>MU128931.1:296796-411417 GCA_014904985.1 Hydnum rufescens UP504 | reverse complement strand
TTGGTAGTTTCCTTGTGTGCAGCAAAGAGGCGGCTCTTGTCTTCACGAAACGTGTAATCACGAAATAGACAAGGTATGGGTGCTTTTCATCTGAGAGAATCTGATCCAAGAAACGATGGCGCATCACTAGCCTGAGATTCGATGCCACTCGATAGCTGCTATGTACGCAATACATCCTGGAATCCCATGCACAACGTACATGTCTGCACTACTCTGGCCCCATATCATGAAGATGGAGGGTCAAGCGCCTCGTGGGCCCTTATTGAATCTACACTCTCCTGTTGGCAAAGCCATTCAGGAGTCGGCACAAATGTCGAAGAGAACCCATGCTGTCAGCTGGTCGAAAGTAATCAGCAGCCTAATCGGCCATATACTCATCCTCTGAAGGATAAACCAGCTCATCCCAGTGATTCCATGTAATCTCTGCATCATGGGCATCCGACCGTCGTTCGTCCAGTTCATGGAATTGATATGGTGGCTCCCCGTCCTCGTCGGTGAGACAATCGAAATCCTGGACATAGTCCTTGTAGCAATCGTTTTCATTATAGAGGGACGACTCAAGCTTGAGGCACTCAACGACTTTGGGGCTATCCTTCTGTTGCCAACGGCCTGATTCAACGTCATCCCATTGCGCCTTCGATCTAAGGATGAGGAAACGCTCCAACTCGTCAACGAAGTGCTTCATCGCGGTCGTCGAAATCGTCAGGCCGGTAGAATTCCGGGCATCGGAGACGATGAGGTAGAATGATATTCCGGGAAGAACCAATGCTTCTTTGTTGTGCGGCGAACGTAACGCATTGAGAACTTTTATTGCGACAGAACAATTCGCACGAATCATCAAGTCTTGGATAAGAGGAGATGCTCGGAACTGAGAAAGAATGTGCGGTGTCAACTGGTCAGCCAAAGATGAGTGTCCAGGGATCCACTGCAGCTGAGGGCTCACAAAGGTCATAAGCATGGCGGTAATTTTATGTGCATATCGTTCACTACACCCCGGTAGAAAGAGATCCAAGGAGACCAGAGCG
Source organism: Hydnum rufescens UP504 (assembly GCA_014904985.1). Taxonomy (NCBI): domain Eukaryota; kingdom Fungi; phylum Basidiomycota; class Agaricomycetes; order Cantharellales; family Hydnaceae; genus Hydnum; species Hydnum rufescens. The sequence goes on along the minus strand of MU128931.1, from coordinate 410,392 downwards.
GGCACTTTTAGCACCCCGATCATGTAACGAAAGAATCATCTCCCGTTCCCAGCCCCCAATTACCAGGCTATGAAGACGGGTCCTGATGGGAATTTCAGGCCAACCTTCAGTTGTCCCATCGGAAGGATAGCAAAGACGTGACAAGATCATGTGCTCGAGTCTACTGCTACTTTCAAGGATGTGCACCCAGAAGTGAAGATCCTCTCCCTCTTCAATGCCGGAGAGTCTCAGGGTCACCATGTTATCCACTGCGAGGTGCAGGGCCTCTACATTCGTATCCCGCAAGCTGAAGGTGGCGTAATGACGAACCAGATCCTCCACGCAGCCCAGATTGAAAGTTTCGCACATGTCATAGAATCCATCTAGACACCAAGCTCGAGTCCGGGGAGGTGGTCCTATCTCGTCCGGTGTTCCCCACCGTCTCCGGCATTCGTGCTATCAGATCGCGCCAAAGTATGCCTCATGATATCTGCGATATCAGGGCAGGCAGTATGGGGATGGAGAATTCGAAGAAGGGTATTGTACAATGAGAAGGCCATTCAAGGAGTCGGATTCGAACTGGCATGGAGTGCCTGATGCTGAAAGTGAACAAATTCGTTTCCGGGGACTGCGGATCAAATCGGAACGCAGTGGATTGCGATACTGAGAGGGATGTAGTCTATAAGATGATATTAAATAATGTGAACCAAAGAGGTGTCCGGTCACCCCGAGCTCCCGAGCAGATAACAGTAGCTTGAGGAAAGTAGCAAGGTCATACCTCATGTATACGCATATCAGGTGCGAGCAGGCGGAGTTGTTCTGCAGTTTAGCAATCTGTGCTTCTGCGCATGCCGACCTCTGCCTCGATGCGGCGACTTCTGCCTCGCTGCGGCCAGTTCTTCTGCCGCCCACTGGGCCTCTTCCGCCGCCGCTGGGCCTCCACTGCTGCTGCTGGCCTCGCCGCCGCCTGCTGCCTCCTCCGCCGCCTTGAGCACGCAGCTCGGCTGTGTGTAGGTTGAGATTTCGTTCCCTGTGGATATTTACTTGATATTAGAGATAAAGCAATCCATTCTGTAAAAGAAAGAAATACGGACTCGTATTGCATTTAAACTTCCATATATCAAGAGAATCTTGGGCTTGATCTGCCACAAGATCCTTTCGCGCATATCAAACAAGGAAGTCTTCGGGCATTTCCCCATCATCCTCCCCTCCCCACTGCGTTCGGATGAAAAGCCGGATCGACCAAGCAAGCCACCAGTATTCGCAGTCCACACAGTGATATTCTGTCTCTGTGTCGATACCGCATACACCACGAGGATGACATTGACAACGTTTGGACAACTACCCACCGTCGAAAATGTGTCACACCGAGGCTTCGTAGCAGGAGTTCTTTCCAGAGGATCCTGGTTTTGAAGCAATAAAGTACTTTTTTATTGCGTCACCATCGAGGCGGTTGGCACCAATCCGCCGCCCTGCCTTCATGCTCTGCACCCTGCTTGATCTTTCGCTGCCTGTGGAGAGCCCCGAAAGACTTGGGGACAAGCTATCAGAAGATCCCTTGGATGCGGTGCCAAGGGTCATTCTCAAACGACATGCGATCAATACGCAAGTACGCGACCGAGCGAGGGTCTCGCTCAAAGACCAATGTTAAGCCTTGTGCTTGAATTTCTTGAAATGTCCCAGTTGGGAGATCGTAGCAAGCCTGAGGCAGTGCAGGGAGGACTCTCATCGTGCGTTAGATTGACTAGTTGCATGTACCAGACACCAGGGGCTCTTGTAGGATTGCCTGCAGTAAGAAAGGGGAATGGAGTTGCGAGGTGGCGATGGGTCAGACATCTTGAGAATGAAAAAGCTTGGAGAAGAACACCATATTTTTATCCACTCTGTCTCCTGGCTTGCACGCATGCAGTAATGATCACAAGTCAGAGGAATTGCTGGCCATGACGCAAATGCATGGTCGCTTCGAAAGTTTGTTATAGCGGTGTCATCGGAAGCCGCCGAAGACACTCGCGCCCTGCAATCTTCAACATTAGCACCTACTCAGTACCCTACTCTATATGTAGCATATCTCTCGGCGCAGGAACATACAATAGTGCTTTCATGCATGGCAGATAGTCATCCCAGCCCGTCGATCTGCGGCTTGCCTCGTACGCACTCGATCCTTTGCTTATGGACACTATACGACTGACAATCCAGGTTCAATTTGGCCCTTTATATTTACAACTGTGTAGGTATCATAAAGGTTTGAACTAGTCGACTCGCTAGTCAAGTCGGTGGCCCACGGTAGTTTTGTTCTGATCAGTATCGCAAGCCTTACTGACGAGGCTTAAGGTTTCATCCAGTAACTGATATCTGTCAGCCACCGTACACCCTCGTCTCACTTTCTTCATCCCATAATCCGCCGAACCTTATCGCTTCTCATAATCACACTGATGGTCCCAGGGGCAGCGCCAAGGGACACTTCGTAAGAAACATTGCACCGGGTCACGCTCAAGGTTTACCCATCACACAGCCCTCGCTCGCTCCAATCTCCCTAGACGACTAGAGTCAACGTGGTGAAACCAGGACTCGTCTTTCAACGGTCGCGAAGCCATCATCGAGTCCCCGATGACTTAGAATGGGAACACCCGTAGCATGTCCTAAGCTAAACACGCGGTTAGGATATCACATCCCCACTATTTGGTATTGGTCTGGATACTTGTTGATCTACCCGGTGTGACCATAGTATGGATTTGTCACTATTCGTTCCTCATGGATCTAACGTGTTTTGTTGGATCCCAGTGCGCGATCAACCCCATGATATCCAACGTCAGATCCAGGACATCCCTATATTCCATATCTTGCGCCAAATCCCATAATCTTGGAGTTGTCACTGGCAGATTCGGATGGGTTGAAGATGGTGATCGAACCAGAAGGTGAGTACATCATGTTGACCGCCGACATGTCTTTCCACTCCTAACCGTGACCTCCCGTAATCTCAAACTTGGCCCCGGCCCCAAACGTCGATGTGATCAATTGGCGAACAACGCCATGCGCGGCTTTGCATGATGGTTAGTGATCCCAAGTCTGTCGAATCTTTCACCCATGGACACCATCGGTCATTCAATTCGCCGAATGGTGCTAGGCTCCAGGCTTCGCCTTTGTGTAACGGCCAAGGAGGTGTTGTGAAATCTAAACATGTGCACTTTGATCGTTGTGGTTCACTTTCCGATGACCATCTCAGACCCGGCCGATCACGCTTGGGAATTTATGCAATGTTCCGATATTCCTCACTGATCGCAACTCTAGTGAGCCATTCTCTTCCTCTCTCATCCTCAGCCCAAGCCTTTTCACTCACAAACAATGGCAGCATCGCCTTGACCTTCGGATAATGATCGATTGGATCTTGTCGAAGAAGATCAAGGTCGACGTGATGTGCGCGCCATGACCCTGAATTATTTGTGCACCTCAGAACCAGCTGGGGGGGGATCAAGGGACAGATGTACTTGTAGTAGGCCGCGGTTGTCGGGCATGTGAAGTATAACGTGTATGTACATGCACCATGGTGCTTATACTAGACTAATCACCCTCATAACTACCCCTCATAACGACTACCTTCTCTTTCAAGCAGCGACTCCTATGTCACTAGCCGTTTCTGGCCTCGGCTGTTTCAACATCCCCGGTAATTCTTGCCACCTTGTCGGTCTTTTTCTCGTTTGCTGTGACTTTGAGATCACTCGGGGGTGAGGGGTTATTTCTACCCAAAAGTTCTCTCCACTGCTTCATGAGATAGGCTTCAACTTTGATGCAGTCTGCTGCTGTCTGCAGTTGTGAGTTTGATGTCATCATAGGGAATGTGATAATCTGATGGTGTGGCGATGTCTGCAAATGGGAAATGAGCACGGGATAGGCACGCCCAAGAATGAAGGGCTACTCACGAGCCGGGGGGAACGAAGGGCGGATAGATCATGTAGGTTTGACCAATATGTAGCACACCAGCCACTGGAGGTCAAGGTCAAACGACTTACATTACAATGCTAGAATACTGGCTAGCAAGTTTGTATCCATTTGCTCATCTGGCAAAACGCTTGTCTCTACTGGCGTGATTGTGTGAGAGATTGCGAAGCCATTGTTCCATCGATCTTGGTGCATGAGGGTGGTGGGTGGATACACTTGTGGTGAACTGCGCAGCATTGGCCCATAGCCAGCCTAATTTGACACTGGCTGAGTGAAATGATCCTAAAGATGCCAAAGCACAAGAATAACCCTGGCCTGGGTGGGCTTGAGGCGATATGCACCGTTGGAGATTTGTGCATGGGTGAGCCACCAAAGAGACCCAAGATCCTTCAAAACTCTGGTTGCCCACCCCCCTATTTTTGAAGGACTACCACAGATGGTGCTGGGGTCTCTTCTAACTGCTATATGTAGTAAATATGAATAGTAGATTTTGATGTAGTGGGGCTATTCCCAATGGCAACAAAATAGAAGGATAGTTAATGAAAGATGCTGGGGGACTAAGTCAAGGTTGACTTGTGGAGACAAGTTAACACTCACATTTCAGCAGCTTACTGACTGTGTGTACACGCAAGCTCTCTGAGGCCAATGACCACCAGCAGGAGAGTACAGCACAATCAGTTGAACCGCCTGTAGCAAGGTCATCTGAAGGGATTTGAACCCCCAGCTCTTCAGAAGTGAAAAACCAGAGGCTTAAACCACTGGACTATTACAGTCTCAACCACTGAGATGTGAATTTGTGCTTTTTACTGATTGTTTGGCGTTATGTAGGAGCGCTGGCCTAGATTCGTCAGGCCAGATGATGTGACATAGATTAACTTGAAGAGGGGGGTTTAATCGGAAGTGGAGGGTGGTAACTCCTGGAGGGGGTGGTCGCTGGACAGGGGTTATTCCCTGGAGGGGGGCATTGTTAGCAGGAGGGGGGTGCTAGAAGGGGGTATAGCAAGGGGGGGGTACTAGCAAGGGGGTGCTAGCAAGGGGGGTACTAGCAAGGGGACTAGCAAGGGGGTACTAGCAAGGGGGACTAGCAAGGGTGGTATTAGCAAGGGGGGTATTAGTAAGGAGGATTAGGAAGGAGGATTAGGAAGGAGGGAGAGGTGTTAGCAAGGAGGGGATATGGCAAGGGGAGGGGTGTTAGCAAGGGAGGCAGGGGGTGTATTAGCAAGGGGGTGTATGTAGCAAGGGGGTGTATTAGCAAGGGGGTGTATTAGCAAGGGGGGTGTATTAGCAAGGGGGTGTATTAGCAAGGGGGTGTATTAGCAAGGGGGTGTATTAGCAAGGGGGGTGTATTAGCAAGGGGGGTGTATTAGCAAGGGGGTGTATTAGCAAGGGGGTTATAGCAAGGGGGTGTATTAGCAAGGGGGGGGATGACTTGCAGCCAAACAGACATGGCATCCATATCCATATCCATAGAAGAGCTACATTACATTAGCCATCATAGATATCATTACATTAGTTTACCAATGTCTCCCCTCATTCTTTAATCATGATGAGTCTCAGCCAACTATTGAACCAAGCAATCCCCTATGAGATACCCAAGACATTAGCCAATGCTGATGCCTGCAGAGCTGCACATACACAGCCATGGATACATTGCCATGGGCACATGCAGCTACAGATGTGCATCCCTGGACATTGGAAATGGCCTTGTGATGACAAACAAACACCAATTCACCTCCCAGGAATCAACACTCTAATGGCCTAGCAGTTTAAACCTTTAATTCTTCACTTTTCAGCAGCTGGGGGTTCAAATTGCTTCAGGTGCTTTTTCAGATGACCTTGCCACAGGCAGTTCAACTGATTGTGCTGTGCTCTCCTCCTGGTGGTCATTGGCCTCGGAGAGCTTCCATGTACACACAGTCAGTAGGCTGCCAAAATGTGAGTGTCAAGTTATCAGTGTCTGCAAAAGTGAACCTAGAGTGGCTAGTCCCCAGCACCTTTAATCTACTATCCTCCCTATTTCTTGCCCTTGGGAACAGCCCCATTATGTGAAGATCTACTATTTGCACCTTGTGACCCTTAGCACACCCCATCTCATGATTTTACATTACCTCCAGGATATCCAACATGTCTTACAATTTGTGGATTGGGCAGCCATTTTCCAGAGTAGATGTCACCATATAGATCATATTTGCATATTAAATCACCTCACTATGCATCCAGGGCCATCTGCCATGTGTCCACCTGAACATGCAACCATGATGAGCCTCAGCTCATTAGTCTCATTGCCAGACCCTCTTAATAAGAGGGTCCTGGTGGAATGGGGTTTCCATCAAATGGCGCAACATGCTTCCAAAACTTCCAATTTTGGCAATGATTTTTGGTTGATTTAGAATCCAAATTCCACTAGCCGATCAGCCAACCCTAGTGCACCATTTGCAAATCTTCCCTTGAAGGGCCATGCAAATTAGGAGGTTGTTGCGATGAATTACCATTCGTGGATTCCAGCAACATTCCAGGAAGAGGGGGGAATTGTAATGTGGCAGAGGGATGGATTACCATTGGTATATTTAAATTCAGCACCAAGATCGGTGGTGTTCTGCATAGTAGGACGCATAATACAAGGCAAGATCAATTGATGTTGAGGTTCTGTGAAGGGACAAGGCGGAATGTGTGGCTGTGGTGCCAGAATGAAGTATGGTCTTGGACAGTGTGCTGCAAGGCTACTCAGGCCATTAGACAAAAAAGCATAGATCATTCAGAAAGCCAGATGCCTGGCTCACTGGATAACCCTGGTATATTGGATATACTGCCCTTCAGGTCGGAGAGGCACATTATAGATTTCCTCAGGCTCATTCTCGAGGGGCCATGAATGTCAATTAGGGGGACTCTGGATGATATACGGCCAGAAAATGTGCTCTGGGAAATTAAAAACCACTGCGAAATTTTTCTAGTATTCATTGGGGGATGGATAGTCAAGGGCAGGGGAGGAAGTCGTCACCAGTGGAATAAATTACTCATTTCAATGCTTAATACTGGTATCTTGCATTTCGATTCCTGCTGAGAAAGCGGCCAACTGCGGACAAGGGCTTGCTGGGTTTATTGCAAAACTGGGGGAACAGCTAATCCCGACCAAGACTGTTTGTGATTGGTGGAGCGGAAGCATGTTGTGCCATTCAACAGAAATCCCATTCCACCAGACCCTCTTATTAAGAGGGTCCGTGATGAGACTAATCAGCCCATGATTCATCTTAAGCTACTTGGCAATCTCTGATGACATCTCCTTGGCTTACTACTCATGATATCTCATCATATAGAAAATCCCTGGGCTTATTTGGCCTGTCCTCAAAAAAATAGAGGGTGGGGAAGGTATATATGGTGAAGAGATTCCTGGCTGAATGGGCACAATTGGAGAGACTCTGCCCAAACAGACAAATTGGCCATCAGGTTACATTTCATAATACTCTATAAATTATTTAAACATGTTACAAAAGCCTCCAGGACCATTCAGGACTGTCCTCAACAAATGAGCCTCAAGAGGGGGAAATGCTGACAGGAAGTCTCACTGAATGGCCAACATTGCAGTAGCTTAGTTCATAATCTCCTCCATTAACATATAAACAATTACAAAAAAACTCCAGGGCTGTTCAGGACTGTTCCCATACCATCCAGACATCCTCACAAAATAAAGTGAGCACTACAGGTAGGAAGGAATGTGAATTTGAACACAATTTGCTGACATTGCCACTCATTTACTATTCTAGATATCATCAATCATATAGATCCCTATCTACATAGTACATTAACTGCATCCACCGCCATCTCTGCCTCCTCCACAATATATGTCATCATCACGACGCCTCTCGGCGCACTATTCACTCTAGGCATCCCAACAATCTCCCATCACATCCCCTTAGTGTACTATCCATAAAATCTCCATATTATAATAACAGTTAGAAGAGCCTCGGCACCATCCATGGCTTCCTCAAAAATAGGGGGGGGCGGCAAGGGGAAGGTATGTGATGACGATTGGCTTCGTTATTCTGCATACGTAAGCGAGGTTACAAGTAAACTCGTAAGAGTACCCCCCCTTTGAGACCAAAGCCCTCGAAGCATGTTAACTTGAGGTGGTGTTTTGGCGGTTTTGGTGGTCGGTGGTGGTTACTATAAAGGACGGTTTGTTGTCGCTTGCTTTCTGATTCACATACCATTCATCATCGATATGGCCGACGAGCTATCCTTGGCTTTGATCAAGACGAAGGCACATGGGATCCTCCAGACTGAGGAGGGTGGGGAAAAAAAAAAAAAAAAAAAAAAAAAAAAAAAAAAAAAAAAAAAAAAAGAAAAAAAAAAAAAAAAAAAAAAAAAAAAAAAAAAAATAAAAAAAAAAAAAAAAAAAAAAAAAAAATACATGCAAAGTGATTCCGTCTGAATGGCCATGATTGACCTCAGGTTACATTTGTGAGGAAGCTCCAGGGCTGTTCAGGGACTGTCCTCTCGAAAAATTAGAGGTGTACACTCAGGGGAGATTCCTCCCAAACATAGCAAGATTTCAACATTAGTTTACTAATCTAGATATGTTTTATATAATATATAAACAGTTTAAAAAAGCCTCTGGGACCATTGCAGGGCATCCTCACAGAATAATGTGAGGGTGAGGGGAGGAAGGAATGTGAATTTGAGCACAAATGGCTGAGATTGGCTGGATGGTGCTACTATTACAGAGTCTTCATATACACCATAATAATCCATCCCACTTATTTCAGCACCATCTAATGACTGTCCACAAAATAATGCTAGGGGGGCATAGACACCATGATTGGATTTCTAAACTCATTGGCCAGGATTCTCTGTTAGGATACTATTGATGATATCCACCTTAGTACCTACTTAAAGATATTACAAACACCTCCAGGATCATTCAGGCCGTCCTCAACAAATAGAGCTGCTGGGAGGGTATACACTATGAGGAGATTCCTGGCCCAATGGCCAAGATTGGCCATTAGGTTAATATTCATAATATTCTCACAGAAATCATATATAACTGTTGGAAAAAACTCTGGGGCCGTTCAGGACCATCCTCAAGAAATAGAGTGATGGGGTGGGGTATCACATGGTGAAAGATCCTGGGTGAATGGATGCAATTGGCCATTTGGGTTTCTATTCATAATATTTACACCTTTCTTATATCTAATGTGGCAAAAAACTCTAGGGCCGTCCATGACCATCCTCAAAAATTAGAGCCATGCCAGGGGTGTGCGCTTGGAAGAGATTCCTGGCTAAACAGACACAATTGGCCATTAGGTTACTATTCATAATATGTCTATAATAATTAGTTAAACATGCTACAAAAGCCTCCAGGGCCGTTCAGGACCATCCTCAAGAAATAGAGTCATCAGGAGGGGATAGGCTGACAGGAGATTCCTCACTGAATGGCCAAGATTGGCCAGTAGCTTAGTATTAATAATCTGCTCACATTAATCATATATAACAATTGAAAAAAACTCTGGGCCGTTCAGGACCGTCCTCAAGAAATAGAGTCATCAGGAGGGGGATAGGCTGATGGGAGATTCCTTGCTGAATGGCCAAGATTGGCCAGTAGCTTAGTATTAATAATCTGCTCACATTAATCATATATAACAATTACAAAAAACTCCGGGGCCGTTCAGGACCGTCCTCAAGAAATAGAGTCATCGGGGGGGGGATAGGCTGACAGGAGATTCCTCACTGAATGGCCAAGATTGGCCAGTAGCTTAGTATTAATAATATGCTCACATTAATCATATATAACAATTGAAAAAAACTCCGGGGCCGTTCAGGACCGTCCTCAAGAAATAGAGTCATCGGGGGGGGGATAGGCTGACAGGAGATTCCTTGCTGAATGGCCAAGATTGGCCAGTAGCTTAGTATTAATAATCTGCTCACATTAATCATATATAACAATTACAAAAAACTCCGGGGCCGTTCAGGACCGTCCTCAAGAAATAGAGTCATCGGGGGGGGGATAGGCTGACAGGAGATTCCTCACTGAATGGCCAAGATTGGCCAGTACCTTAGTATTAATAATCTGCTCAAATTAATCACATATAACAATTACAAAAAACTCCGGGGCTGTTCAGGACCGTCCTCAACAAATAGAGGCCCAGGGAAGGGCGCACATGGTGAGGAAATTCCTGGCCAAATGGACGTGATTGGCCATTGGGTTACTATCCATAATATCTACATCTTTCATATATCTAACAGGGTAAAAAAACTCCAGGGCCGTCCATGACCGTCCTCAAAAAATAGAGCCATGGAAGGGCTGTGCACTCAGACAACATTCCTGGCCACACGCACCCAATTAACCATTAGGTTACTATTAATAATACCTCTATAATAATCATAAAGAGCACTTAAAAAGGTCTCCAGCGCTGTTCACAACCATTTTTACAAAATAAAGTGAAAGTGAGCAGTGGGAAGAAATGTGAATTTGAGCACAATCTGCTTAGATTGGAAAGTGCTTTACTATTCCAGATATCATCTATAAGATGATATTTCCATATTCCACCCATTTCCCATGCTGTCCAGGACCATCCTCACAAAATAAAGTAGTGCTATGGGTAGGAAGGAATGTGAATTTGAACACAATTTGCCGAAGTTGGCCACCCATTTACTATTCTAGATATCATCAATCCATATAGATCCTATCTGCATAGTACATCAACTTGCATCCACCGCCATCTCTGCCTCCTCCACATGATTATGTCATCATGAGTTATCTCGGCGCACTATTGACCTTAAGCATCCCAGCAATCTCCCATCACATCCCCTTAGTGTACTATCCATAAAATATACATATTTATTGTATATAACAGTTAGAAGAGCCTCTGGCACCATCCATGGGCGTCCTCAAAAAATAGGGGGGGGGGGGGCGTATACATGGTAAAGTGTTTCCTGCCTGAATGGCCATGATTGGCCCTCAGGTTACTATTCATAATATGTTTATATTACCTATACATAACAGTGAGGAAAGACTCCAGGGCCATTCAAGACCATCCTCAAAAATTAGAGGTGCAGAAAGGGTGTACACTTGGAAGAGATTCCTGCAAGATTCAGCATTAGGTTACTATTCATAATATGTTCATAATAATCATATAAACAGGTTACAAAAGCCTCTGGGACCTTGCAGGGCCATCCTCACAAAATAAAGTGAGGGCGAGGGGTGGGAAGGAATGTGAATTTGAGCACAATTGGCTGAGATTGGCTGGTGGTTTACTATTACAAATATCTTCATATACATCATATCTATCTATCCCACCTATTTACAGCACCGTCTATGACCGTCCCCACAAAATAATGCTAGGGGGAGGCATAGACACTGTGATTGGATTTCTTACTCATTGGCCAGGATTTTCTGTTAGGATACTATTGATGATATCTACCTTTATATGATATATAATGATATCAACAATTCCCAAGACCATCCAGGCCCATTCTCACAAGAATAAGGTGAGGGGGGGGAAAAGGAAGGAATGTGGATTTGAGCTCAATTGGCTCAGATTGGCCACTAGTTTACTATTGAAAATATGATCATATAAATAGTCTACATCAATATCACCCATATTTGGCACCGTCCAGGACCGTCTTCAAAAAATAGTGCCCAAGCGGGGGGAGGATATGGAAAGAAATGAGATTTCCAGTGAATTGGCCACGATTGGCCATTAGTTTACTATTGATAATATGTACATCTATGCCCTCTCTCACAATATTTGATGTTTTCTGCACCGTCCAGGACCGTCCAGAAAAATTAGGAGGGGGGCAAAGGGGGAGGGAAAGAATGTGATTTTGAGGGTGAATGGCCATGATTGGCCAGTGGGTTACTATTGTGGATATGATGGTATGGACAGTATCTATTGAGCCCAGCAATCTCTGGGACCGTCCAGGACCGTCCAGAAAAAATGGGCGGATGGGCGGCCCATCCGCCATAGTAAATTGATTGAGTAATCAAGTGACATAAGTCAAACAGAATTCTCTTTGACTTATCTAATTCATCTCATAATCTGCTTACATAAGTCAAATACAATTCTCTTTGGTCTCTGACTAGAGCGCAGGTCTTATATCTCACCAACCAGGGCACCCATGGACATGTGAGTGCTATCAAAATCTTCCCACAGATCTCCTCTCTAATATCATTCCACTCCCATCTTCATTCCAGCTCACATCACTATAACAACCACAGGGCGCAGGTCTCTTTCCAGCCATATCTCCTCAACCAAGCTACTCTCAGACTTCATTTTGGGCTCAAAATCACCACACAGATCATACCTACAATTTGGTACCATTTATGTCCCTGTTGCGGCTCTTAAAGACCTAGGGCGCAACAGGGCGCGGTCTTGTGACCCTGCAGGCCTCAACCAGGCAGCTAGAGCTTAGTGAGTACCACCATTAGAAAGCTCAGATGTAGGCTACCAGACACAGGTCAAAGTCCCTAGGGCACAGTAATAACAGTGTTATTTATGCCCATAAGAGATTTTAAAAAAAAAAAGTCAAAACCAAACCAATGCATCCATTACTGGGGAGTGCAGTTTTAATCTGTTAGTCATGTGTTTGGCATTCTTTGATAGGTATGATCATCACCTAATGCACCCTCAAAATGGTACCTCTTAGGTGGTTTAAGTTTGCACCCAGAGAAACCCCTAAGAGGCATCCTGAGTATAGGCATGTTGAAGACACACCTGAGAAGTTTTTTCGAAGGGTATTTTTTCTAGTGTCATTAGATCAGAGGCAGTGTCCTTCAAAACCTGAAAAGAAAACAAACAAAGCGAGAAGAAAAACCAAATGACATAAGAAGAAAGAGAATACGAGAGACGAACATAAATAAAACGAAGCTCTAGCCCTGCCACAGCGTGCCCCAGGAGAGTATTGGCCCTGCAGTCGCCGCGCCTGGGGGATGTTCTACAAGTTGAATTCTCAGGCATGCTGCGAATGGGATTATCTTTCTGGAGCCCTTGAGAGGTGCACTATCACCCGCTACTGTGCGTTCTCAACTGGCTGTCCCCTAAAGGTCGCAAACTATTTGAACCCCAAGGTCGCCATAGCACGCGCGGGCACTAACTTGGCTGTCTCACTAGGTGGTGCATAGGATGGCTAATCCGTGTCGTCAGGTTCCGGACCACTGCCGTCGAAGCCAAACACTCGAAAGGAAAGATGGGATTTGAAGCTACCGGCCAACGCGCTATCCGCAGTGGGTATCTGAGCTCATACAGCCACCAGTGCAACAAGGATACAAAGTCTCGCACTATCGCAGTGGAATCCTGAGAGACAAAAAGCTGGGTGTCCCCCAGATTCGAGAGAGAGAGCGAGTTCCTGCACAGCCTCCAACCTTCGCGGCGCTTCCGCCGCGTTCTCGGCGGAGTACACCTCGGCAGTCCTCCTCACGGGGAATCGCCGGCTCCAACTAGGCCATCAGTCGGGCTCCCACAGCCACAGCTCGCTCAAGCCTACTAACGCTGACGCAGCGTGTCTTACGAACCTGCTGCGCCACCCCACCGACCCTCGCCATCCCCAACTATCGCGATGATGGATCCCTTGATGCGCTCACTGTCACCTTCCGACATCACGTGTGACGCCCTGGTGCACTACCAAGAGCCTCTCAAAGCTCGGCTGTCAACGGGCGGGCGGATGCGCTAAATACCGTTGATGCAGTATCAGATGTGGGACACGGGGGTGATGTGGATGCAGGTGACGGTATGACAATGAGAGTAGGGGAGTTGATGGCAACTTCCATGGATTCAACGTGGCCCGGCGAGCGAGCTTCCCCTCGGGCGCGGTCCGGCCGTTGGCGGGGTCCGGCGCGCGGTGGGGCGGGGGCTGCTGCGGGGTGTGGGCGGGGGGGGCGCGCGGCCGCGCTGCGGCCGCGGCGCGGTGCTCGGACGGGTGTGCGGCGGGCGCCGGGGGCGCGCGCGGGGTGGTGGGTGCCGATGGGGGCGGGCGGGGCGCGGGGGGGGGGGGCCCGCCGCGGGGGCGGGTGCCGGGGCGGGGGGGGCTGTACGAGGGCGTGCGCCCGCGACGGTTGGGGCCGGGCGCGGGGGTGGAACGACAGCTGACCAAGGGCGCCAATGCTGCCACTGGTTGGCTACCCAGCCCATAGCCCGCTGGCCGAGGCCTGATAGAACAAGGGCAATAATAATAAGAGAAATGCCAATAATGGCAAGGATGACAATAACCCCCGTAGTGAATGGAGGGATAGAGGAGACAAGAGCATTTGAGGAAGTAGGCGCCATATGATAGAGTCGATGAAGAATAATACTCTGACGGGTAAGTCCTTAGGTGGAAGCAAATGTCAATTTGATCCTGACATGGTGTCTAAATGAAACATTTTGAGCCTAGGGCCTCTGGTGGCACTACTAACTAACAGGTCTCTAAGGGTGTCTTGTGGTGTCTAATAGTGTCTAAATCAATTATCATGGGACTATTGCAGATGCATCTCTACTCTGTCTGAATTCAAACAAAGGCATCTGCTCAGGGGGAGATTATTAGATGGAACCACATGGTGTCTAAATACATTTTGGCACCAAGGCACCTGCTCTAGTGGTATTACTAGGACATGTCTGATGATGTCTGAATTCATAAATTGTGGGACTCTTGTGGATGCCTGCCTAGTAATGTGTAAATGATACATTTGACATGAGGGGACCTGCCCAGGTGACATCATTAGGTGGTGTCTAATGGTGTCTGGATCAATGATTTGAGAAGCATCTAGAACTGGATCACATGAAGGGTGATATCTGGAGTTCAGAGGTGTCAAACTAGGAATGAAGATATATACATGAGTGAGAAGAAAGAGACATACCTGGAGTTCAGAGGTGTCAAACTAAAGAACTGCCTCCAGAACTCCAAGGTATATAAAGGGCATCTGGTCCAAGGTCACCAGATGCCATAGGTGGTGCTAACCAAAAAAGGGAATAGGGGAAAATAACAAATATGTGAATAAGGGAATAGAAATATGAAATGGGATACCCATCACATCTCAACATGATTCAGGGACCATTGGAGATGTGTGTGTACTAGTGTCCAAATAAAAACAATGGGAACTGCTTGGATAACATCATTGCATGTTTACTAGGACCAGTAGATGAATGATGGCAAGCATTTAAATCCTCTAACCATAATGACCCTATCACACCCATCCCTCCATTCAAAACAACATGGGACAAAGGAAACAGCACTTGCTCTCGACTTCAGTTCTCCTTGACTTTGGCCTATGCTATCACAGTTCATTGACTGAGCTTGTGAGGTCTTATTTACACTTCCACTTTTTGTTTATAGCACAAAGTCCCTCGGACCAAACATGGTCACCCTGTGGAAACTTATTTGTAACAGTGCTTTCGAGCAATTTGCTTCCATGGGCCCCTGTGAGAAAAATGGCCACCCCATGGGAACTGGCATATTTGCTTCCTCAGAACCAAACTGGCTTCTTCAGAGCCAAATTGGCTCAGAAGACTCAATATTGATAGAAGTAGCTATGTAAACTGATGTAAACTGTGTCAGTCCAATATATATATACATCTAATCTGTCCTTGGAGCCTCTGGCCCCACAATAAATAGGATCTGGAGGGTTCTTGGTGTGCAACTTGAATCAAAGCTGGAAACTGCTGGAAAACATGAGGCTGACATGAGGCTAAGTCTTTCTGACTCTCTGGCAGTGCTTTCTTCTGAGTGGTGCCCACCCTTGCATTCCTGGCAGTGAACTAAGTGTGAAGGCACAAGAAGTTAGATAAAATAAGGCTATAGAATCTGAAGTGCTCTCCCCATCCCAGTTGAACTGCCCTGCTGAGGTGGTCTTCTGATCAGTCTGGTGGTTGAATTTGCACCTCTCTGGTTCTGTGACCAGCAGGGAGATTGCTTAGAGATTTTGTCCTTGAATATAGCTACTGTACTCCACAACTGCAGTTGTCTTTCACCTGTTCTCTACTTCAGACTGCTTTTGGACAAAGGGATTGTGGAGTTGTGAGACAGCTTCTAAAGCAGGATCAAGACCAAATTGGGAGACAAATTGGGAGACAAATTGCACTTGTTAGTCACATGGGATGGGGCAGCCAGGTTGTGAAGGGATAGCCTTCCAGTATGCCTCATGGTGCAGATCTGGGGGGTTGTGTGATAAAAGAACCTCGGTGCAGTATGATTGCGGAGGTACAAACCAGTGGGGGTTTACACGCAGTACCTACGCTATATATAGTAAAAAGGGGTGGCCCTAGAATGGGCCAGAACAGCAAAGAAAAGGGGAGGCTGCAATTTGGCATGTGATATGAATATGCCGTAGCCAATAACCACCCATTTCAACAGGGGGGGCTAAACAAGCCAGATGGAATGAACAGCACCACGAGCAACATGCCACTGCCAACTTATTGAGCCAGACTCTTGGTGCTGGCCCATCAAGGTTGGGTCAAACTTCAGGTGGGTTACTTTTCCCAGTTTGAGTTCTAAATATTGAATTAATTCTGGAATGAATTTGCCTGAGATTAGATACTCAACCTGGCCCATCTGAGGCACCTAGGCAACAACAGATTCAAAACCAGCCAGGTAAAACATCCATGAGGGAGCACATGCAGGTTGATAAAGAATGTCATGCTAATCTTCTGCACATATGGGAGACTTTTGGACAAGACTTGAGTATGTATGCATTTTTGGATTAA
The DNA here is from genome assembly GCA_014904985.1 of Hydnum rufescens UP504. Taxonomy (NCBI): domain Eukaryota; kingdom Fungi; phylum Basidiomycota; class Agaricomycetes; order Cantharellales; family Hydnaceae; genus Hydnum; species Hydnum rufescens. The sequence continues at coordinate 393,806 of MU128931.1, read as the reverse complement.
TCTTTGTACATAATTCCCCTCTTTTTTTTTTTTGACAACTATAAGAGATATGCTACTACAAGAGATATGCTACTACAAGAGATATGCTACTACAAGAGATATGCTACTACAAGAGATATGCTACTACAAGAGATATGCTACTACAAGAGATATGTTGATGCAAGAGATATGTGAAGCTCGGTCTCAAATTATGAGGGGTACCTCATAATTAAGCCTGGTATTTTGTATGTAATGTATCGCGACTGGGCACACCTCCTTACACAATGTGAAGTGGTAGTAACAATCTCGCCCATATACTGAGTCCAAGTCATATACCTACAATCACCGTAAATGCTTCATAGCATCTCAAAATCTCACGCCTGTCCTCCAGAGGCTTCATCCCTTCACTGCGCCGCCACATACGACAAGAAACAGGTAGATAACAATAGGTCACAGGGTTTTCCTCCTCAGGGTAGGTTCCATGGCAAATATGAGTCGACAGAGTTTGGGTGACAGGTGTTTTAAAGAATGCAGGGGACGTGCCAACCATGACAATTCCAGGCATGACCTAAGAAGTATAAGCTCTCAGAAAAAGGCCCACAACCTCACGAAAAGATTTGCCTTCTCCGCCAGAGAAGGGAGCCCCGCCACTTCCCGTTGCACATTATTGGTGTTGAAGGCTGCAACCGCCTCTGCTACAAGCTGAGCCCGCGCATTGACGGGTTCAATGAGCTCTAACCTCTTGTCCTTCTGGACAAGGAGAAGAATATCGTTCTGAGAACGATCGACGATACACACATCCATCTCTGCGTCCCTGTTTTCACCACAACTAAGAAACGAGAGGTCCGCCCGCGTGCGTGCTACTCGCTCTCGATGAACATAACCCAGAAGCTTGAAGAGCTCGACGGCAAAGTCGTCCACGGCGGGTTCAGCCTTTTCGGGGATCATGGCGAGATCGAGATAGGTAATCAACTCAGCGTGGCAATCTTGTTGCATAGCACCAGCGTCAATATTGGTTAGCAGTCCTTGATCAACCAATAGCGAAAAGTTGTTACAGTCCCTCCAAGAGCCACAGCGAATATAGTCTCGCCTACCGGTACGCCAAAGAATGTGAGGGGGTCTACCTGATTAAGGGTGATGTGGCATGAGTCTAGTTCATTGAGCGTCCAGTCGCTGCCAGGCTTGGAACGAACGAGGTTAGCCATCCGGTTGCGGATGGTGTATGGCAGTACCAGATGGATAGCGGCGGCAAGCCCCAGATCCCTGACACCAACTGATTGCTTGGGAGGGCCGGCTTCGCGGCAATGCCCTCGGACAGATGTGAATGCATCTGTTTCCCTCACCAAGGGCCTCTGGGTGTACTCCCGCCACCCCTCCACTATGAAACCGGGCCGCCGATAGCGCATCTATTCGTCTGGCTACTCATGACACTCCTCCCATTTCTCAGAACCCAACGTCTCGCGACGAATGCCGTCGACGTCATCGTGATATTGAGTCCCTCCATACTCCTCTCCCTACTCTTCCTCGCATCCACGAGATGAAGAATCGTAATCTCCAAAGCTGAAAGACAGCATCGGAATAAAGCAAAAGGTGGAAATGAACCGATCACAATGTGAGGGAGAGAGTCGAGGGGACGCGTTTGGACCATCAGTTGGGTGTGAAGTTGCGAGTGATGTGGCCCACTTGGATCTTGCTCGTATTTTAGGGCCGTAACGCTAGGTCGTCGACGAAATAGAATCAGCACCGAGTCGAGATGATGAGGGTGGTGATGATAATGATGATAAACTGGCAATACCGGACATAGTGCTGGACGACATTTGCCTCCAGCTTGCACGGCTTCCAGACACGCGTATTCCGCAGGCATCTATCCGGTCCGCAGTGACTCCGCACGGCTCCGACAACCATGCCAATGGATCGAAGTAGCGACCTCCGATGTCTCTGGGCTACCAATAGTGCAGCGTAGAGGAACCCTTCAGGGGACTTGAAGCAGAAGATTAGCCCCCACAGGATAAATCAGATCAATAGGACCGGGAGACTGTAAACCGGTCTTAGTTGTGACGCCAGGGGAAGATGAAGAGGAGAAGACACCCGGGAGCTGACCCATCCCCTTTTTGTACATATTTAAAAGGTAGAGGCTAGTCGACGAAAAGCATTGGCATTGGCATCCACAACAAGAGAGGTGCTGAAGGCAGGACGCAAAGGAATAATGGTAGGAGCCCACACGGAAACCATCTGAGACCTTTTCCACGAAAAACTGGACGGCTTTCAGGCAAAAGGAATTCATGGGCAAGGTACAGTATGAGATGATTTGCGACCCATTGTCGATGGAGCGCCGTACTTTCAGGATTCAACACATGTGTACTGGGAAAACCAAGACGGGGTCCCAGGATAGTAGAATGCGTGTTGTGAATGGACCGCCAGGGACTAATAGCGGAAGCAAGTGGCACCAATGGGCAACTCGTCCTCCACCCCCAAGATCACCACGCAGGACCGAGCTATCTTGGAGTGAGAGCCTTCAAATACACCGTGACATTGTCGCCTGAATTATCGTCCCTCAGTCTCAAGCTTCAACGGGACAAATTGAAGCAATATCAGAAAAAGGCGAGTTCACGGTCCGTCACATATCCCCAAGTCTGCCAAGCTGATAATTCCACACATAGATTCAATATGTCCTGGATCGTGAACAAGCGATTGCGCGGGAGTCGTTGGCAACCGGGAACAGAACTCGCGCTCTAACGGCTCTCCGACGCCGTAAGTATCAAGAAGGACTGCTTCTCAAGACAGATACGCAACTTGAAACGCTTCAGATCCTTGCGAGTCCCCGTCCCCAACTTCCTATTTTTGAGCTTCTCATACCCCCCGCAGGTGTCAACGATCGAATTCTCCCTCGTAGAGAAAGACATTATATATGGCCTCAAGCAGGGAAATGAAGTCTTGACAGAAATCCATAAGGAAATGAGTTTGGAAGGCGTCGAGAAACTCATGGAAGAAACCGCAGATGCCATCGAATACCAGAAGGTCTGTCGTTATGCCCACCAATCTGATGACATGCTTTCTGAATGTTTTCCTTGTAACGCAGGAGATCAACCAAATCTTGCAAAGTCGTATGACACATGATGAAGAGGATGCCGTCCAAAGGGAATTAGAGACGATGCAGCGGGAAACTGTCCCTGTGAGTACTTGGGTACTAACGGATGTTTGTGACTTCTAACGATCTTGCCCAGGAAAAGACAGATGCACGGGTCCCTCACTTACCTGTTGTTCCCTCCACTGAACCTGATGATGCCATGCCAGTCCTGGAGCCAGAATCAAGTGGGTCGTCCGTCATATCTATTCTACTAGCTCGAGCCATTAATCCTCCGTCTGACATCGTGAGACTTCCCGAACACCCCGCCCGTGGAACGCCTGCCAGTAGCAGCATAACCCCTGTTATCTCCTGATCCATCTTATTTCTTTGCACGTATTCTCACTGTTGCATTGATTGAGTGCACACGCATGACATAATGTTGTACAGATTTTTCACACCCTACCAAATATAGAGACATAATATTCAGAGAATCTGCTCACCACGCCTCAAAATTTCCGAACCCAAGCTTCCGCTTTTTCTTCAGCTCTTCAGTCCCGCCGGGGTCTGCAGATCGTTTCGCACCCACCGCAGAGCTCAGCTTCAAATACTTCCCCACCCCCGCCTCGTCCGAAGCAACACTCGTGCTCGTGTTTTTCTTTTCTTCACCCAATTTGACGCCAAACCAATTAACATCGTCTCTCTTTTTCGGTGGTGCACCTATCCCCGAAGCTGAAGCACTGGCCGAGGACAAAGGTATCGTGGAGGCGAGCGCAGAGGATGATGAATCTTGTGCTTTCGCCTGTAGCTTACGTGCCAGGCGCTGCTTGTAGTCCTCGAATGGATCAGCGTATCTAGTCAAAAGCCGACACGACTCAAATTAGGGGCCTGGAGATTGGGGATGCTTGGCGAGAATGGATAAACGTACATGACGACCTCGGTGATCGTTATAGGCTTTAACGGCCGCTCGGTTTTAGGTTGCACGGGTACGCGTTCTATAGCTGCCAAAACATCTTCACCGCCCACCAGCTTACCAAATACCGTATGCTTCCCGTCCAAGTGTGGTGTCGCACGGAATGTGATAAAGAATTGGGATCTGAATTTCGATGTTGAGGCATCACAAGGCGCACAATTGAACGAAGCGGTGAATGTTCCGAGCTGCAAGTGGATGTGCTGACGCATGACCTACCCATTCGTACCGAATCCCTTGTTCGCCATGGAAAGCATGCCACGGTCAGAGTGTTTTTCGGCGCCCTTGAGGTCGTATTCATCCCGAAATGGCGTACCCCAGTACGATTCGCCTCCACGTCCTGTCCCGGTGGGGTCCCCACCTTGGACCTTGGAGGCATGGAATAATGTACCGACTTGGCATCACAAAAGATTATGAAAGGATACACATACCATGAATCCAGGCATCAGACGATGGAATGGGCAATTGTCGTACTTTCCTTGTCGCGCCAGCATCAAGAAATTATAGCACGTCTTCGGAGCCTATGGTACAGACCATGATCATCAATGCCGTGCCCAGAGGGAGATCGAAGAAACGTGATAGCAACATACTTTCTCGCAGAAGAGCTCCAGGTTAAGACTGCCGCCCATATTCGTTACCATGCGCACATATGCTCGTCGCTTGGCTCGATCCTTCTCCTTTCGTACGCGTGAAATATCGTCATACATGAGTTCCTCCTATTCACCATGGCGTTCAGCGACCTTGAAGAGGGACCGATTTAGCCAGAGGATTACGAACCTCATCGAATAGTGCTACATCGGTTTCAGTTCGCGGAGCTACGGCCGTGCTCGTTAGCGAAGCGCCTGTTTGCCCAGTGCTATATGGTGATATATTATCTATAAGCAATGGTTTCATCCTTAGCGACCTCGTCGTTGGCAATACATAGGGGAAGAACAACGCAGAACACCCACACGGCTGTTGGGCTGCAATCTTGGCAGCAGCCAACTTTGAGGTATCTGGTATAGTACTGTTGGGTTTGCCGGCGAGAGAAATCGGTAGACTCCCTTCCTCATCCGTCTTCTTCGGGCGATCGTATTAAATGAGAATCAAGGGTCCGAGGATTACATGAATCATTCACGCACGGCTTGCTTGACAAGTTTATTACTGGCGACTGTAGTAATAGAGGAAGTCGCGGGTCGCGGGTCCCCGAAATTATGCGGGTCTTGCAGGGTAATGATATCCTCTCTTTATAATGGATCAATGTTACAATAGTACCATAATGCACGAGACTACGTACTTTGTGAAAGCGACATCGGAGATAAGGTCCTTGCCTGCACTCGAGAATTGTTTCACGCTTTCCCACAGAAAAACATTACCGGTCGTGGCAATGGCAACAATGTGAGAATGTTCAGAGAAGATTTTGAAAGTCACTGGGTCGTGTAGTTCACCATTAGCATTCCGGGAGTAGTGAAGGGCGATGAGGTCCGAAGGGAGAAGAGGTCCACCAGTAGCAGGGTGTGTGTTATTGTGATTCCTAATGGTCTCTTAAAAACGTCGTCTGGGATCGCAAAATGCTAGTCGCTGCTCACTTGAGCCATGGAACAATATTCAAGAGATCAAAGACGGTCCCGTTTCCATCCGCATTTCGAGCACAGACAGGATGCGAGAAGGGTTGAAAGGATATTGCGCAAGAGTCAAATGGCACCCTTGAGCCTGGATGAGGTGCCTCTGCCTTGCTATAGTGAATCATGTCAATGTCTGACCCCTTCACGAGAGAAAGGAGACTTACTGCTTGTATCCAGTGGAGGGACCGTGCGCGCCATGCAAACCCGCATGTTCGGCATGCGTAATATAGAGTTTATCGTTCGCACCATGGCCCATGTCGTTAGAGCCTTAGATAATCCCCTCTCGGCGCATTCCGCTCCTGCATCCGTTTGGAAAAATGTCTGCGAATACTATGGGATCCTCCTATACGCAAGCGGCCTTGGTGGCTCATGTACAAGCTAACCAGCCACAACAACCTGTGGTCCCTCCCCCAGTAACTGAAAAAATCCCGCCTTCAATGGCCAAGTTCGTCGACGTTGAAGCAGAAATTCCGGTCACTACCGTGCAGCTCGATGGTTTAGTAAGTATAATAATGTGGCACGAGATGTTTCGTGTGTCATCCTCTGCTTATTGTCTATTATCTACTTGGGTCAGGTTGTAATGAAGATCATTAAACACAGCCGCGAGACTCCAGGAACTGCAGTGGGCTTGCTGGTTGGACTGGATCTGGATGGCACGCTCGAAATATCGAATTCTTTTGGACTCCCTGTTTCTGCAGACAATGATGAAAAGATCATAAAGACATCTGGTCTGTGCACATATTGGATCCCCTTGTATTGTGGTCAAGCCTTACCGCCTTCGCCCAGGAGGCCGCTATGAGGCAACAATGCTCCGTGCATTAAGAGAAGCACAGTATGATGATACTGTGATCGGTTTCTATCAATCTACGACGATGGGTGCCTTTCTGCGACAATCACTCATTTCTACCCAAGCATCCCATCACGAGACTCTACGGCAAGGGGGAATTGCATTAATCCATGGTGGGTAGTGGATTCAATCTTATCCCTGACTCCTGTCTCATCAGGCAGACAGATGTCTCGTCCACTGCTCGGGGTAATACATCATTAAGGGCATTCCGATTGACCAAATCTTTCCTTTCCGCGAACAAAGATGGAAAATTCCATGTCCAAAGGTAATTCTGTGTTATTCTATTCTTCCATGGGCTTTTACTCAAGTCACACACTAGCCTAATCGACCATCAAGTCACGTTCTCCACAATTCTGGAAGAAGTGCCGGTGGCTGTCCGAAGCTCCGTTCTCCTCAGTGCCTTCCTCTCCACGCTTTCTTCGAATTCTCAGAACTTGCAAGCCTCATTGAGCACCCCGGCGCTCTCTCCAGCACTTTCTCCCTCCACGACTTCCCTCCTTCCCTCATTTGCACATATGGATGGTGCGCCTCCCACCACTCTCGCCCGCACTATGGATGCGCTTCTCGAGACCCTCGATGCACAGCGCACGGAGGAGAATAATATAGCGTTCCACTCGCGCCAAATTGCACGCGAACGGGCTCGTGCTGATGCCTACGTTCAGAAGCGCAAGGAAGAAAACGCTGCTCGGCTCGCGCAGGGATTGAGCCCATTGCCCGAGGAAGATGTGGCGAGACTATTTAAGATCCCCCCCGAGCCAGGTCGGTTGGATAGTACTCTCCTTCTTGGTCAGGTGGATGGGTATGCGAAGAGCCTTGAGGCCGCGAGCGCAGCAGCCGCGGTCAAACTCTTTGTGGCACAGTCATAGAGTAGTAAATACAACCACTGTACGTGTCTTTGGGTCGATGTGCAGAAATCATATTTCCGATCAACCCACAACTGAACACGTATCCAAGAATACAAATCGAGAAATGACACAAAATAATCGTGATGAGATGTCCAGGCTGCTACCCTCAAGCGTCAAGCTCCTTCCTAATTCTTTCCTTCACATCCCGTAGCGTGATAACGCCACTTCGAATCTTAACTGGGGTTCCCTGTCCAGTCCTGCGGTTCTTTACTTCTTCCTCGTTTTCCCACTTTGCAGAGGGAGATGGAGGGCACGCAGCGCTGGAGGAGGCCATTTGGACCCACTCAGCCTTGTCAATCACGATGGATTTAAGGAAATCCGGACAAAGATTAGTTAGGAGACGAAGGGATTCCATCGCTTCAGCTACAGAAAAGTTAAATCGTGGGTGTTTAGGTGGGAGAAATTTTGAGTACTGAAAGGTGCTAAAGGTGCGCACCTGTCGAAATGGGCGTACGGGAGCTTTTGACAACCACACTGACAACCTCTTCGATGGGGATAGTTCGTCTCCTGCGTGTTGGTGGGGTCGGGTTCGTGGACGGACTCTGTGGTGGTGCTGAGAATAGCCTGTAAAAATAACTCCGGCTTAACTCTCTTTGACTAAACAACCAGCGAGGATCACTAACATCCAGACAGCTTCCGCGACTCCACCTAGTCGTCCAAGCAAACATCGTCTCTTGATTTCATTCGGCCCGATTTCCCGCGTACTTTCCTCGCCATCCGCCCTGCGAATCGTAATCTCCACTGAACCCTTTGCGGATTTGCTTGGAGTAGTGAGAGACTTGAGTCGGACACGCTCAAAGAGAGCTGCACGTCGTGAGGATGAAGAGGGTGTGACGGGAGGAACGTCTGGCTGTCGGTAGGGGGTTTGAGGTGTGTGTGGTCGATCATACGGATCATCTAGCTTTCCCTTAGGAGTCGAGGAAGAGGGAAATTTGATGGGGGAAGTTGAAGATGGCCGGGCAGGGATGGATGGTCCGAGAGCGGGGAGAGGCGCATAAGGTATGTTAGGCGTCGTAGAGGGAGTAGATAGACGGTTTTGATTTTGATTACGACGTTCTGAGTGACTCTGTACCCATTTCGTGAGCTTCCCAGCCATTGTAGCCCGCCTGTCCTCCGAGCTCGCCGTCCACCGTGCTATAGAGTTCATACCTCCCTTCTTCCCAGTCGGCGAATCGACTTGGATACCAATCCCGTATGCAGGTACACGTTTGCCTAGTGCACGAGAGAAATGCGTTGTGGGTGTGAGCACGATCCCCATACCACCTCTCGTCCAGTCCTTCGAAGGAACAAGAAAAGGATTGTCCACTTCCAGTTCTTCCACCGCAGTCCCAACGCCTCTGGGGCGGTGAGGAACCGTCTCGCCATCCCATTCCCAGAGCCAGACAAGCCGCGAGAGATCATCGATGGTACATCTCATGGAATTGCCTACGGCTTCTAGACTAAGATGATTAATGAGATTTATCATCCGCCCTGTGGAGGCGTTGACACCATCCTTGAGTACAGCTTTACTGGGCGAGGTCATAACGCCGGTGCTGGCCGTGGCGAGGGCGATCGATAGGGCCTGCTCTAGTGAAGTATGGAGATTCAACAATCGCAGAAAATGAGGTGGAAGAGAGCCAATCTTCGCATTGGGCCGGACGGGCGCAGAAGGGCGTGCAGGCCGCCGGGAATGTGCGTCCGAGACGATAGGATGGTTCTCGGCACTATCGGGTGAGTCGGAAGGCCGGAAAATATCGACTGATCTCCTGTGAGAGTTCGGGGAGGCGAGAGGGGCACCGACAGACTTTGGTAGAGCAGGAAGAAACGCGTACGGCACGTCGGATATTGTGGACGAGAGAACGGGATGCTCACCGCACAGCTGAGCCCACATTGCAAGTTTCGAAGCCATCATGGCGCGTCTGTCCTCTGAACCGGCAGTCCACCGTGCAACCAAGTTCATGTCACCTTGCCTCCCATTTGCTGTCTCGAATTGGATCCCGATTCCATATGCAGACACGCGTTTGCCTGCCATGCGAAGGAAATGAATTGTAGGCGCGACAACCAGACCCATGCCGCCCCTTATCCAATGCGTTGAAGGGACGACGAATGGATTATCCTCCTCTAACACTTCCACTGCAGTCCGGGGTGTTTCAGAGTGACTGGGGAAAGTCACGCCGTCCCATTCCCAGAGCCAGACAAGACGCGACAGATCCTCAAGGGTAATGACAGACTGAGTCACAGTTTCGAGGCTAAGGTGATTGAGGAGATTTAGCATTTGCCCCTTGGAGATAGCCTTGTCTTTGGCTTTAGTAGGCGAAGATACGACGCCAGTGCTGGCTGTGGAGAGCACATTCAACAGCGCCTTCTCAATTGAGGCGTGCAGATTCAGGAGCCGCCGGAGATGAGAAGGTAGAGTGCCTGTTTGCCTATTCGGTGGAGGTGTCAAAGGACTGAGTGAACTTGAATTAGTATTGGTGTCACCATGAAGGTTTGAAATCGCCCACGCTGCTCTGATTTTCTTGGGAGTGATTACTCCCTCATCCGCCTCCAGTACCCGCTTCTTTCTGGGGGTCGTGAATACATCCATGAACAAGTGAGCGAGTGGATTTGTACTTCTATTTCCAGTGGATTACGGTAATTCCCACGTTGTGCAAACCCGGAGATGGCCATCCTGGATCAGTGAGTGACTAGTGCGAGCTAGCTCCATCTACTACGTACATCTCTGGGGGATATACGACTAGCTAATAATCTCAGCGACTGTAAGGACTAACTAGAAGCTCTAATTGTAAACAAATATGCGTCGATCAGGGGGCATTACAATGGGCACGGGTAGATACTGCCCTCTAGCACACAATATAATACCTTTCGTCACTTTTCTCCCGTCCGCCACTAAGTACAGCACCACAGTCGGCTGGGATATGGTCAATTATTGGTCTTGAACCTGGTATATAAGTTAACTTATGTTCAATCTTCCCTTGGTTATGGAACAAATTCGTGAGACGAGAAACTAAATTCAAAAAAGACCGGGGCGTACTCTGCGGTTTCCCTTCTAATGAATAGATCAATGGCACCCGAAAATGCTGCAAACGCCAAGCCCCCCCCAAGAGCTGCTCTAGGGCCAGAATTTCGCGCCAGAATGCCGCCAGCGAGGAATCCAGCTGCTATGGCATTGCTCATGTCATTCTTCGCCCGATACTGTGAGATCACAGAAGATTGGTGAATTGTGCCAAGTAATAACAGAGATATACGAACGCCTTCTATTACACACTCTACCCCCGCATATAATGCTGCAACTTTGCCGAAGCCCTTTCCAGTCTTTACCATCCCTTTCCCCATGTCTTTAAATATTTTCACTGTTTTTTGTCGGGTGCTCATGGTCTGTTCCGTCCAAGTCCTTGATAATGGATCATCGTACGCGAAAGTGGCGGACATGAGGGAAATAAAAGCCCCGAGACCAAATCCTGTTAAAAATCTCCTCAGCAGCTTGAGATAGACGGGGAACATGGGCTGTACCTCCACCAGCAGTCACCGCGGTTTTGAAAACGCAACTCTCGCTACCCATAGTCATGAATCGTTCTATTTTTTTCTGTTGAGCGATAGCCGAGCGATCCTCCTCGGTCAATCCTGGAGGGAGAGGCTCCATGCCAGCCGGAAACACTGGCGCGAGAACCTTTCGAGGCCACCACTCGGTCGACATCTTTGCAGAGAGCGACTCGGCAATTGCCGTACGGTGTGGGTTCCTTGTCGAACGCGTCAGCTCTCCCAACTTTCAAACATCACGCAGTCTCTCCCTCCCACCTAGCCTATACAAGCGTGTCTATATGGCACCACGTGTGCAGACCTCTGCTGCAGGTGTCCTTGCTCTCCTCAGCGATCCAGACCCACAACTTCAGCAGTATGCATTGGCTCAACTGAACGCCTTGGTGCCACAATTCTGGGCAGAAATATCGGAATCTGTAACTGCCATTGAGACTCTGTATGAAAACGAGGCTCTTCCTAAGAATGCACGCGGTCTTGCTGCGTTGGTCGCCAGCAAAGTCTACTACTATCTCGCAGAATACGACGAGGCTTTATCATTCGCTCTGGGCGCGGGCACTTCTTTCGAACAAGAACGGTTAAACCCTGGTGCCGAAGAGTACGTGGAGACTGTGGTGTCGAAAGCGATAGACCGCTATATTCAAGTTCGAGCTACCGAAGAGTCCGGCAAATCTCAGGGAAAAATCGATCCTCGGCTAGTGAACATCATCGAAGGCATCTTCAAAAAGTGCCTTGAGGATGGCGAATACAAGCAGGTGCATACTCTTTTCCTGGAGGATAATCCTCACAAAGACCCACACTCAAGGTTTCGATGTGCTTGCCTTATGCAGGCCCTTGGAATTGCTCTCGAGAGTGCTCGGTTGGACATTATTACTCGTATCTTTGATCTTACCAAAGACACCGAGATCCTGTCCTATGTGATGGAAGCTGTCTTAGACACAGGATTCACACTCTCCTTCCGGAACAAAGTGAGCTTACGTTAAAGCCTCCATGGGCGAGGGTGATTTAATTGTTTCGTGCAGGTTCTCCATCACATTCTTCCCTTATTCCCCCCTCTCACGGCACGGGCACCTCACATTCACTCTCTCACTCGGCTGCACGTGACCTTGTCCCTCCCATCCATCACCATTCCAATTCTAGTTTCCCTCGTTGACGGAGGCCTTCAGGGGAAGCGAGAACAATTTGCTATCTCGTATCAAATTGCATTCGATCTTGTGGAAGGTGGCACCCAGGATTTCTTGGAGGCAGTCCGGTCTGGCCTTCCTCAACACTCTACCGTTGAGACTTCAGAGGTCCCCGCAGCTAATCCTTCCGCTTCGCGAGTTTATGATCGGCTACGTTCAATACTGGGCGGCGAGACGAGTATACATTTGTTCAGCGACTTTCTGGAACGGAATAATCACGCGGATCAGCTCATTCTCAAAGACACGAAGGAAGCCCTTGACTCGCGCTCTTCCATCTTCCATTCTGCACTTACCTTTGCGAACGCGTTTATGCATGCTGGTACGAATTCTGATGAATTCCTGCGCAACAACCTTGACTGGCTTGGACGCGCGTCAAATTGGAGCAAGTTCACTGCCACTGCTGCACTTGGTGTCATCCATAAGGGTAATATACGGAATGGCACCGCGTTATTGCAGCCCTACCTTCCTCAGCCGGACGGCGCATCAACAGCTGGAAGTAGTCCCTATTCCGAAGGTGGTGCATTGTATGCCCTTGGCCTCATTCACGCTAGCCGTGGAAGAGAGGTGCTTGGTCAACTTCGTGCGACGCTGCGCGATGTCCCAGGAGAAATTGTTCAACACGGTGCTGCCCTTGGTGTTGGTATTGCTGGCATGGCGAGCCAAGACAAGGGTATGATATTTCGTACCCTTGCCATAAAGACGGGAGATTCTGATGGCACGTAATGCAGACGCGTATGATGATCTCAAGCAAGCACTGTACACCGATAGCGCGATTGCGGGAGAGGCCGCCGGGTATTCGATGGGTCTAGTGATGCTTGGTTCAGGATCCGCAGAAGTGATCGACGAGATGCTGCAATATGCACATGAGACACACCATGAGAAAATTATCCGAGGTCTCGCTGTCGGTATTGCATTCATCTGCTATGGGACTCAAGAACAAGCGAATGCCACTATTGATCGGCTTTTAAGCGAAAAGGTTTCAATCATTATTCTGATTGTGATGCAATGAAGTTACGCTGACATCTTTGCTAGGACCCAATTCTCCGTTATGGGGGTATCTATACACTGGCCCTCGCCTATGCGGGAACATCCGACAACGCTGCAGTCGAAAAACTCTTGCACATTGCCGTCTCAGACACATCTGATGATGTCCGTCGCGCTGCTGTCACGTCCCTTGCGTTCTTGCTATTCAAAAACCCGAGCCAGGTGCCCCGCATGGTGCAACTCCTCAGTGAGAGCTACAACCCCCACGTGCGGTGTGGTGCGACCCTCGCTCTTGGTATCTCATGTGCTGGAACTGGATCGCAGGTACGATACCTATGCTGTTTGCAATGTGTAGCCCTGCCGCTAACCTTTGGAGGCTGCCGCAGGATGCAATTGATCTGCTAGAGCCAATGATCAAGGACCCTGTAGATTTCGTCCGCCAAGGGGCTTTTATTTCTCTTGCCATGATCCTCGTCCAACAATCTGATGTCTCTCCCTCCCTCTCCCCAACCCGGGCTCTTTTCGCGAAGATCATCGCCGACAAACATGAGGACCCAATGGCACGCTTCGGTGCAGCGCTCGCACAAGGCTTCCTCGATGCGGGGGGTCGGAACGTTACCATCTCTTTGCAGAGCCGTGCAGGGAGCAAAAGCATGAGCGCTATCGTCGGTATGACCTTGTTCGCCCAATTTTGGTATTGGTATCCTCTCGCGCATTGCGCTTCCTTGGCGTTCGCGCCGACTGTCATTGTTGGCGTAACGGAAGAACTCAAGGTGCGCAGACTTGATTCTTGGCTTGGATGGATGTTCTGAAGAGGTTTTTCGTCTGACAGACCCCTACGTTTACTTTCGTGTCTGACGCAAGACCTAGCTTGTTCGCGTATCCATCTCCGATGAAGCCTCCTGCTGAAAAGGCCGTAGAGAAGGTTGCCACCGCCATCTTATCTACGACTGCGAAAGCAAAAGCTCGAGAAAAAACGAAGGAGAAAGAAAAGGCTGCAGCCGAATCAGATTCTATGGAGACGGTTCGTCATTTACTGTTCTTTTCTGTGACTGCTTACTGTAAGGGAACTGATTTACCGCATTTTAGGATAAACCCGCGGCAAGAGTGTCCGAGGATGTGGAAATGAAGGAGGATGGCCCCACCGCTCCCACTACCGGTGCAGAAAGTAGCACCGAAGACACAACCGTATCATTATCTATGTCTGCCTCTGCTGCAAAACGTGAACGCGAGAAGAAGCTTATAGAGCCAACGTTCGAAATTCTCCAAAATTTCTCTCGAGTAACACCGTCGCAACTAGCGCATATCGCTTTCCCTCCAGAAAATCGATTCCAGCCTGTTCGAGCGGTCGCGTCTCATTCAACAACAGCACGGAATGCGTCTGGTAATTCGAGGGGGCATACCAAAAAGGCAGATCGGCACGCGGGCGGTGGGGGTATTCTCGTTCTGGTAGATACAAAGCCAGAAGAAGGGGAGCCTCAATGGGTCCTCGCCCTCGCAGATAGTGCCGCTGCTGCTGCCTCTGCTTCAGCCTCTACTGCCGCAGGCCTGGACGGGCCTGCCCCAATTGGCGCTAATGCAACGGCAGACAATGGGATTATGGTGGAGCCACCGGCTCCATTTGAGGTCGGTAGATTACGTTTTCTTACCTTGTGCTTTTTGTGCTCATATTTCTCATTGCTTTGTAGTATCCATTTGGCGATGATGTGTAGATGGACCTCAGATATTGGAATACCTCCTTGTACATAGATCGTGGTGGCGTATAAATAATGGATATCACGGCGCCAACGAATTCTTCGGGCACTACTGTATCCAATGATTATGCGTATTCATGCTCGTGTCCCAGCATGAGCAGTTGAATCAAGCAAGATCTCAACATCTGGAAATGCCAGTGTGCAATCCATGCTTTGGGATCGCATAACCCGCCTTGTCTGCCTCCAGCGCTTAAATAACTGAATGACGGCAGGTTCCGAGTGCATTGAATCCCTTCATTCTGTCACCAGACGTACACCTAGCCTGCTCTACCTAGCCTGCTCAACATCTCGTTCTGCAACCACGGAGATTTGATCTCCTGCAGCGAGGGATGTTCTGAAGCTACCTTTGTGAGAACGAAATAGTTGAATTCTGAGGTCGTTATTGTCTCGTGACTGCTTCGTGGGGGTAATCTTGTCCAATGATCTTCTTGTCATGGATGGTGGGGTTGGCGTTAGCCAGGGAGATCCCCTCCCTGGTTCGACCTCTTCCTGTGCGCAACATACAGAACGTCACGCTTCACGATACCAACCCTCGCCTCGGGTACCTTCCAGACACCACGTGTGTTCCCGGGTGGGTGTACGGTTGCTCGAGCCGCTTTAATCCATGGGAGCTGCGAGAATACATAGACTCCTCTGGCCTTAATTCTACTGCGCATTTCATTTCGAGTGAGCGAAATCACGCAGAAGGAGAAGGTCTACGAGAGATTGTATTCTCCGTACAAGGTGTGGCACAAAGGAAGGAATCGTATCTTGTACTCATCTTCTACCGTGTGATTTAGCCTCGGGGGTGCATATCTACGGTGCCCCTCGAAATCAATTGCAGCATCCTCCTGCTGATCAAGAGATCTGTGTTGATCGAGACCCATGCATCCCTCTCGATACTCATAAAACCTACTCGCATTCGAATGATAATGAGGAGGTTCTCATTTGGTCTGATTCTTGGCTGAACCCGAATCGGAACCATCACTTTGTGATTCGTCTCACTGAAGCCCCTCCTGGAAAGGATAACCCATTAAAGGTCATGACTCTCGCTCGTGTAGTATATGAAATAGCGGATATCTATCGTGACCAACCGTCCGTAACCTCGCAATTTGTTCAACAAAAATTGTTGGTGACCGCTAACCTTCATGGCAGAGTGAAGCACATCCCTCCGATTGGCTCGACATTGCGAAACATTACATTTGAAGACACAGGATCCCAAATCGGTTTCTGGCCGCACACCGCCTGTGCCTCACGTTCCTGGAGCGGCGGGTGCTCAGGAATGTACTCACCTTGGGAGGCAAAGAAATTCGAAGTCGAGGCCGGTGATCCGTCTGTAGAGGGTCGTCGACTCGTGAACGAGACGTTTATGCAAGCGTTGACTGCTTTTCCGGGTGCTGACAATGTTGTCCCACGAGCTGCGTTCTGGTTCAGAGGTGCGTTCTCCCCATCGACACACCACCATCGCAATTGATGTTGCAATCGATAGGCTCTGCCCTATATCTTTACGGAGCACCCCGCTCTCAGATAATTCATCCATACGGTGCTCAAGAAATCTGTATCGATGGGACATGTCATATTATCGACGCCCATCAATCGTATCTCAACATAATCCCCCCTCGCGATCAACTGTCACCCTCGCTCTCATCCTCATTGAGTCCCGCATCGGTGGAAGAGGAACACCGTGTATCTCCGGAATCAACCATGTCATCCGATCTGGAAGATCGCTCCGTGATGTTGTGGCATATCGACGGACTAGATTGGAATCAAATCCATCACGTCGAACATCGTCTCATAGAAGAAAATCCTCGATGGGGCCCCAGTGACGGGGGCATTTTGAAGGGCATGACATTGGACTATGTGGTTTATACAGCTGTTCACGTTCCTCCGTTAGTCTCTCTAACTTTTCGCATCTCTTGTGGACCATTGAACCCCGAAATCCCTGCAGACCGCCACCACCACCACCACCACCACCTCCTCCTCCTCCTCCGCCTCCTCCGCCTCCACCTCCTCCGCCTCCACCGCCTCCGCCTCCACCGTCTCCCCCAAGCTCGCCTCCGGATGATCCACCTCCACCTCCGGAGAATCCTCCTATTTCTATTCGTGATTTCACCGTGATGTTCTCTATCTGTTTCGTCTTCTGGACACTGAAAGAGATCACAAAATGGGGACGGACTAACGGAGTTCGCCCAGTCATACCCAGGCCAGCACCATCATATGGCGGCAGCCCCAGCGAACGAACTCCTTTGTGGACCTCACCTAGTTCGCCCTCTGCACATGCATCTCCCAGAGAAGGATGCCACCCATCGTCCAATAACGTCAATCGCATTGGGCGGTGGTCCGCAGAAGTACCCTCCCCCTGGACTGACGAAACTCGCTCAGACATGCCAGAGCCGGCACCGTCATACGGCAGCAGATACAGCTCCAGCGAACGAACTCCTTCAAGGATTCCATCTAGTCCGCCCCAGCATATGCATCTCCCGGAGGATATTACCTGCGGTTCGACGATATCCATCGAATCTGGCGGTGGTCCCCAGAACCTGAAACTTGATTTGATTCTCATGGTTTCGAATCCGAGGAAGTAATCCTCTCAAACCTCTGAGAAGACAAGTAGAAGATATCGCACTTGCTCCCTGTCACGCCTCTTGCTACCAATTAAAGTTTTGACCCAATAGCTACTGGCAGCGTTTTACATGTTCCGAATACGGCGAGGTCACCCTCGAGACCTTATGCCTGCAAGAAGTGCCTCGTCTACATTGTATGGACAGTGTGTCGGGACCGACTAAAGACCACATGAGTGCAATTCGTATGGGGGAAACAGTTCCGCTCGATAACTAAACAGCATTAGCGTGAGGCTTCGAATATTATGACAGCGTTGAATTCCCATTTGATGTAACGACGCCCCGTTCCGTGCATCCAGTTAGACACAAGCAAGTCGAACGCCTGCTTGGATGCGTTCGGCAATGCCATCTACACTGCATGTCGCCCTGTTTAACGGCGTCCACTTGATTGGGGTGATCCATCCTATTCAGGTAGTCGCCCTTACAAGGCCAAAAGTCTCAGAGAATCCAGAGTAAAAATTGCATTCTGTAGAGTTCTATTTATTCTTCCTCCGCAGAGTGACCGTGATTCCTATTAGTCTGGGAGATGGCCAAGTACATGTACACGTTAGGATACACACAGAACATCAAAACGAGGAATGGAAAAAAAACGAACCTCGGGGTTGAAGAAAAGGCTGTTATTGCCCCACGGGAATGGTTTGGTACGCTTATTCAACCAGGAATAATCAGGCGTTCCAACTTCATGCTCGGGATTTGCGTGCTTCTCATGCTCGACGTGAGTATGATGCTCGTCTTCGACCTTCTTCACGTACAGCCCCATAACGGTAGCTAGGAAGTCGTCCCCATTGGTAGAGTTTAACAAGACGGAAAACAAGGCACCAGCAAGACACCAAGTTCACATACCTCCCGGAATACATATGTAAAGACTAGCGCAAGGCGAAGGAGAAGACCGTGAGTACCAGAAATTTCAGGTATTGTCAAAGAAAGCCCGCGGCGGACCTAATCTTGCGCCACAGATCGGTAGTTTCTAGGAAAGGGGCGCACAGTAAGAATGACAGGAATGGGGGAGACAGTCTGTCTGAATATGTGCCAGATACCTTTGGCATGTTCTTTAATGGCTGCTCTCTGAGCGAGGAATTCTTCTCCAGTGGGGACGTATCCGGGAGGATGTTCGGTAGCTGGAGAGGCATATCTGCGTATTTGCGAACGAGAGATTCGCGCTACCCTCGGGAGGACACGGGCGACAGAAAGCGACATAGTCGTAACAGTCCTTCGGTAGTTGCCGAGTTGTATACACCACTTGGAGTCTTGGACCACGATCCACAACTACTTTGAACTCTGTGGGACATCTCTCTGCTCACCCTACCTATATTGCACACTGTACTGCTCAACAATATTTCCTTGCTATCTGGAACACTCACAAAGACCCTATGAAGAGTTCAAATCCCCCTCCGCTTCCTCCGTTCTTTCCACTTGATTCCTTAGGGTTCTGCTCTCCTCCACTGAGGAAGACTGCGCAAATACCGTAATTGTAGGGCCGCTCACTAAACTGGATCTTTGTCTTCTGTCAATTTTTATAATATCCCCCTTGGAATATTGTCTCAAGCGATTGTGGATGTCGTGATCTAGACATCCAAGGTAACTACCGAGATCATGAGGTGTGAATGTAGACTCGTGACCAGTCTACCGAGGCCTCTTTTGTCTCATGGCGATTTCTTATGGTAAGGGAAAGTCTTGATACTGCGGCACGAATGCCATTGGTACTTTGACTCTGAGCATCGATTTCACCGACCATCGTCTCCTTCATCGGACTCTGATTCGACTGATGCATCGCAGTTCGATGCGAAATGATCCCATAGTTACTTTAACAATGCACACAAGGTAGGGCCCTCTACCACCTGCCAGATTTCACTAAGGAAGCAGCACAAGGGATGCGGCCCAGGATAGTCTCATGGACTTTGTGGCGAGGTACCGCAGATATGGAATAGTACTACAGGAGGGGGAAGCGAAGGACGTCGAGGCGAGTGGGTAGGGAATTTGTCAAGAACCTCAGAACCCTATTTGGTCCGGAATCGTCTTTGATACGAATGCTTCCCCCTTCTCATCATGTAATATGGCTTCAGTGGCGACAAGAATCCAGTACCTATCGGTCTAGTGTACCACCCTCATTGACCCGGTTTGCCTCGATCTCCCTTGTGTTTAGCGGAGCCCCCAGACCCACTCGAATGTTTAGGGTCAGGAGAATGAGAAGGTGACGCACGTCGAGAACGCGGCTCCGCATCCTCCGCCTCTGCCTCGTCACCCCCATCCCCGCCTTCTTCCTCCTCCCTTCCACTTCCTCTCCTGTCCTGTCTCTCAGGCATCAGCCCGAGTGCACGTCGGCCTTTCAAGATCACCATCTCCTTCAGCCAGCCATTCTCCCGGCGCAGTTCGACAGCCTCCTTCTCCAGATCTTCCGCGCGCCCTTCGAGATCAGCAATGGACCGTTCCAGATTCAATACGCGCTGCTTCTTCTTAATGCGGAAGCGGGCTGAGAGAAATAGGCAAGGGAATATTCAAAACACAAAGAAGAACTGGAGGAGATACGTTCGGGATGGAAAGAAAGAACTGACCACTCGCAGCTGTGTTCCTCCGTCTCTTATCCTCGCTCAGCGCAGCTTCTTCCGGATCCGGATCCGATCCGGCCCCTCCACCAGCGCCATCGCTCGTCGCCGTGGGAGGCACCTCCGCAATAGCAGGTTCCCTCCGTGTACTGGGCCCTGCCCCAGGGCTAGACGAGGGCAGCCTATTTCCCCGCGTTGTGGATTGCGAGCCGGAACGCACGGCTGGCGAGACGGGCCCTGACGATACAGCCCCTCCCCCGGTCCCACGGCCTGCGGCACGAGGCGAACGTGACGTCGATATGGGGGAGG
Organism: Hydnum rufescens UP504; assembly: GCA_014904985.1. NCBI lineage: Eukaryota > Fungi > Basidiomycota > Agaricomycetes > Cantharellales > Hydnaceae > Hydnum > Hydnum rufescens. The sequence continues at coordinate 373,547 of MU128931.1, read as the reverse complement.
GCATGGAGGAGGATGCGCTGCTGTTCGAGCGCCGCCTGCTGTTGACGTCCTCGAGCGACTGTGATTGCACCACGTATCGAGGATCATAGTTTGTTTGGTATGGTTGGCTGGGATTTGGCGACCTGTACATGACTGGAAAAGGAGTCAGGGGATAGCCTAGGGCAGGGGGAGGGGGCGGATATGTTCCTCCCTCAAAGAGATATGGACTTGGATATGTGGATGAGACAACCGAAGGGTGTGGTTGCTGCTGTTGATGGGCGCCCACGAGTAACACTTGTTGGTGAGCATTCATGAGAATTTGCTGCTGTTCGGGGGATAGGTTCCGATAGTCCACTGGGGGGATCCAAAAGGGTTGAGTTGTCAATCCTGCATCGAATTGGCCAGTGGGTGGGGGGAATTGTGCATACGGAGCCCCCGGATGTGGGGGTGGGTGGTACCCAGATGGATAGGGTTGGGGATAAACAGCGTCCAGGCTCCTTCTTTGTCCGGGAGGATTACCGGGAGCAAAAAGGGTGTGAGATTGACGAAATGCATTGGGGAATGCATGGCGACATCTTCCCCAGTGACAGAAGTCGATGGAGAGCGCACCTCCGTTGAGGATCGACGTCCGGGAGCACCTCGTTGTGCATTTCCTGATTCTGTAGATTGCGAATGGACACCTCGCCAGCGTTCGTCGTCTGCACCTCGGTTGTTTTGATCAGGATCCATAGGTGCTGTGTCACTTGAGCTGCTGCTAGGAGGCGAGACGTCCTCACTCTCTTTCTTGATCGCGTTCTCCGTGGTTTCCACAAAAGAGAATTGTAGTTTGGATATTCGGTCTAATTCGTCGTTTGACGATTCGTCAGATATAATAATTAGCGGAGAAAGCACGCCTTCAGGATCCTTTTTTATGGTCTGGTGGGAGCGGCCGGTTCCAGAAGCAGCAGGGGAGGGGTCGCGCTGGGAAGCAGGAGATTGCCTGACATGCATGACTGAAGACCGAGAGGATGCAATCAAGGTATAAATCACATTACGCGTACTAGTCTCACAGTTATCTCAATAGGCGGCGCTTCCCCCCGTGAGAATAATTATGGGCGGGGCCATAAAGAGGTCGACGACGCTGACGTCGATGATGGTGAGGCGGAGGTCAAGGGTGACAGCGTAAAGACGAATTTGGGCCAATTTTTGGCGCTGTACCACGCCTCCACATCCGCCCAGTAAGTAATTATCTCCCAATGAAGAAGGATTGTGCAAGAAATCGGCAGGATCGCGCAACCTTGACATGTCACGTGTGGGCAGAAACGCGTTCTCCTCCGGATCCAAACGCCGCCATGAAGGCGCCAGAATCCCGTCATTTTCTCATCCTTGGCGCAACTGGATCCTCTGGACTTCTCACGGTCCAACTAGGTATCCAGGGCCTAATCGCCGTCTGAGATATCTTCTAATAACCGTCCCCGTGCGATTTAGCGCTCGGCAGACGACACTCTGTCACTATCTACGCCCGTTCGCCTCACAAGCTTCCCGAAGAAATCACTTCCAATCCGCTCGTGACGGTTGTCAAAGGTGCGCCACGTTGCATGCGTTTGGTAGTCTACCATTATTCCATGTTACAATTAGGGGAATTGACCCAAGAGGATGCATTTGAATCGTGCTTTCTACCGAAAGAAGGCGTAGCGCCCATCTACGGTGTCATATCTGCTCTGGGCCCAAAAGTTGGCCAACCCAGTGGCAATCCGCTGGCAGCCGGCTACGAGGTCCTTCTCCGTCTCGTGCACAAGTACAGCATCCAACGCATCGTCCTTCTCTCAACTGTTTCCCTGTCCTCCCCAGAAGACAGGTTCTCCATTATCAGGGAAATATTGGTAGCAGGCATCAAGATCATCGGATATACTGCGTGGACAGGTCAGGATGGCTCATCGAGCCACTGCGTGAATGCACATTGACTTGACCAACTCTTTTCTTCGTAAATATCGCAGATGTCGTGGCCATCGGCAAGCTTATGCAATCTAGCGCTGCAACGGGATTGGACGTCACCCTAGCACGAGTCGCTACACTCAATGATGCAGATGGCGGGAGTCTCAAGGTTGGCTTCATTGGCGATGGCAAGGTTGGGTGGATGTTGGCTCGACGGGACCTCGCAATATTCTTCGTGGATGAAGCTGAAGATCCCAAGTGGGCTGGTCAACTTCCTTTCATCAGCTCGTGAATCGTGTCTACATGCATGCTTTTTTGCTCTTTTTTTTCCCTTTCCTGTTCAATACCACTCTAGGTGAGATTGTCATATCCTCATTTCATCATTCCCCTCGCCTTCCTGTGTATTTGTACTACGTCCCTTGGGAATTTGCTTGTGGAATCGTCCCTCTGCGCACGGAACATCCTGATAATCATCGCCTTTGGCCTGGTGAAATACGCCACTGACATTTGCGATTGTTCGATTCCTCTCTGACATGTCAACAATGCAATGGGATCAAACATCGTCCAGTCGGGTGGAAATCACATGGGCCACTTTTATCGCCTAATACATCCTGGTATCTGATCCATAAAATACACTAGCTGTTGAACTGAAGTTCTCAAGCCGCAAATTCCATTCCGACCCATTGAACAGGATCGATAAGCATACCAATCCTCACGCTTGATTCATACTCATTCGCGCAAGCAAAGTACGCAGGCCACAAAAAAAGGTAACATCCCAATATTCAAAATCGCGCAGGACTGAGCTCAGACTATTTGGGAGTAAAAATATTTCGAGAAGCCAGCTCAAGCCGCTCGGGTATCCATTGCAAATGAAAATGAAAGGGTTTCTCGCTCCAAACTATACTGTACGCAGCATCCAACCTAAGCAATAATCGCAACCGAAAACTCCCACCAATCTGCGCTCGATCCGATGGACAAACCATAGCCAAAAGGGGGGCCTACCGATCGACCCCAATAGGAAGATCCTCCTCCCCATCACTAACTAGCATGCATTTTCCCATGGCCGCTAGGCGTACTGTATCCTGCAGTCTGACCGCCCCCATCCAGCTCTTCACTGATAATAACACTGGGATGCTCCAATTCCTGGGCGCGGTGCACGAACTGAATTGGACCGCCCCACTTCCGCAGCTCGCGCCCTTTGAGCTGCAACAATGGGATGACGAGGATGAAGAGTGCGAATGTGATGCCCGCTTGCGTCCCGAAGGAACTCTTGGTGCCTGTGCGCTGCGCCCAGTTGATCTGTACATACGAAATGATGAAACCGCCACTTGGACCCGGTATAAGCGCGGGTGCAAAAACACAGTCAAGGTCACCTACGTCGTACGACCTATCGCGAAATGAGGGTTCCAAAATCATTTTGTTTTACACACCTCAGTCCACCATTACGAAGAATGAATTTTAAAGAGACATGGACTCAACTCGCATTCAGCCAACTCGAGACTTCCCCACTAGCCCCCGGATATGCATCCAGGGCATATGCAGTGATGCTCGTCGTTACTACCATTGTCCCACAGACATACAGAGCCCACGAGACAGCGAGGACAGCCCAATGTGTGTGGTCTTGCAGAGAGAAACCAACTCCTATGAGCCCTGGGATCATGAGGACCTCCCCGATGTAGATCGTCCAGAGACGGGCCTCCGGTTCGAACACTGCATTTTGTTACATTCAACACATTTCACATTTAATTATCATGCAGCAGGAGCGCTCAGAAGGTGGAGGGAGGCGGAAGAGGGGAAAGGAGAAACAAACGTACATCCGTGGTGCCGAGAAATATATCGATTTGCGAGCCAATCGTTGAAGAAATGGCCAAAAGTCTCCCCAATGACCACGGCAATCATGCTGTTTCGAATAGTTGAATCACGCGTTTTGTCAGTAGGGGAAAATACAACAGTGATTCTACGGGAGCATGTGCAACACCCACGGAGTGAAGTAAAACAAACTAATCGCCGTTCCCGAGAACCCATATCCCCGGGGAGGAGGGGGATTCAAGAAGAGCGACAGAGTGGTATCTGCAATAATGCATGGACACAGGCAACCAACAGGCGTCAGAGAAACATTGAAGACTATTACGTCAGGCAAGTAACACGCACTGATCCCAACCACCCACATGAATGTCGCCATGTAAAAAAATATGACTAGCAACACGACAGGCTTTGCAAGCGCCCTGAACGGTCTCAGGAACGCCTCCACGAAAGACATTCGTTCATGGCGAGTCTTCCACTGTGGTATCCCGAGCATACGTGTGAATTTGGTCCCTACAATGGGAGGGGCGACTGGGGGGTATGGGGTGCGGCGGTTGTAGTACGTTTCGTCGACGAAAAGAGCGACCCCTATAAAACAAATGAATGTAAATATCGAGTACGAACCGAACGCCCATCGCCATGTCGTGTTCGAGACAATGAATCCAGCAATAAAAGCTGAAACCCAAGAATCAGAATGAGGAGTTCAAAAGGAATGCATGATCACGGGTATACACTTACGCCCGAGATAGGGACTCAAAATAAAGCACCCAGCCCATACATTAATCATCCTCGCCTGACGTGATTTATGGATTAGATATTCAACACGCCCAAGCAAACAAATAGAAAACACTTACGTGCTCGTGGAAGAAGAACATGTCTTGGATGAACATCAGGCCTCCACCTTGGGTAACCGTGCTGAAGAAACCGTTTAATATACGCGCAGCTTCGAAATTAGGGTAGCTCTGTGCCGCCGCACAATAGACAGCACTTGCAACGGAGAGCAACAGAAAGTAGAAGGTTGTAGGGTATCTTCCGAAGTAGTTGTAGCAAATAATCGCGGTTGTAGCGCCGGCGCCTTGTGCATGGAAATTAAATGGATATCTTGTGGGTTCCTTGGAACGAGGTGGCACGCACCCAACATGAAAACATTCCCACTCTGAGAGTGGTTGACAATATTTGGCGAGATGTGCCAGTCCTCTCCTTGCGCCACCAGTGTTACAGCCCTGCCATCGAGCAACAATTTAGACATCGTGTCGATCCCTCCCTAGGATATCCTCCCAGGACACACCCGGTAGCACTTCCCTGTGGAAGAAACTGTAAGGCATCATTTAGAATAGGATCTGAAGCAGGCTGACGGACATAATCAGGGAGAATTGCAGAAATAGAAATGGCCATGAGAACCAGCCATTTCTTGCGTTGTGACCAGTTCAGCTGGGGTACGAAATGTCAGCGGCCACACGGAAAGAGAAGAGAGTCCACAGAGTCTATTTTTACCGGATTTTGGGGGTCTTCATTAGGCTGCGGGACAAGTACGGTGATTCCATCTTGTGCGAATTTCAGACGTTTCCCATCAACACCTTTTTCCGGCTCTCGATCATCAAGACGAAGGATGACAGAGGTCGTATCCTCTTCGTCGAGTTGGGGGGCCATGATTATTGAGGATGGAATGAAGAAATTGAGATCTTGATTCCCACCGAAATAAACAACTTAGGACCAGTATAAGGGATATTGCCGGCAGGTGCGATCAATCACAATCCCTGCTGTAGCGGATCCGACCGCCGGATTTCATGTTTTTTAATCTATTTATTGCGGTGCGGAGCCACTTAGATTCGCACAACCAGAGGAAGATAGAGCGTTTGATCCGAGCTCAAGCAACGCTTGAAGGAACTTCAGTACATCCCGAGAGAGGATACGCTGACTAAGCGATGACTCTTCGATATGGCAAGCCGGTACCGGAGTTACTCGGGTATCCGCGGTGATCCAAAAAAAGATTTTTCTTGAGACCCAAGCCTATCAGCGTTACATCTCGTGAAATTTTTGGGGTCAATTGCCTGTGAGCTCGCCATGCAGGTGAGTCTGTGAACTTGAGGCATCGGGGCGGCATCTCGGCAATTACGTACAAACATTTATTCGGAAAATGAATTATCTGCAGAAAGGGGTAACAATAACGTGACGAGGCCACCAATCCGGCTACCGTAGCACCCAGGCTTGATGGGGATTTTTGCCTCCTCTTTGACGCGTACGCTAAGTCTCATATTGCTACGCTCAACGGCTGGCTTGGTCTAATCCGAAATCCACCACTAACCTCCCGTTACCATCAAGGGTTAACTGCGTGGAAGCCAAGAGCTAAAGAAGACTTCTTGATCGGCTTGAATGTTGACCCTGCATATACTACAGAGCATAGTTGGTAACACCAGCTGCGCAACGCCGCTGACTGCAAGGATTGGGCTGCTCTTGGATCTCATTTGTACCAAATATTTGCGGAGAATGCAAAGCTGACCTGCCAGGAATGGTCTGTTCTCTCTATATGTATGATTAATCTTATGCGATCTAGTTTCCTTTGCTACTATTGTATGGTCCTCTCGTGCAGAGTCGACAACGGCCCTTCAATCGAAGAAGGCGGGAGATATTTAGAAGATTAGGCAAAGTTATTTAACGAAGCAAACAACCTATTTTATCCATCTGCGAGGCTTGGTGGGGATAGTGTTTAAACCAGTATCGAATAATAACAGTGATCCACTTTAAACATCACGCACTCTGACTGTGACACTATCCACATTGGATACCCCGATCGCCTTTGTAGAATGACTTGTCAGAAAAATGCGAGTACCAAGCAATGGCAGGCATACTCGGTACAATTGCAGAAAACTTGAATGTGCTACGCACCTAGAGTGCAATCCAAATGCGATCCAGGTACTCGAAGTCTGGAGGGTCAAGTGATTCTCCATGACCAAAAACGCATCAAAATGACAGCGTTGCGTAGGGGAGTCGCGGAGACCAGAATTGAGATGAAGGGAAAACTCGCTACCGGGTGATATGAATAGCCTGATGGCTCGGAGACGGGTCGGCAAGTGAACGGGGTCTGCGGGAACTGTATGTACCAATTACCTAATGAGTAGCCTATCGTGTGCTCCACGCAAATAATTCCACGGTCTGTCCAGTCACGTGTATTATACCGACACGTAGCTCCCAGGATCCCCCGCGCGCGCTAGAAATTTATCGTGCTACCTCGATAACCGTACATAAGCCTAGACAATCGCATCGACTGCCATTTGCTTCCGATGACGTCTCCGCTTTTCGCTGCTGTCATTTGGTTGACTGGGTTTCTAAACACCACCGTACATCCTACATACTATCCGTTCCCATGGGCTACAACCCTTCATGCTGCGCGCATTAGCCTGGTCCACAACGGTCGCATTCGTGCTTTGGGAACAAGGGCCAAACTTGGCAGTGGTCCTGATTATGCTGGCTTCCTGATTTTCGTATGTTTTTTTGGATATCATGGCCGTCGATGGTGCTGATTGTTGACCTTGACAGTGTTGGGCAGGCAGCTTGTTCTCAAATTTCTTTCTTTCTTTGCCCCCACCTCAAATTCTGTCCGCATACCCTACAATCAATTATCTCTCCGTCCACATCCTCATCACGTACCTCCTGACCAACACCTCGATCCCTTTCCCGCCACCCAAGGTCATGGACACGTTCCTGCCCTTGATCGATGCCATCCTGCGCAGTGGATCAATATGCTCATGCGTCACTCTCGCGCACACGCACCCCAACGATGCCATCTCTTCCTCGCTATTTCTTCAATGGTTCATTGGCGCAGTCGCCTCGGCCGGCGGGGGAATCTCGTCAGTGACCCTAGACATATGGAATCCTGAATGGTCTTTCCGCACCCCCCCGTTCCTTCGCGGCGGAGTCCTCGATACCCTCGATATGTGGAGCGGGAGCCTCGCTGCGGCCGTCTACGCCATGCTCCTCGGATTCCATCCTGCCTATGAACCTTATACCCGCTTCTGTGCTCGCTTCGTCCCCGGCTGGGCGGGTCCGTATGTTCAAGGGACCCCACTCATGAGTCCTCTGGAAGCAAGGGGCGTCTGTGTGATTGGTCTCACGGGGTTATACGCCTTCAGGGTCTATCGCACGCATTATGCTGGGAAGAGCAGCCTCAAGAACGTCGTTGCAGGCAAAAAGAAGGATCTGTAGTTAGACTCTGCAGACATAGACAGTGTACATTGTTTCATGTAACGTTACAATTACAGAGGAACGAGCAATGGTATAGGACCACTTCAGATGTATGATGTCAAGGAGGAGAGGAATGAGAGACACCACCTTTTAAGCGCATGCCCATAACATCAATCGATTTTCAATTCCTTTGCCGTGATTGCACACTGAGTCTCTTCGTCCTAAGATTGACAGCGTGGCGAGTCAGCAGGCGGATTGTCGGACCAAAGAGGTGGATAAACTCACCGTCATACACACAAACAATTTCACCTTGGAGCCCTCTTTGGAAATCTCGTACACGACCTTCTCCTTCCCATTCTCGTCCTTTTCCGTCCCCACAGCCTCGTTCCGAGCATTATCCACCCAACACCCCAGCCATGCGAAATAAGCACCCAGATCCTGACGGAGCTGCCACCCTTTCTCCCCTATACCTCCAGAAAACACAATGCCATCCAGTGACCGGCCCTCTGGGTTCGGGGAGCCTGACGGAGAGCCACCGAGGATCTTGAACACATAGGCACCGATGTAGTTGAGAATCCGGTCGATGAATAGGTCGTAAGTCAGTTTAGCGGCGTCCCGCTCTGCTTGAGAGGGTCCTTCGCTGCCAGCGACACGCGAGGAAGTCGCACGGGATGATATCACCCCAAAATCGGACGTTCCGCTGAGTGCTTGGAACCCGCCTTCCCTGATATCAATCGAAAAAGGACCATCAATCTCCCAGGAAGAAAAAAAAAAAAGAAACAAAGAAAAACACTATTTCTTAACGAAAAGAAAGGATGGCCCACAACATACTTATTTAACACCATCTCACCCTTGGACAAATTAGTCCCCTTAAAATCAGCATCATTCGCTGCGTCCTTCGTATGGTGGAATATAAGCGCCGGATCGACAGACCCGCTCCTCGTTCCTCCCGGTAATCCATCCAGTGGGGTGAGCCCCATGCTCGTGTCCAAGCTTTTCCCATCTCGGATCGCACACACACTCGCTCCGCTGCCCAAGTGCGCCACGATTATGTTGATATGGGAAGCAGGTTTACCGAGATACGAGGACATGCTGGACAGGACGGAAGCGTACGAGAGCCCGTGGGCACCGTATTTGCGAAGGGGGATGAAGGGGGCACTTTCGGGTGCTGTGAGTGGGTACGTGTATATGTGTGGCTGGATGGTCTGGTGGAAAAGGGTATCGAAAAGTAAAACCTGGCGAGATTCTGGGAGGTGTTGAAGGCACGCTGTGGATTGTTTCTTGAGATTAGTATATGACACAAACCATCCAGTTCTCAGACGGATAGATACATTTTACAACCTCAACGGCGCGGTGATTCTGAGAGACATCGCGGTTGAGCCACAAGTGGTCATTGGACCCAATGTGAGTGTTACACGTACGTGCAATGGAGCAAACTGCCCGAGTTTGTCCAGTTTTGTAAGGCTTTGTTCATGTCCGGGCCAGATAGCCATAGGCTGAGTCTCGGTTCCTCCATGAACGATGCGATGCGCAACGATCTTAATAACATCCCTGGGCCTGGAGCCATCTGAAGAGGACTGGAAATGCTTGGAAACAGAGGTTTCGATGTGCTCAATAACACGCTGGAAGACCGCATCATCTTTACCCAAGAAGCGATAACGAAGTTTATCAGCCACCATCAGCAAAAAGAACCTGAGGCAGGGTAGAGACACGAACATTCCGTGTGTTCCTTTTCCTCCTCCCTTTCGCACTCTTCGTGCCGTGCATCCCGGTGGTGCACAACCACTTTTAGCACTGGCGTTTGGCCGCCTACATCCACTCGCGTCGCCGAGCCAGAGATGAGAACGAAGAGATCGGAGAGCTGGAATAGCTTAAACTTGATTGAGGAAGATCCACAGTTCTGCCCCAGGAGCCGTCAGTAATCAAAAATGTTCTCAAGTTCACTTGTTTTCACCAACGCTAACAACATATCTGTTGTAGTCAGTGTGGCAGTGACCCGGGTCAGACCGGAGGACCCCCGATCGGACCTGGTCTAAAGTGCTACTGTATGTGACTCAGTCAGGGGTAGCCGAGCAGCTAGGCATTCCAAAAGCAGTTCACACTCCCCCGTGCTGCATCCCACGTATTCCCCAAGGGATAAATGCCATCCACGGGCATTCATACCCAAACGAAACATTATTATTCGCATCCATAGTCCCAGAACGATCCAAGCAAGAGATCATATCGCACGTGTGCAACGAATATACCATTTCAAGGAAGGTCGCTCCTCAGGAACCCACGACAAATTAGGGGTTTTCAGGGGAAGTACGGATTATTTAGGCAGGCGATGATTTTAAGTGCACTGTTCCCCATTATCCACCAATGCCCTCCCTCTGCTTCTTGTTCCTCTATGCTGTCGTCCTCGGGGCTAGAGCCACACCCATTCCTGTTTCAACGCTGGCTGGTGGGGGGTCCTTAGTCGCCGAATTCTACTTGGACATTCAAGGGCATCGAGGTGGTCGCGGACATACTATTGAAAATACGCTTCCTAGTTTCGCATGGTAGGTCCGCATTTTTACCCAATGGCCGTGTAGGCTCCTGATATATCTGATCCCCGCAGGGGTTTAATAAATGGTGTCACCACATTGGAGATGGACAATGGCATTACCGAGTGAAATCTGTTCCCGATGGAATATCAAGTCTACTATTCACGCAGATTTCTCCAAGGGATGGACATGTTGTTGTATGGCATGACGAATACATCATGGGAACAAAATGCAAAGATACGGGCCCTCTCGCTCTCAATGATTCATTATACCCGTAAATATTCGCGGTTCTTCAACCCGTTCTAAATTATACGACTCCTTCCAGATACGTCGGAAAATACATTGCCAACCTCACCCTGGCTCAACTTAAGACTTTGGACTGCGGCTCAGAACGGCAGGTTGGATTCGGTAAGCCAATTTTTCAAGTAACATTGAACGATTCAGCATTCGATCTGTGATTTGCACGAATAACAGAAGAGCAGATTATCTATCCTGGCACTCGAATGTCCACCCTTGTGGAAATTTTTGACTTCCTGGAATGCGCTGATCCACTGCACAAGATGCGTCTCAATATCGAGTCTAAAATCAACGCCCGATATCCAAATAGAACTTTGGATGTGAATGACTTTGTCGATAAACAACACGCAATATTCATATCTACCCCATACTACCATGCAATTACCTTCCAGAGCCTCGATTGGCGGACTCTTATTGCGATGCGAACAAAGGACAACTCGATCGTCCTTTCTGCCCTTTTCTCTGAGTGAGTCACATTACTATTAACCTCTCTTCGATACACCCACACTGGGACCTTGCCATTTCCTCCGCGTTTATTACAGCGTGACTATCTTTGGTCCTAACAGAACAATCTCTCCATGGTTGGCTGGCCTTAATCCGGACGAGTTCCCCGGGCCCACGCTTGGGGAAAAGCTCGCTCAGGCTGCGAGCACCATCCCCGCTCAGATCATCTCTGTTGGGTTCCTCTCTCGTGGTCTATATCATTGCGCTCATGTTTCTCTCTTTCGAATTGAAACAGCCAAGTGCTAGTACCGTGGGATCCACATCTACTGATCCCACTTTGCCTGGTTTCAACGAATTCACCACCGAGGAAATGGTGATGGAAGCGCATAGGCTGGGGATGCGAGTCGTGCCATGGACGACGAATTCCATCAACCTCGTCGATCGTCTGGTCCATGACTATAACGTGGACGGAATTATTACAGATTGCGGGTGTTTCGCCTTCATTCCTCATCTGTTCTGGTCGTAACAACATTCTTCTATTTAGATCCCTATGATATGATTCGATGGGCAAAGTTCGAGGCTAAACTACGCGTCGCACCAAGGTATTCATCCAACCGGGTGCTTGAGTGTCTGGCAAAACATAATCAAGTGGATTCGATGAGTTACCTGCGCAATCGGAAGGAATCTAATAAAGATGCAACCTGCGATGACCACCGCTCGTTTCACTCTTGCCAAGCGCCCATCACATAACGGTGAGTTGTGCTTGCATGATTGCAGCACTCTGATTAATAGTTCATATCCACTCTTCACATCGATCTACAGCGGCTGCTAGTGCTCGTGAGAAGGGATTGGAGGATAGCAGATAACACTACGTACATTGTGATTCTGGGGAAAGCCTTTCCACTGGCGTCTTGCATAATACTGAATCCTCGACTTGATGGGCAATACTACGGTGTCCCGTATCCTTTATATGCCTAAATATAGAAGAGAATGGACTCGCCAATTCTACTGTGACCTGGGGACGAGAGTTTCCTAACGTTGAAGGTTTCTCATCTCCGTTATCTTGATCGACTCTATCCCTCCTGGACGATCAAAACGTCTATATATCATCGAAGCTTTCCTCAATTTCTATTTCTTTAGGCACTGCTATCGTCCGGACGTGCCATATTCTATATCCTCGATTGAGCCGGCTCGGTTATTGACCGACGAGATCCCATGACGTTCCTGGCAGACCCACACGGGGCAACATATGAGAATATGCTTCGTCCGCCGGATTTTCGGTATCAAGTTACGGTCCTTCTATGGAATCGGAGGGCCCCCCGGAGGCCGTAGATTCGCGCAGGGCCGGAAATACGGCCTACCATTTCTGCAGTCCCTTCGACTCCTACGCGCCACAACACTAGGTGCCAATTGATAAGCGCAGGGAAGCACAATGGTTCAATAATTCAGTACACATGAGTGAGCACAAGGTAATGTACCTGGCCTACTGTGCAGGTGAAGGATACCGATGATCATGAGCGTAAGAATGGCTCAACAACACCCAACCACCTCTCGGGTTGATCTAACATAGGAAGGTGGCCGCTCCCTTGAATCTCCTGAAATTCGACGTGATCTCCACCGATCTCGTCTCTAAGCGCCTTGAGACCGGCTGGAAGTTTTCCATCAAGTTCTCCCGCGAGGAGGAGGATCCGCATTCCATCCTCTTTCCTGCTTTCTGCCTTGAGTGTCTGAATAAGCCCATCGGCGCGCAGGTCGTATGACTGCAACGCCGGTGCGGAGCGGACAAAGCCCTGCACAGGCGTACCGACGATCATATCCCGCAAGATGGGGAAATGCTTCCCGCCCTTGATAAACGGCGATCCTGGAGTAGGGAACCACCTCGCCGTGGTGAGCTCTGCGAGCGTATCCATCCCATTCTCGTCTCGCACTGCAAGAGCAATGCGTTCGGCCCACGCAGCTCGGTTATCTACAGGCGATGCTGCTTGTGTGTCACACACGACCAGACGTCTCAACCGGGTAGGGTATTGGACGGCAAAGGACAGTGCCGTAGCACCTCCCTGGCTGACGCCAATGACACCATGAGCTTGCTTGATCTGCAGATAGTCGAGGATGCACGCGACATCCTGCGCGAGCCGGGGAATAGTGCTATCTGTTCGGGGAGACGAGGAGCCGCCGTGTCCGCGCTGATCGAAGGTGATGAGAGTGTACGTTGTGGTGAGAGCAGGAAGGACAGAGGACCAGAGGGATATATTCGTAAGGATGGAATTGATGAAGAGGAGGGCAGGCGCCTTTGGATTCGTAGGATGAAAACGGACCTTGGCGTGGAGCGTTACGCTGCGATCGATGTCTATGGAATAGTGCTGGTACAGAGCATGGGGGGTGGTGGGTACAGGAACATGCTGAGAGGCACGATCGTCTACATCGAGAGCGACGAGAAAACGCGAAACAAGATTATACGCCCCGACAGTTGTTGTGGCTTCAACTATTTGTCTTTCCACAGTCACATTATCGGGATTGTGTGTCTTTAATGATGACTCAAGTTCAGCTTTGAGAGTAGTGAATATTTCATCGGGCACCCGGATTAACCGAGTGCTGGCATCGACGAAAGCCAGAGCAGCACGTTGCAAAGAAGTCAGCGGATCGAGTGGGGGAGCTGTGGAGATGATATTGGACACATCCCCAATGCGGAAGAGATGTGCAGTCGTTAGTCCAGCAGCTCTTCCTATATGTTCATGCTGTATCCACTCGAATGCTGCACCATTCAGAGCTGCAATGCGAAGGATCTGCAGCATCATACTTTCAGGCTTACAAGATATTGACAGTAGCCGCAGTCCATACCAAGAGTTCCCTGATATCACTTGGGAGTGAATTGTTATTGCGCAGAGTACCAATGAAGGTGTTCCAGCTGTCAGCAATGTTTGGCGCATTCAGCAGCGTCCCATCAAGGGATGAGAGTCCTCTGGGCCCTCGACGCTGCCGTATGCGGTCTGCCACTGGATCCTCGCCTGGCTCAGGAAATATGTAGGGAATCCGAGGCATAAAGTCGGGACTCAATTGGTCTACATCGCGCTCGGCAAAGCCCTTGCCTGTATTGTACCTACAGATTCCTACTTCTCTCAAGCTTTCATCAGTTACTCGTCTCTTTGGGCTCAATAGGCACCCCCCTTCAACAACCATGTCATCCCCAGGCCTCTTGTTCGTGCTCTTCGAGACCGGCGACCAGGTATCGGAGGAGGAATTTCACGGTATGTCACCCCTCTTGCTTCCCGCGACATTCTACTGTTCATGACCATCTACTGCTAAAGAATGGTATGGGAAGGAACACATTCCCCTTCGTACCGAGAACTTCTCTGCGTTCCGCACCGGTGCCCGGTACAAAGCGATCGACGCCTCCAAACCCAAGTTCGCAGGGGTATACACCGTCTCCGACAGCTCGGTTTTCACCGATCCCGCTTACATTGCGTTGAGGGCCAGCAGGAGCCCCAGAGAGGTCGATCTAATCAAGAGACTGGCCGTTATGGATCGAAGAGTTATTAACCTTTGTTTAATAGCTCCAGAATTTCCGCGTCCGGCTAACAATTGCGCTCCCTGAATTTTCCAGATATACTCCTTGATTAGTGACACGACCCCAATGCCAAATGCCCTCGACCCAACCTCCATTTCCGCCAGCATCATCGTATGCAACTCGTTCACTCCAGTACAATCGAACGAACAGGCATTCCACAATTGGTACGAGAACGAATATATCCCGACGCTCAAGCAAGTGCCTGGATGGCATCGGACGCGGAGATTTAAGCTCTCCGACGTCCAAGTCGTTGGACTGGAAGCGCAGGTCAGGAAGCCCTTCGACCCTCCCACCTTTCTCGAGGTATCAGGTAATTAATGTTATGACCTATTGTCTCTGTTCTTTCTTGAGCTGATTTGTGGCAACATACGCTGTATGAAGAGTTCGATGCGCTTTCCTCTCTACATAATCCAAAATTCCCGTCCGACACCGCTGGTTCAGAAGTTATTGGTAGCGCGACGCTATCCGAACGACGTGTCTTCAAGCTCATTAAGTCGTATGAACCTATCGCGGCCTTAAGAAGCATGAAGACGCCGGACGTCATCGCCTAAGTTCTCGACCCTGTTTCGTTCGCCAAAGGAGTGGAGGGAAATGATACTTATTTCCTTGATGCGTTGCATCTGTTGTTGTATTTCGAATTCCTAAATGCCCGACCCTTGACCCGATAAACGGTCTTGCCTTGCAACAAGTTGGAGTTGCGGCTCACAGTATCAATTGTGTCACTGGCGAGCTTGAATTGGAACTATCCTTAAGGCCACAAATAGAGAACTATCTGATGTGTCGCCTTGAAGTACCACGGTTGGGGGTGGGCGCTCCCTGATCTCCAATCTTCCACCTAGCATAATGAAATACCTACTCTTCCTTCAGTGATTCCCCTTCTCGTCAGCGTAAAAGCAGTACGGTTAAATGCCACTAGAACTGGTCGGAGAGCACTACGCACGGACGATATCAGTTCCATGTGACCAGACAGAACTTATGGACCCTTGCTGGCAACTACAAAAGTACGTAGGTAGATACAGCTACAACTAATGAGATATCGCTTATAGTTCATTCGTCCATCTGCTCAAGTCCCTCAGAGATTGTGAAAGTCGCCCCCGTCTTTGCCTTTATCTCATCCACCGTCACGCCGGGCGCCAACTCCATGAGCCTAAGCTTTCCCACCTTTCTATCCACATCGAAGACGCACTGTGCCCCACACCACACCAAAACATGAGCAACCAGAACCTCTACGCACGGGAAACGGCAACTCACCAAATCAGTGATGATCTGACTCACGCACCGAACACCCGTCAGCGGGAGTGTACATTGCTGCAGAATCTTGTGCTTCCCGTCTTTATTGACGTGGTCCATAAGGACGATCACTTTTGTGCCGTCAGGGTTCGAAACGAGGTCCATCGCCCCGCCCATGCCTTTCACCACTTTCTTTGGGATCATGTAGTTGGCAAGGTCACCTGCAGCAGAGACTTCTAATGCCTGCATGGAAGGAGAATATGGGGTGGATGGGCGCATGAGTAACATGATTAAGGACTACTAACTAAAGGTGGGGGCTCACGCCTAGCATGGCCACATCGATATGTCCTCCGCGGATCATGCCAAAACTCTCTTCCGAACCGAAGATAGATGCACCGGGAAGTACTGTAACGGTTTCCTTTCCAGCATTGATAATATCTCTAAACAAGAGGCCCAGATCAGCACACGATTAACAGTCAGAGGAGAGATCCTCCAGCTGGACAGTGCCCTCACAGTGATATGGGAGAAGAACTCACGCGTCAACCTCCTCCTCGGTAGGGTACGGCCCCATGCCCAGCAAACCATTCTCACTCTGTAGATGTACAACAACCCCCTCGGGCAAAAAGCTCGGTGCGAGCATAGGCATCCCAATTCCCAAATTAACGTAATATCCATTCTTCAGTTCCTTCGCTGCGCGCTTCACGATCCTCTCACGACGAATGCGCGCCTCGTCCCTTGCTTCCGCTACTTCTAGTGCTTCGTTCTTCTTCCCCGGTGCCACGGCTGTGGTACCAAGGGAGGGACGGGTAGTGCGGATCTCGATCTGTTTGGGGGCGGTAGAAGGGACGACGCGGTTGACGTAGATGCCGGGAATATGTACGTGCTGTGGGTCGAGTGCCCCTACTGGGACAATCTCTTCGGCTTCGACTATGGTCACCTTGGCGCCCTTTGCCATGGCGCCACCGAAATTATGAGCCGTATACCTATGTGAATGCATATGGATGAGGGCGTTACGAGGACGGATCGGGGGTAGCTGTTCACCTGAATATCGCATTCCCGTAGGCGTCTGCTTTCCATACTTTGACCAACGCGTAGTCAGCGTGTCTGTGGAATCAAATAGCGTAAATAAAATCTAGGGACAGAGGGACAGAGGTCACGTACAATGCCTCCTCCATAACGTATTGTCGCCCATTAAATTCGCGCACCTCCTTCTTTTTCCCTGGAATGGCGATGCCTCCTTCGGCATTGAATCGGATGGGTAGCTCGCCAGTCTGGGTTGCAGTCCCTATTTGGATATGGATGATAAGGAAATGATGGGCAGCACCTCATCGTGAAAGCCAACCGTATCCTGTGGGAGTATAGAATGCAGGTACACCACGGGCGGCAGCTGCGATCCGCTCAACGAGTGTGCCTTGGGGTGTGAGCTCGACGGATATCTTTCCTGTCAAGTACATGTTGGCGAATGTTTTATTCGAGCCGATATAGGAGCCTATGCGAGGCTGGAGTCGAGGATACATGGAAGTCGAGGGAGGGAAAACTTACAGATCATCTTGGATATTTGACCACCGGTGAGAAGAAGACCGAGACCACGCTCGCCCACACCGGCATTGTTCGATACCGCGGTGAGGTCTCTTGTTTGGGGACGTCGGCTGAGAGCCTGGATGAGGGTATCTGGGGTCCCACACAAGCCAAAGCCCTTGGGTTGGGCTGGCTAAGGTTTAGGGCGTCCCTTAAGAAGTGGAGAGAGTGCGCACCCCGCTGAAGACGGTGCTGCCAGACTCGATATCGGCAACAGCCTCATCGGCCGATTTCCACAACTTGTTGTTACTCCTCACTGACGCGGTTGTACTGCGACAGATACCAGAAGTAGTGAAGGCGCGTCTGCAAAGGGCGAACGCACTGGCGATGGACATGAGTGGTGTTGTATTGACGAGCCCTAGGTGAGGCGGTGTCCCGGGGAAAACCCGAGACTGGGATTAGCTGACATTTATTACCATAAAAGGCAGCATTCAAAGGCCCGGAATTAGCCGTAACCACGAAAACGTTTTTGGGGAGGGCTCCTCAAACCTCCTACGTGCTATTTCTCAAGTCAACGGTGCATTGAAATTCAAGTGCTTTTGTTTTTTAAAGGCTACAAGCAGTTCTCTTTTATTTTTATAATGTTTGGAGCCGATTTACCCCCCAAATCAGTGAATTTGCATACATGTTTTTGGCCAAAATCAGCCTCAAAATCAGTGACCCGGGATACCGCCTATCCAAGAGCTCGCAGGGGTCCTTTTATTGAGCGTCCGGTTACGAGGTGTGAGTCTCGAGGCTATTATCGTTATTATTATTTAGCTGGGAATAACAAGAAGATTCTTCCATTAGTACTTCTTTGGCCTTGAAGAATATATGGCCACAAATAGTCCTATACATCGTTTATCAACAGAACTTCGATTCATGAGCTTGAGAAAAGATGCACTCGAGGCCAGAATTGGCCATAGCCTCCCTGTCTCAGGGTATAAACCTCAACCCCGAAAGACTGCTGTGGCCTTGCCAATGGGTCACAGCCGTATCGATATGCTCATGCCTGATTTTGACGGTCCCCCAGAGAAGTTGGCGTTACCGTGGCCTTCTCGCACGCTATCCCTCCTCCCACGAAGAGAGATCCCTGTCTTGCCCTGTTGTGGTTTTGAGAGTTTCTTTGACGAGTCCAAAGACGGCGACGAGGATACTAGGTATCGAGCCGTTATTCGGGTCGATGCCCGGCGCACCAACGCATCTCCTTGTTTTATGTTCGAATCTCCTCCTGTATGATCCTCATTTTCCCAACGCGCCGATGCTTCGCTGAATAGGTGGGTGTCGTGACCGGCCTCAACGCATTCACACGGGAACGGTTACGAGTCATATAGATGCAACCCCATGCGATCCTCTCCTGGCTCGTTTCCACAGCCGTACGGCATTCGGATAAGTCGGGTGCTCATGGAGGATAATCGTCAATTGTTGAGAGCGTGTGATATCGTCGTGGAGGTGGTATGCGAAATGCGGTGATGCTACTGGGCCCGTTGTATCAATTATACGTCCTCATGGTTGCCGACGCTGATGCGATCCTAGATCTAGATCGCCTGGCGCAAATGCCATGCTCGTCATTGGAGAGGCATTTCTGTACCAGGCTGCCGCTGCTGCTGTTCCCAGATCACCGATTTGCTTGTCGCCACCCTCCCCCAAGAGTATAAAATGGAGTCGGACATACAGATTACTTCCTGGTGACACCTGCTTTCTCCTTGTAGAAGACTTTTCACATGCGGTGACGCGAACCAGAGACAAAGGTCCCTAGAGTCTAGAGGTATTCAACGATATTTCGAATGACGAGGGAGAGGTCGTTGTGGAGATCCATGGAAATAGGATTGAGGAACAGGCATTACGGGAGGAACTGGAGGCCTCAGATGTGACGTTATGTTTGGGTTCTGTTTGGGTTTGTTTGGGTCCGTCTACCTCTGTTACCGGAAACAAGATTAACCTGATGTCAAATTGAGTAGGTCGCGTGGACTCGTAAATGAATCCTGGCGCGGGGAAGTCCTGATAGGACTAGTGACGCCGCCAGCATTTTCACGACGGTCGATGGCCCGATCTGACACTA
The DNA here is from genome assembly GCA_014904985.1 of Hydnum rufescens UP504. NCBI lineage: Eukaryota > Fungi > Basidiomycota > Agaricomycetes > Cantharellales > Hydnaceae > Hydnum > Hydnum rufescens. Next base: position 353,989 of record MU128931.1, on the reverse strand, counting down.
CTACAAGGTCTGGAAAGGGTGGCAGTAGTGGCGGTGGTGGCGGTCCCACCGGTGGCGGGAAGAAAGTCACGACAGGTACGCAAAATACTACAATTTCCTGTACAGGATTTTGATTGCTCACGCACCACTTCTCCCCAGCATGCGACAATTGTCGACTCAAAAGGCAAAAGGTACCCCCTTGAATAGGAGAATGGATGTGCTCATTCTTATCATTGTACTTATCTAGTGCGATGGCGCCCATCTAGTGTGTGGCGCATGCGCAGAGAATCAACTCGCATGCACATACTCCCGCCAGACTCGTCGTCGAGGTCCACCCCTGGGCTATCTTAGGCATGTTGAGGTCCGCCTGCATATCGCTGACGCTTTCCTCGGATTCGTCATCGCATGCGAACCTGCCCTGTTATTCACATTGCAAAAGTATGCTGATACTATGGCTGCCTCAAATGTCGTCTCGTCGTCAAAGGCAGGCCCTGAGGCTGATAGTACAATCCATAAATGGGATACCTGGAACGCCAAGTGGAGAGAAAGCCCAGTATCCCGACTCCTTGACTCTATCAGCGCAAAGTTTGCCACACCTGTCTCCCGTCCAGAAGTCGAGAGCCCATTGCGCACAGGTCCTAGTTCAGCGGGAACTCATCCCGGTCTGCTCCTTCCATCCACATCTTTAATTTCGTCCAATCCGACTTTATCCACTCGACATCGTATCGATCAGGAAGGTCATAAAGGCGAAATGCCATACAAGCCCCTCCATCTATCTATCCAGGATGACTACTCAGTGTCGCCCGACACCCTGGTATCTTCTGGCCCACTCCTCCCATGGTCCCAAGAGCCGGCGATGACGCACCTCACTGATGATGCCCAATCGGCAAGGCTTGCCCTTAACCCACTTCAGTTATCTTCCTCCAACGGGTTGAATATCCCGGTTGTCCCGAGGAATGATATGATCAGCTTCGACCTCGCCTCATTGTTGGATCAATCTACGTGGCTGCCGACGTCCAAGGAGTCGAAAGGTAACCAGACTCTGGGTTCTGGCAGGCATAAGATGTCTAATACTGGTGACCCGGACGCATCTGGGCTTGATACCGTACGATATCAAGGGGCGGCCACGGGGATGCATCATCGGGCCTCAGACGCAAGTTTCTGGTAGGCCATTTAATCTCATTATGTCGAAACGGCACCAGATGAATTCTGTATTAGGCGTCTCCAGGCTTCTTACACTCTGGACGTTGCTCAGCCCAAAGACATTGACATCCATACCACGTCGGCACCTCAACTTTCTTCTTCCACACCTGCACTTGCCACATCGATCGAGCTTCCACCCATTCAAGTCCAGCACCACCTTGCTGAAGTTTACCTCCAAAATGTCCACCCTTTATTTCCACTTCTTTCGCGCACCTCTATCCTGAACCGAAGCTCGAAATCCCATAATTTAATATTAGCTCTCTGCGCGTACTGCGCCTGCATCTCCCCGAACTTGGGTATGGAGGATTCAGCGGCGTTCGTCTCTGGTGTGGACGACCCCACAAGGATCACCGCAGACATGTGGTATGAGCAAGCGCGGTCGAATGTCATGAATCAGAGTCTCAGGAGACCGAGTGACCTGGAGACGATTCAGACGGTCTTATTCCTAGTCCTGCGGGACCAGGGAAGAGGGTTGGAAAGTCAGGCATGGCTCCTTATGGGTTAGTGACTGCGATAACCATCCTTAGTGAACATTGGCGTTGATTGCTTCCTGTTAGGTATAGTCGTCCGAATGAGTGAAGATCTCGGACTTCATTTGAATTCTTCGACATGGGTCGGTGTTCCAGACCACGTGAAAGACACGCGACGTCGAGTATGGGGCGTTGTATGCATCGTCGACCTTTTGATATCACTTCCGCTTGGGCGCCCCCCTTCCATCCTTGACCCCCAATGGGCTTCAGAGATCCCGATATCCCCCCCTCCCCCACCCGACGTAGGACTCCCTGGTTCCCTGGAAACGTATTCTACACCCACGCCACATTATTTTGCATACACGGCCTCGTTATGTCTTATCATCTCGCGCATAAACTTCCAGCTTTATCTTTGCGGGAACACTACGGAGGCAGAGAAGCTCGAGAAGCTCGATAGCCTCAAGGCAGAGCTAGATGCATGGCATGCTCGTCTTCCTGCAGCCCTCCGGATATCCATCGATTACCCGGCCCCGCTTCCCGTTCTTGATGTAAATCTCTTGTATCACGCTGCGTTGATTCTACTGTATCGACCTTTGTATGTGAATTTCTTGTCCTTTTTACAGACCAGTTCCTTTGCGTGCTCATCTTTGAGTTCTTGTTATCTAGTCGATCAAACGCTAATATTCCCGCAATTCGAATATCTCTTGATGCAGCATCAGCTTTCAATGTTTTGTTATCGTCCTACCGCACCGTCCAGCGTTACGACCGTTCTAACCCGCATCTCATATATTTGATCTTCACAGCGGCCAGAGCTCACCTCTCGGGGATTCACTCTCTGCGAGACTCTCAATTGTCGTCTACGTCACACCTGTCAGCCACGATGCTGGCCACCCAGTCCAACCTCTTCAGCTGTGTTGAAGCACTTAAGGACATTAGTTCCTCCTGGCCCCTTGCTGAGCGGTGCCACCGCACCATGGCGGGAATGATGGAGCGGTTAGGCGGAATACAGAAGGAAAGACTTCAAGACAATAATGCACCTCGACTGCCGTTTGGTCCTGGGATATCTCCTGCACCACTCCCGCAATATCAGGCACAGTCTGGCAGCAGCGGCAGTGGACATCGCGATGACCTCTCTCTACCGTTCCATCAATATCCCCAGAGTTATTCTCGAGGTTCTCCTGGAATATTGTCGTCTCCCGTGGCCCAGTCTACTGGTTCAAGCTCTCGGACCGACCGCCGACGACAGCGTTCACACCAAGAAGTCCTCAATGTCGATACTATAGCGGGTGCCACCCACAAGCGTTCTAAATTTTCGCATTTCCACTATTCTGCCCAGTTACATTCTCAACATCGCGAGACCTCTCGTCATCATCATTCTCAGGACTCTTCTGTCTCACCTACGCATCTCGTTACCCCTACTGCATCATTCGAATCATCCCCCACATCTCGACATGCTGCCTCTGTATCCAGGAAGCACCAATACCCATCACCGGAATCACCAGCTCTTGATCCTAACACCAACAGTACCTCATCCACAACATCAGCCCGAGCATCAACAATGACAACATCAACCTATACTCCCAACAGTCATACCAGTCATACGAGGAGTGCAAGTAACAGCGGCTCGTCTACAGCGTTCCATACCACTGCAGGTAACGGGGAAACATACTTGCCGGCTTTTGACCTCTTCACCGGAACGGCTCCGGCTGAATTATGAAAGCCTCACCCTCCTGCTTCCTGCGCTCCCAATAAGAGATTGAGATGCGGAAGTTGCAAAAACTTCTTAGTTTTTTTTTTTTTGCTTGCAACTGTATTTGCTTCGGAGCACCATTGTACCATTCACGATTGTATCGAGTACGTATGCTAATGACAAGTCCAATTTCACAATATGTGCACTTCCCGGCTGATCTGCAGTAGGAATAGGAAATGCGAAGGACCATATGAGTCCCAAAAAAAAAAAAAAACACCGATTGGTGACGCAACTCGGAATCAGCAATTCGCACCCACGCTCATTCTTCCGTTCTTTCTCTATCCTGCTGGACTCCACCTCCGTTCACACCCCACGGGGAAACACATTCACTCGTTCTCCGCTCGCCACATGGCTCAACTGCAGAGGTTCTAAGCCGAAATCCGCCCTTCTGATGACAGGCCGAAATGATAAAAGTGACCGCTCGGTTAGCGTACGAAGCCCTCAGGAAAGTGATGGTAGCGCCAAGTACTGTAAAAGAAACGTACGGAAGCACGCTATGAGTAGCAGCTCCGTCGAATCGAACGTGAGAAAAAGTATTTCCTTCGAACCTGGGTCGAACAGGTGACATCAAGATTAAGCTTCCATTACAGTCTTGCGCTCTACCAACTGAGCTATCGAAGGCACATGTTCCGTTCTTATACTGGAGACTGGTAAGCACGTTGGTCAAGCCACGGCCACGCATAACCACGTATTATGAAAAAAAGAAACGTCCAAATACAGATACTGCTGCAACTACAATGTTCCGGATTAACGGTGAATGAGCTAAATCAAAGTGCGAGCGAAAACGGAGGGAAAGGACAACAACACAAAACAACGAAGCAAACAATCATGCAGTCTTTGTCTCCAAGAGCCAACCGTCCGATGGCCACTGACGAACGTACCTTTCAGCCGTTTCATCTGAGGAGCCGAAAATGATAGTATGCAGGGAATGACAAGCTGATGCACAGGCGCTCATGAATTCAGGCCGCCGAGTCCAAAAACCAGCAGACTCTCTAGGCGACCACCTCATGATCTCGAGATGCTCAAAACTTCCCAACACGCCCACCAGCTCCTTGACATCCTCGAGGACCATATTGGCCTCCAACGAGGACAGCACCTCGAGCACACGAAGCTTGGGAACAGCGGGCACAAGGAGCTCCAAGTGTTGGCGGATACCCTGACGGATCGCGAGGCCTAATTCCGTAACGTCCACGGTGGAGCTGAGGATGGCCGTGGCGAGCAGCGGTACGCCCTCTAGGCGCAGTTCGCTCGCGACACTGATGGCATGCACTGCTCGCCCTGAAACGAGTTCCGCTACACGGTGCACGTTCCCCGCTCGGACGCGACGCAGCGATGGAAGGAAATTGCCCGAGAACGGGATGCGATTCGACATTCGCCAATTATACAGAATCTCGTACTCTTCGATGGAAGGCTGGCTCCGGAGAAAGGGTTCGAGACCGTCTTCAACGTCGATGTTGGAAGCGAAGGAGATAAGGCGGAATGGGAAGATACCAGCAGACAATCCGTTGACGAGTTGTCTGTGGTAATTTCCATGACTCACGACATACAAGTGAAGCGTGTGTAGTTTTGGAAGTTGCAAAAGCGCACGTAGGATGCGGTGTATGATGTTCCCCTCGTCATCGAAGAACAATGGACGTTCCGCGATTGGACTCGTTATTGCAATATCCAGCTCCCGTACACAGTTGGCACGGCGGGGATCATGAAGTATGAGCGCAAGTTTAGATTCAAGGATGGTGGTGTCCGGACAGCCGATAGGAGTGTCTAGCCCGACGCGACGCCACAGATATTTGTTAGTTTCATAATGCAGATCACGATTAACGCGACCAAGCACCCTCAGCGTCTCCCAATCCACAAATCTAAGCAGAATAGCGAGAATGTCGAACGGGAACAGGAATGGACTCCCAACGGTAGGGGCCTAGATGAGAAGATAAAGCACAGGCCGTCGGGAAAGAACCAGCCGTGGGCATACCTGGTAGATTGTCTGCATCCCAGAAGAATCCCTAATCCATCCCCAAAAGGGGATGAATGATTTGGAGATGCCTTTGAACCCCGCCATTGCAGAGCTTCACGCTGTAAGCCTGCAAGGTGAGTCACCACAGCCCCGGGATTCGGCTTGTGCCGCCTACATACGTAAAGAGTATAGGCCTTTACCTACGGATGAAAAGGTATCATTGAAGCATGTGTCTCAAATGTGGGTATACAGACCGTATCGTGGTTGCCGCTCATTCAGAAGCCACCAGAAAACTCGTCATATGTGTAATCGTACGACACCTGGCAAGTGCCGGATTCATTACATAAGACATATGTACAATAGGTGGAAGGAATGGGCCCGCCAGCGAACCAGCTTGTGAAGAAAAAGAGCGATTCAGACGATACATGTTGTCACGCAATTGTATCTCCCTCTGCGCATCATTGTGCTTTGGGGATTGAGGCATCAGGAGATTATGGTTCGTGGCACTGGCGTCACGTCGAGCCCTCCACGCATATTTAGCCCTCGAAGAAGAAAAAGGGCAAGGCGAGGGCATTGCTGCGAGGTATCCGGTCACAGCATAATTATCATTCCTATCATACGCAATTACAATGTCATCAATTACAGAGAGCCCGAGGACAAAATTCGCGAAACCTATTGAAAGGACGTCCAATAATTAGCATGCATCATCGACGAGAACCATCAGCGGAAAAAAGGAAAAGCAAACGAGATCCCATCAGAGGAATAAAATGTCAAAGATAGGTTTTGTGGAGCATCTCCCAGAGAGGATAACTCCTCGAAGAAATTCGGAAAACATCATAGGGAATGTAGTGAAAAGAAAGAATTGGGACTCACCCAACACAACGGATACGCAAGCAAATGCCGAGAGAGAGAGACCAACAAGTTTTCACGAAGAAAACGATATATGAAAAATTTGACCGACAACACCGCTGAGGCGAGAGTAAGCCCCGTTGGGTTATCCGTTCGTGTGCAGTGGCCAGAAAAGGCACCCATACGCGAAACAGAACAATCGCATAACTAGAAGCTATGAGCAACGAAAAAAGAGTGCTTGCAACGAGCCCACTACACCCTGGATCGCCCGGCCTCCGAAAAAACACGATTAAATGATTCCCCACCCCTTCGCAGCGTGTGGACGTCTACACCACACTTTCGCGCACGACGAACAGGGCACAACACACTGCGGCATCCTGGCTCTGTATCTTCGCCAGGCAGCACACATGCATGTCGACTGTCCTTCGTGCGTTTTCACCACGTTGTGGGCATGGTAAGATCCCATGAAGGGAGGAACATCGCGCAAGGGGAGCCAACGAGGTTGGACGAAGACACAAACGAGGCAGGAGAGGGGTTGCAGGCATGAAGAGGGTCGAAAAGGGATGGGATAACGATAAAAAAACAAGTTCACCAGGGCCCATGATCAACGAAGACCACGACAAAAACAGCACACCCGTCCCGATCATCAACTCCCATAAACAATGGCTCAAAAAAAGGGCACCATGCCGCCGTGCCTAGGGACGACCGCTCTCCGGGTGCTGAGCAGGGGCGGACGGGACTGTCGACGGTATAAGGATACTGTTCAAGTGTGTCATCTGAAGTCCCTCCTCGGGGACTCCGGGGACTTTCCCCACAGCTGGTACGGCGAAGGAGACAGCTTTGAGAGCTTTCCTTTAGTTCGTGTGGCTGCGACAGCGATTTTTCACCTCAGCAGTGTGTGTAGAGACAATAACTTTTTTTGGCTTCAATTTATACGACTCAACACCGGAACAGCCGAAGACACTATTTATTAGGCAGCCAATGCGAACATACCAGCGAACTAGATAGAGGGGATGTCCAACTAACGAGCGATTTAAATCGCTAACAAACGAATAAAGCAAGTGCCTAAGTCACCGCCCCAGAGATTTCATCTCTTGCGGAAGACCAAAGCCACGTAGAATAGAACACGATATATCACTGCAATTATGAGCAGTATGGCAGCGTACAGCCCGATACTAAACCCGTTAATTTGTAAATCCTAAGAAGAAAACATTATTATTGCGAACATCAGGGTTCCACGCCTCAAAACTCGCGCACTTTAAGAACATCCTCGCCCGTAAGGGCGCATTGTCCGGAAGCAACGAGGGAGCTCGACACAGTGCAATGGCAGGTGCCATCCACTAGCGTTGTACAATGGAATTTTAGACCGGCGAGATCGTTCCTCACGAGCAAATTAAACGCAAAAGTCTGGTTCGAAAAATAAATGCGTGAGTATGCCAAGAGACGTCAGACGTGTGACGTTATTGGGGAAACTGGCCTGATAATCGATGAAATGAGCGCAATAGTACCAGAAACGGGGAAGATTTACGGCTCGGATGAAGTATCCTTGCACACACTGAAGTGAGACAACATCAGAGAATTGTGGTCGAGGGAGCACAAACCGAAACTCGGACGCACCATCCAGAACCCGTTGAGGAAACTTGCAATGGCGAGTGCTGCAACGAATATTGGGATTACAGCAGCCACCAGGACCGACTGGGCCTCTGCAATATAGACCGCGATGAAGAGGAAAGATAAGAAACGGAAGAAGGCGATCGGTCCAGGATGCAGTCCGATAGCCCAATAACTGGGGTCAAGGAATAATTAGATGAGATGCGAGGACTGAGGAGAAAACGAAGCGTACCAAATAACAGCAAAGAGCAAGGCACATATGAAAAGGAAGGGAATACATACTATAGAACTAGCGATGGCGTAGGCCCCTGGACCATAGAGCCCATTTCCACGCCTGTCGCAAGTTTCTTAATGCTTGAAATAACCAATAAACTGGGGGACATACTCTCGAACGAATACCGCACGCTCTTCGAGGAAGGAGGGAATACCAGCAATACTAACAGATGTATGGTTGAATGTTCGTTCTAATGCCCAAGTCAGGGACACGAACCTCATAAAGCCGAGGAAAGCAACAGAATAAAAATGTACCTGAATTGCAGATGAATGGGACGCACGGGTCTAAATCAATAGCTCAGGATGAGACATACCGAGAGCCGGTCATTAATTTTGGTATCTTCCGTCCCTAAATGTATCCATACCGTCGCCAGGAGCACACCAACCCCACCTAACCCCGGGACGGAAGAGGCCCGTCAAGGGAAGAGGAGAGTGTCAAGGAACGAAGTGCTCAAGGCACGATTCCCGAACATACCATACATAGCAATACGGATCCCATAGGCCAGGAGATTCCTCCGATAGTTCAAGAAGGCACGCTGAATAAGGAGTCGGATCCTGTTGACTTCATCGCTCAGCCGATGGCGGTCTCGGGCAGCCCAAATCGCCGAAGGATCACTAATGAGCCGAGGGAGACCCTCTGGAGAGAGATTTGGGGGCAAAGGACTGGTAATGGTATTGTCAGCGATCCCAGCACCGTTACTGTTGGGATGGACGATGTGATCGTTCCTTGAATCGGATGGATTTCGGGTGCGCCATGCCTCTGCAATGTGAGAGAGACGATCTTGTGCAGATGCGGCAGGGGATGGTTTGTCGCCAATATCGACTTGAGATGTGGAATGAAAGTCCACGTTTATAAGGCTGATTACGTGATCCCCAGGGTTTGTGTGGGGGGCGCATGGATAACCGAGGGCAGCAAAGTAAGGGACTATCCCAACTGTTGATCGAATCAGGCACAAAACCGGAGAGAAAAGGCAGGCACACAAGAGATTCCGCACCAACAGGACCATGATAAATGCAATGTCCTCCAGAGAGGAAGAGGACGTCGTCAAAAAGGGAAAGTGTTTCCCAATTCGGCTGGTGAATCGTTGCAATGACAATAGTGTCATTAGCCTGGGCGAGTTTTTTAACTATTTGGACACTGTGAATATCAGGAAAATGATGGAGATCAGTGGGGCGCACCGGAGGAGACGACCTGAAAGCTAGCCATGCTGTCTAAACCACTGGTGGGTTCATCGCATAGAAGAACGCGAGGGCGTGAGACGACAGAAGTAGCGATTGTGACTCGTCGTTTCTGACCGCCAGATACGCCTCGTTGAATTGGGGTTCCGATGCGATTGTTGGCAACGTCCGTGAGTCCCAGGGATTCGAGAGTCGTATTCACAAGAGAGGAGATGACCGAATTAGGAGTTTCATAGGGGAGGCTGTGCACACGCGTTACCCTAGCAGAGGACCCACCGCCACCGAGAGACAACCCACCTGAGACGGGCCGCATATTCGACTGTTTCATAGACGGTGAGGACACCAAGGAGCGCGTCGTCTTGTTCTATGTACGAGACAACGCGACGCATTTCGAAATCTGATGTGCCATCGAAAGTGATCTAAATGGGAGCCCGACGTCGGGAGTTTTGACTTTGAAGAATGCATGCTGGACATACCAAAGAGTTTTCACCCGACGAGGCAGATCTCCTGCTGAGGACATCCAGGAAAGTAGATTTTCCTGCCCCGATGGGCCCATGACTACATTATTTCGATTAAGGATGTAATCGACAGGTGATAAATAGACCTTACCTGCGAGCATCCTGCCTGAGCGCAAATGTCCTGACTGGTTGGAAAGAAGTATTTTTTCGCCATTTGGAGAAGCGAATGCAAGATTGCTCCATTCTAATGCATGTCCAGCCTGCAATGGAGCCTGGAGAGCCAAGTTAAGCGCCTAGCGATGCAGTGAGGGGAGGGGCATTCCATCACCTCAGGGTCCATACCTGGGAGCGAGACGGGAAAGCTAGGTGATCAGGGGGATGATCTCCAAGGCATTGAAGAGAAGAGTGTGTACTTTTATCTAAAAAGTATACCCTACCACTCAGTAAATTTGGGACATGTTCGAAGTAACCGCCTTTGACCGCAATATTTCGTCCGCCATCTCAGTGCGGCTGGAATTTCCACTGCGATTTATCCGTGGTACCTCGGACCCAATATATGTCTCTGCGACAGAAGAAATGTCTCTTCCACCAGCCAGTGGTGTGCTCTGCCACTGTTTGTACTGTAGTGTTACGACGCGAGTCCGGTCACAAGTCACAAGGTGCGGCTTACGTAACGTCAAGCTACTACTATTAGACCGGTCCGTTGTCGCCACCTGCTTATTACTATTTCCCTCCCAATTCTTGTGCAGGAGCGTCCAAATATTTCTGCAGCTGGGCGAGAGGGGGATCCTAGGATCCTGTGAAAACAGCTTCAAAGAAATGTAAGAAGTGCTCCCTGGTGGGGCAAATTACTGTTGGAAATTGCCAAATTCGGTAATTTTGAATTGCATTCATGAGTAATGTAGTACCACTCTATAATGGCAAAGCGACTTTGCATATTGGTTGCCTCTGCAGAATTCTAGCTCTCTAACGAGTTGAGAGAATGGAAAACGATCGTAATTTCACATCTGGACACGAGAGTGGGAAACGGCGGGGCCACCGGAGGTAAAACCCGCCGCGCCAGATATATTAATGTATTACTGTCTATTAATGCGTCTACGAATATTAATTATGTAATGAAGGTCACTTGCGGAAAGCCAAGACGAGATAGAACGCCAGTCGATACACAAAGCATATGGCAAGCAGGATACCCGCGTAGAGGCCGGGCGAAAAATGGGGAATACCAAGGGACTATACATTCAAGATATTTAGTAACCGGTTTATATTCAGCGGTCAGTAAAGTAAAGTGGCCGCACCTGGAGAACATCGGCCCCTGTTACAGCGCACTGACCCTTCGCAATTAAAGAGCTTGGAACACTGCAGTGACACGATCCGTTGGCGAGAGTAGCACAAGTGAAAGTTTCACTCTCAAAGTCATTCCGCACAAGCAGGTTGAATGCATATGTCTACTTTGGTTTGTTAGACAGTTGTCCAGCCAGAAAAAGCCCCCAAGCACATGCCTGATAGTCGATCCAGTGTGCCCAGTAGTACCAGAATCGCGGCAAACTAGCCGTCCGCACTAGGAAACCCTGAAAAGCCTTAAAGAAAAAAAACAGAACTATGAGACGGTTTTGCTGGTGATCCCTGCTTTCAGTTACACACCATCCAGAATCCCGTAAGGAACCCGACGCAAGCTAATGCGCCGATGAAATCAGGTATTATAGTCGCCACTAAAAGAGCCTTTGGAAATAGAAAATGGTCAGGGGGTGCCGCATTTCCAATAAAGTAATGACCAAACGCACCTGGGCCTCCGCAGCGTATATGCTGAGAAATAGGTAGGACACGAAACGACAGAATGCCCAAACATTCGATTTGAGCCCAACCGCCCAGTAACTGCTCGCGTAGCTCTATGTTTACAATGGACAGAACAAGCGTTGAAGGGAATCACATACCCGATGGAGGAGTAGAATAGGGCGCAGGCAAAGATATACGGTATGAAGACTATGGTGTTCGCAATTGTGTATACTCCAGCACCGTACAATCCATTATTGCGCCTTGGGATGAAAAAAGCGGTTGAGATTCGAAAACAGACAGGTCTAACTTGTCCGACATACTCTCGGATAAAGACGGCGCGCTCCTCCAAATAAAGAGGTATAGCAGCAACGCTGAGAAAAAAAAAAATTAGAGGGCGGCTTGAAGTGCAGCAGTGATCACATGACAACGAATCTTACCTTGTCGCACTGAAGAAAGCGACCGAAAAGAAATGGACCTGATATAAAATATCCAAATCTTGGTGGCCCAGACACCAGCCAGAGGCGACGAACTGACCGATATGCGATCATTGATCCTGGCATCTGTCTTTTCTATATGTAACCACACTGTCGCCAGAAGCACACTCGTAGCCCCTTTCCCGTTCCAAAATCTCTTAAGCCAGTAGAAATGGGTATCAGGAGCCATCATTCACGCACCATACATGGAAAATCGAATCCCCGTGAGCATGATATTTCGACGAATCATGAGTGCGGTGCGTTGAGTAAGGATCCAAATTTCCTCAATTCTGCAACGGCCCAATCGCTCCAGGATTTCCCAGTCCGGTTTCGTACCGGGTCAAAGACAATTTTGGAGCCCCTTACTGTCGTGCTTGCGGCGGCGGACGTCACAGCCGCACTGTTGCGCTCAGAGCCTGAGGAAGCGAGACTCGAGGTGTGTGTGATCCATGCCTCTGCAAGTTGTTGGATCCGCTCCTGATTGGGACACCAGTGTCCTCTGCTACATCGAAGTCCGTATTAATGATATTGATTACGTGATCCGCAGGGTTCCTGTGAGGGGGGCATGGATATCCGATCTTTTCAAAGTACGACACGACACCATCTTGGGGAATCATTCAAATCCAGCGTCATACAAGGCTTTGAAGAACAGCTCAGATGTGGAAATCTCACCGATAGGTCCCTGATATACACAGTGGCCACCAGCTAGAAACAGCACGTGATCGAACAGACTGAAAGTTTCGAAATTCGGCTGATGTACGCTCGCAAGAACGATCGTATTGGTCTCCTGCGCTAACCGTTTAACTGCGCGACGCGGGACTCGGAGATCAGCCAGCAGGACTCGGATGTTCGAAAATACTATCTCAATCGCTCACTTGTACTGGCAACTTGATACCCCGTTGCACTGTCCAGACCACTCATAGGCTCGTCACAGAGGAGAATTTGGGGCTGGGTGATTACTGATGATGCGATTGTGACACGTCGTTTCTGACCCCCAGAAATTCCTCGTCGGAAGTGGGATCCGATGCGATTCTTCCGAACGTCGGTAAGGCCTAGAGAACGCAATGTTTTCTTCACAATCCCATCCATCACGTCTGTTGGAGTATCGTGAGGTAACCTGACCAAGAAGACAATACTATAAATATGAATACAACACAATATAACTGAACGCTCACGAGAGGAGAGCCGAATATCGAATATTATCCTTGACACTAAGGAAGCCATGGAGGGCATCATCCTGGGCCACACAGGAGCCAAGGTCCCGCATACTAAAGTCCTGACCGTCAAATGTGATCTAAAAGATCACCGTCCTCAGCCCCCCCGTAATAGAAATATACCGCAATGAACACACCGAAGCACCGGGATCACTCGACAATACTCTCTGACCAACAACATCTAAGAAAGACGTTTTACCAGCACCTGACGGGCCCATGACTATACACACGGCGCCCAGTTAAATTTTCCGACAGCCGACGGGGAGAATCAAAACTTGGATAAACACCCACCTGCCAGGAGTTCCCCGGATCGGAGTGACCCAGACTGAGAGTGGAGAATTACCTTGTCACTCTTGGGAGCGCGCAAAGCGAGACCCTTCCATTCTAGGATGTGATCACTCAGAGAAGAAGCCTGCCAAATTGTCCATCAGCCAAGCGTCGAAAAGCTGGAAGGGGGTTGGGGCAAATACCCACCTCGAGATCGATCTTTTTCTCAGAGGCCATAGTCCAATCGCAACCGTTCCACACCACAGGGAATGGGGGAAATAAGGAATGGGACAATCCTTGATACATATACAATTCTGATGACGGCTAACGGGCGGATCCACAAGTGGCTTGACAATTGACAGCACTTGAGGAAATTTTTGAATAGCGGGTTTCAGGGCTCGCCTGGAATTGAATTCGAGTTGGATTCCACTGGGAATAAGAACCCCGGTGTAGCGGAATTCTACCTCCTGACAGAAGCATGGTTTCAGTCACAGCGACGGTGAAGGTCAGATTCCTTTCAACCCACTTTCAGAGTTTCTTCCTCTTGACGACGGCCTCAAGGCCCCGATCAACAAGTTCCAGCCATCGGATGCAAACGGAAAACCAAGAACTTGTAGTGTTCTGGCGACTGGCTCAACTGAATTCAGTGAAGACAAGCCAAGTCCTGAGTCCTTTTTTTCTCGCCAACTACGGCTTTTTTGAATGGATTGAAATGATAGAAGTGAGTCAAATAGTGATGTGATGACAGCACCGTGAGGCTTTCTTTTTCGAAGTTCGGGAATTACTACCAAGAAGTCGGCTCAATTTATTCTCAAAGCTGGGTACCCGAAAGTGCCCCCCTAACTGAATCCAGAGAGAAGCCGTTCGGAGTCGAGCCAAGCAAGGGCGAGCACTAGACCAACTGGTAGCACTGTTAGCATCATAGGTCTAATAGCATCAAGGCCGTGTGACGTGACCCTTAACGTAACCCTTAACGACACAAGCAGGGTCTGATGTAACAACACGTGTACTTCCGCTCATCTTAAAAAAAAAAACAAGCTCCGGAGAGTGCGAAGGTTAACACCACGAAAAGCAGATCTAGACCCTGAGGCTGAAACTTTCAATTTGCATTCCCTCCCTCGTGGGTCTGTCACCCTCCAAATGTGATATCTTGTTACCGTTTTACACCGGAGAGGAAGCTCGATCAGGGGTATTTGAAATGCCCTTTTCGACCCACCCGAGAACTCGGCGGCAGATCGCGGCCCGGCCCGAGTTATTTCTGTGCTTCACACTTGTGACAGTGGCCCCGAGGTCATAACGCATCTCATAAAATCAATTGTGCTTCGGAGGCTCCGAGGTCTTCAAAGGGCCAGAAGTCGGACTTCTAAGACTTCAGAGCCTCCGACACAATCAATGTTATTGATGCTCTACAGTTGGCGGATTGGCGTATTTAACCTACCCCAGTATCCGTAATCCGCGTCTTATGTAACGGGACGGGCAGATACTTTCGACAATTCCTACACCCTCTAGTTCTACATCAGCAAAACCAAAGCAGCTCCGGAAGCTCCAAAGGGCCGGAAGTTACACTTCCGGCCCTTCGAGGCCTCTGGGCCAATTTTCGTTTTGTTGATGTGCTGTCCGACTCCCACCCAGTCTTCCGTCATGCGCGCTTCATTTCTCTGGGAAATGACCGAGAAAACAAGTGTAAGGCAAACTTACCTGGTCTGGAATGGGTCTGGAGAGTAAAGTTAAGCCCCTTGTCGTGCACTGTATGGAGTCAGCGGAGCAGTTGCTCACCTCAACTAGCAGCCAGATAAATGACAAGGATAGGTGATCAGGGGATTATCCAGGATTGAGGAGGGTATACTTATCCAAATTACTTACTATTACTTAGTAAACGTTGGGATATTCATTATGTGGACGTGTCCGCATTTGACTGCAACATCCCACCCTCCAATTCGTCCGCAGCAGCAATTTCCACTTGGAGTAAGGTTACCTCGGGTCCAATATTTCTTGGCAACACCCAAGAAAAATCCGTTTGAGTTTGAACATCATCGTCTTGGCTATGATTACTTGATCTCTCTACCGATGCGAGCAATGAAGAGATTGGGGACAAGTTACTGTTGGAATTGCACTCGTGTCGTGGGACGAGGTACAAATCAGTGGGGAATATACACAATGTATGTATGATTAATATATGAAAAAGAAATGGGGAATAACGTCCGAATCGACTCGTTGCCTCCAACAGTTAATTCAACCGATCTCGATGTGCAAGTGCGACAAATATTGCCATGTGGGGGGTGGAGGAGGGTGAAAGAAAACCATAAAGTGTCTTCGCGAGGAAAATCATTATGGCCTCCGGAAGCAAACTCCGATGGACTCTTCACCATGCGTATGACATGTGTATGAATGTGGAGGTCACTTGCGGAAAATCAAGACGAGATAGAACGCCAGTCGATACAGAACACAGATCACCAGCATGACACCCACGCAAAACCCGGGTGAAAAATGAGGAATATCAAGGGACTGCACATACCAGAACATTAGTCCTCGATTTAACATTCAGTGCTGAGTGAAGTGGCCGCCGACCTTGAGAATATCGGCCCCTGTTACGGCGCACTGACCCTTCGCAATCAAGGAGCCCGGAACACTGCAGTGACACGATCCGTCGGCAAGAGTAGCACAAGTGAAAGTTTCACCCTCAAAGTTGTTCTGCACAAGCAAGCTGAGCCCCAATGTCTACGTTGGTTGTGTTAGGCAGTTGTCAAGCCAAAAACAAGCCTCCAAGCACATGCCTGATAGTCGATCCAGTGCGCCCAGTAATACCAGAATCGTGGCAAACTAGGCGTCCTTACTAGGAAACCCTGAATACACTGTAAAAAAAAAAAAAAAAAAGAACTGTGAGATAGTTTTGCTGCTGACCCCTGCTTTCAGTTACGCACCGTCCAGAATCCTGTAAGCAACCCCACGGAAGCTAATGCCCCGATGAAATCAGGGATTACAGCCGCCACTAAAAGGGCCGTTGGGAATAGAAAATGCTCAGGTGGGAGTGCCACATTTCGAATAAAGCCATAACGAAACGTACCTGGGCCTCCGCAGCATATATCCTGAGAAATAGGTAGGATATGAAACGAAAAAACGCCCAAACATTCGATTTGAGTCCGATCGCCCAGTAACTGCTCGCGTAGCTCCATGTTTACAATGAATGGGACGAGTGTCGAACGGAAGCACGTACCTAATGCAGGAATAGAGCATGGCGCAAACAAACAAGTACGGTATGAAGACTACGGTGTTCGCAATTGTATACACTCCAGCACCGTACAATCCATTATTACGCCTTGGGATGGAAAACGACGGTGAGACTGGAAAACAGACAGGCCTAACTTGGTCAGCATACTCTCGAATAAAGACGGGGCGCTCCTCCGAATAAAGAGGCACAGCAGCAACACTGGGAAAAAAAATAGGGCGCCTTCTAGTGCAGCGGTAATCACTTGACACGTGATCTTCCCTTATCGCACTGAAAAAAGCGATGGAAAAGAAATGGACCTGATATAAAATATCTAATGGTTAGTGGTTCAGACACCGGCCAGAACTACAAACTGACCGATATGCGATCATTGACCCTGGCACCGTCTTTTCCATATGTAACCACACTGTCACCAGCAGTACACTCGTAGCCCCTTTTCCGTTCCAAAATCTTTAAGCCGATAGAAATGGGCATGAGACCCATCACCCACGCACCATACATGAATAATCGAAGCCCAGTGAGCATGACATTGCGACGAATGATGAGTGCGGTGCGTTGGGTAAGGATCCAAGTCCTCACTTCTGCAACGATCCGATAATTCCAAGATTTCCGAGTCCGGATTTGTTCTGGCTCAAAGGCAGTGTTAACGCCCCCAAGTGTCGTGCCTGGGCTGGTGGACGTGATACCCACACTGCTGCGCTTATCGAGGTCAGAGCCCAAGGGATTGAGATTCGAGGTATGTGCAATCCATACCTCCCCGAGTTGGATTCGCTCATGATTCGGGACCCCAGTCTCTGCTACGTCGAACTCCGTATTAATGATATTGATTACATGGTCAGCCAGGTTCACATGAGGGGGGCATGGATATCCAATCTTTGCACAGTACAACACCACACCGTCTTTGGGAATCAATCAAATCCAGCGTCATGTAAAGCCCCGAAGAACAGCTCAGATGTGGACATCTCACCGATAGGACCCTGATATACACAGTGGCCACCAGCTAAAAAGAGCACGTGATCGAACAGACTGAACGTTCAAAATTCGGCTGATGTAGGCTCGCAAGAACGACCGTGTTGGTCTCCTGAGCTAACCGCTAACCGTTTAACTGCACCACGCGGGGATCGGAGGTCAGCCAGCAGGACTCGGACGTTCGAAAATACGATCTCAATCGCTCACTCAGGCTAGCAGTGGCGACTTGATACCCAGTCGTACTGTCAAGACCGCTCATAGGCTCGTCACAGAGGAGAATTCGAGGCTGGGTGATTACTGAGGATGCAATTGTGACACGCCGTTTCTGACCGCCGGAAACTCCTCGTTCGAAGTAGGTTCTGATCCGATTCTTTCAAACGTCGGTAAGGCCTAGAGAACGCAACGTTTTCTTCACAATTCCGTCTAACACGTTTGTTGGAGTATCGTGAGGAAATCTGCCTGAGAACATAACGTTATAAACTGGTGGTTGAGACGCATAATATAACTGAACGCTCACGAGAGGAGAGCCGAATATCGAATATCATCCTTGACAGTAAGGAAGCCGTGGTGGGCATTGCCCTGGGCAACATAGGAGCCAAAGTCCCGCATGCTAAAGCGGTGACCGTCAAATGTGATCTAAAGAATATCGTCCTTTAAAAAAAAACCGCAATAGAGCTAGGCCACAATGAACACACTGAAGCGTCGGGATCACTCGACAATACTCTCTGGCTGATGACATCCAGAAAAGATGTTTTCCCGGCACCTGAAGGGCCCATGACTACAGACAGGATGCCCAATTAAATTGTTCGAGCACACACGATGATCAACACTTGGAGGAACACCCACTTGCTAGGACTTCCCCGGATCTGAGTGATCCAGATTGAGGGTAGAGAATTATTTTGTCGCTGTTGGGAGCGTGCAAACTGAGGTTTTTCCATTCCAACATATGATCACTCAGAGGGGAAGCCTATGAAATTGTCCATGAGCCAGACATACATGTACTTATCATCACAAATGTCGGAAACCTGGGGGGGAGTGGAGGGACCTACTTCGACATCGATGTTTCTCTCCATGGTCATATTGCAATCGGCCCGAGAGCGCCACAATGAAGGAAAAGGAAAAGGGAAGATGAAGAATGGGGATGGACGAATCTTTGACCCAAGATTCATATGTAACTCTGATGGCAGCCTGAGACAACTTGATAAGTCTGAAGTAGGTCCCATGTAGAGATCTCGCAGTGTAGTAATACAGTTCAATTCAGTCATACCATATTGGGAAAGAGAATAACATTACCGTAGGAGTCTGACTTGATGCCATGTGGATAGTGTTAGGATTCGCGCTGGGGATCAGATCCTATTCACATGCGGGAAAATGATCAGAACATCGAATTCGAAGTCATAGCTATTCTCTCACTTTGTACAGTTGATTATTGTCCCTCATGGGACCTGCCAGAGTTATCATCAATGCTGAGAAACGCGAGGTGGGAATTAGCACCAACTACTCCTCTCAAACAAAGATCCGTGAGGCCTACCATACACGTCATAGAGATGGAGAAAACGAAAGTTGAATCATAGATCTAGGGCTCCCCACAGACCGGATCTCTGCGAATCGAATCCGCATATTCTCGAATAGGCTCAGATCCGGATAACCCGGTGGGTGGGCCTCCAACCCAGGATGGGGATCCGGCAAACTCCCCAGATCATCCGGGATCTGCAAATCCTGGCCACATGCAGAAAACATGGGTACAAATTTGGATGGTAAATGGGCTTCAAATCTATGAAAATGCAATGAAACTACCTGTAACTGATACAGAATAGATGCCCTTGCATTTTGATGCAGCCTGGACTCGAGAAGTATACAGAGGGTGACGTGGCTAATTCCGGGATGTGGGAAATTACCTTTTATGGTAATAAAGTCATGTGCTGGGTTTAAGCCTATGAGCCCCAGCCTCATCAATTCCCAGACCCAGTCAAACGTCAGTATTGTAGTTGTGTGAGTACTTATGAATCCCAGCTGAAAGGCTCCAGTTATATCTCCAAGAGAAGCTTGTCTTCCTCTTGCATGGTAGTGCATAGCTATAGCCTTTATATTGCAATCCGCAGATTCAATCTGGGGATTGGCAGATTTGGATCTGCGAATTCGGACGCCCTTGAGGGATGCCATCGATCCGCATCTGATCTGATCTCTGAGGAGCACTACATAGATCACACCAGCTGGCATCCAAATAATCCAGCCGCATAGAGATACCTGGGGACAGCCCCAGCAAAAGTTGAGGTAGCATGTATATGATGCATGAGAAAGCCGATTTACGATAGGACCTGATTGATCTAAGTCGCCGTCCAGTTATTTACCCTGCAAGTAGTTTTTAACAAAAGAGTGAGAAGCCACAAAAACAGCTCCCTGTTTACATACCTATGAACTGGGCCACAGGAAATGAAGATACGGGTGATGTACTGGCCGCGAATGTCACTGGGCCCCAAGTACTCATACGCCTGTGGGAGCTGCAAGTCCCACCAATGTCAAGTCAGACATCATCGGTAGCGGCGGCAAGCGCCAATCCCCGACTGTAATGACAGGCATGGAGATGCATTGGTTCAAACTATCATCATCTGGGGCCATATTCCACCAACAGCTATATTACACCGATCCCGCTCGCGGGAATGTTATAATCAGGAACGATCGAGTCACGTGTTCACTACTGCGCTCCATCCACTCCACCTCCCCTCTCCTCTAATGTTTTGCATTAGTTTTTGGACACCCCTTTTTCTTGACTCGCAGTTAGACAAGCGGGGGTGCGATAGAGTCACGTGCTCCCGAGTGCCCTCCAACTCGAGCTCTCCGTCGAACAGGTGAATACAAACAAAGCGGGTAACTCTGCAGACTGTATAGCCATGAAAGCACAGTGTACATTGAACATGCTGGACAGCAAGCAAGACGTCTCATTGGATTAAGCAAAGTATGTACAGCCTTGGACACACAGCCTTGGACATCGGAAATGAAAGTCCTGGTCTTGTGACGTCCAAAATCCCCCTCAAACCCTCTCTTACTTACGTAAGAGTCGGGGATGGCTTCAACATGATTGGAACACCGCTAATGGATACATCCTTTCTATAAGATCGGCGTTAGGAAAACCAGATGGTGTGTCATCGACTTCACCACCGGTCCACAAGGAGGGCACTCTCCACAGATACAAGGTCCAGGGTGGTTGTATTTCGGGTTTAGATCAGCACCAAGTCTGTTGTTATACCCAGTTCATTCTGATAAAGTGTGACAATATAAGCACTCAGGGTGCATAAAGGAAGGGTCTTTGCCAAGACCAAGAAAGTTGCTTGGCCGGATCTAAACTTTCACCGAGTGACAGTTACGGTGTTTGAGCGGGGCACCCCCTGATTACTTAAGCGGGTGAAGACGAATTCGAGAGATCGGCGAGCCTTAAATGCTCGGGTGAATAGAGGCCACGACGGGAAGAACAGAGAAGGTCCTTGATATTCTGCAGGCCTAGGCCCGTCTTTTATAGTATTTACAGGAGAGTAGAGAGCACATGAAAATAGGCTGAAGAAAAAAAGAAAAGAAGTCCGACTGCCGGTGGTGCCAGCAAGCAAAGAGGTAAACGGTGGAACTCGGCTACAGGGTTCAGGTAGGTTGGCGGGGTCGTCGGCATGGCCTCACAGGGGTCGCGCTTGTCTCCGACGTCTTAGCCGGCCACTTCCGCATGCGCTCGCTCCAACACACCCTACCTGTATGCCGTCGCGAACATCTCTCACTCGTGTGGATAACTTTTTTGGATCTGGTGACCCCGGAAACACCGGTGTTTATTGGGAAATTTCTTTACCGTCCCTTTCTGCAAGCACACAGCTTTATTCATGTTTTTGTTGGGGCTTCACAAATATTGTCATTTCGGTTGCCCGTAATTTCACTGGGTAATTCCCTTTTAGAGCGCCAAGCGCGAAAAAGTTGAAAAAACAGTTTGCCATTCGCAAATTCCTTTCACCAGAATTGAGCAGGCCTGCCATGGTGGGATATTGGTTTTTGTGGGAAGTGACCGCCTTTGACCGCACCACGCTCTGTATAGCACAAGATGTATTGTACCTGGCCGCCGAGTTGCTGCACTATCTACCTGAGCCGTCCGCCCAGCAGAACAGGGATTTCCCCTCTGATTACTGTATTCGTAGTGCCTCGGGCCTAATATGCTGCACGCAAGAAATATCTCTCTTCCATTCGACCATTTTCTCTGGTGCAGTTGCTTGGTCTCTGCTGTTGTGAACAATTGTGAGCAATTGAGAAATTGGGTAACAATCGCTTAATGATCTCAATGTGTAAGTGGGATGGTGTGGTCAGGTGCGCGGAGAAGGGGCGAAAGAAGACCATAAGTGTCTCCGAAGAAAATCCCTCCTCGATGCGTGGCTGCTGGTAGCAAACTGACTCTCGCGTTCCCTCCAACGAGAGGAAGTACACTTCTGTGCGGCAGCTCCTACATACAATGGCGCTTACAATATTTCCTAGCAACTGCACAGTCAACGAATAGCAATTATGGCGGTGACTTGCGGAAACGCAAGACGAGATAGAACACCAGCCGATACACAAAGCATATGATAACCAAAGCCCCCGCATAGAAGCCCGGTGAAAAGTGGTCAATAGCAAGGGACTGTGCATCCAAGAGATTAGTAACTGGGTTGATGGGGCTTATTCGACAGTGAGGGGACATGAACCTTGAGAATATCACTCCCTGCAACAGCGCACTGACCCTTCGAAATCAAAGAGCTCGGGAAACTGCAATGACACGACCCGTCGGCTAGAGTAGCACAAGTAAAAGTTTCGCCCTCAAAGTCGTTCTGCACAAGCAAGCTAAATGCAAAAGTCTGTTTCGGTGTGTCAGGCAGCCGTCAGACAAAAGTATGTCTCAGCACATGCCTGATAGTCAATCCAGTGCGCCCAATAGTACCAGAATCGCGGCAAACTAGGCGTCCGTACTAAGAAACCCTGAACACACTGGAAAAAAAAAAAGCAACTGTAAGATAGTTTCGCTACAAATTCTCGCGTTCAATTACGCACCAGCCAGAATCCTATGAGGAACCCCACCCCAGCTAAAGCGCCGACGAAACTAGGTATTACAGCCGCCACTGCAAGTGCCTTTTGAAGATGGTCAGAAGGTCGCACTGTCGCCCTTTCCAACAAAGTAAAACAACGCACCTGGGCCTCCGCGGCGTATACTGCGAGAAAGAGGAACAGTACGAAACGACAAAATGCCCAACCATTGTATTTGAGTCCAATCGCCCAGTACCTAGTCGCGCGGCGCGGTGTTACAGGGGATAGATCAAGTGTCGAAGAGAACCACGTACCCGATGCCGGAGTAGAGCAAAGCACAGAAAAATATATACGGCACGAACACTACAGTGTTCGCAATCGTGTATACTCCAGCACCATACAGCCCATTATTAGACCTAAGTGTAGAAAATGTGGGTCACTCGGAAACAGACGTATCTAACTTGCCCACATACTCTCGTATAAACACGGCGCGCTCCTCCAAATAAAGAGGTACAGCGGAAACGCTGAAAAAAAAAAAAAAAGCATGGAGCGTATCGCAGCCATCAATTGATCTCTGGTCTTACCTCATCGCACTGAAAAAAGCGAGCGAAAAAAAATGGACCTAATTTGAGGTGTCTAATTAAATTATTGATCCAGACAATGGCCTGAGGCGACGAACTTACCGATATGCGATCATTGACCCTGGCATCCGTCTTTTCCATATGCAACCAAACCGTCGCCAGCAGTGCACTCATAAAACCTTTCCCATTCCAAAGCAGTAAGCCAACAAATGCCCGCGTCACGACAACCGCCACATACTTACCGTACATGGCAACTCGAACCGTAACGAGCACGACATTACGACGAAGGACCAACGCGGTGCGTTTCGTTAGGATCCAAGTCCTCTTCAATTCTCCAACAAACCGATAATGCCAGGACCTCTTTGTCCGGGCTCGTATCGGCCCACAAGCAGCCTTCAAGCCTGCCCCAACTGTCGCACCCGGGCTGGCAGATGTCAAACGCGCACTGTCGCGACCGTCCGATTCAGACCCTGAGGAATATACGATCCATGCCTGGACGAGTTGCTCGACCCGTTCGTGATTCGGGATACCAGTCTCCCCTGGTGCATCGAAGTCGGTGTTGATCAGGTTGATTACATGATCAGCCGGGTTCATATGAGGGGGCATGGATATCCAAGCTTTGTAAAATACGGGACAACCTCATCTTGAGAATAATTTAAGGCCAGCTTCATGTTAGAGCCTCAAAGAAATGCGGCTGATTAGATAATGGACGTACTAGTAGGACCCTGATATACACAGTGACCACCAGCCAGAAAGAGGACATGATCGAACAGACTGAACGTTTCGAAATTCGGTTGATGTATGCTCGCAAGAACAACCGTGTTGGTCTCCTCAGCCAGTCGTTTGACTGCACGGCGCAGAGATCAGTGGGACTGTGACGTTTGGAAATACCATCTCAGCTCACTTGCACTAGCAACTTGATAACCAGTCATGCTGTCAAGACCGCTTGTAGGCTCGTCACACAGGAGAATTTGAGGCTGAGCGACTACTGATGATGCGATTGTGACACGCCGTTTCTGACCTCCAGAAATCCCCCGTTGGAAGTGGGCTCCAATGCGGTTCTTTCGCACGTCGGTAAGGCCTAGGGAACCTAAGGTCTTCTTCACCATCTCATCTATCACGTTTCCTGGAGTACCATGAGGCGATCTATCCAAGGAGATAATGTTACAAATATGAATACAACGGAATGTAACTGAAGGGCGCTTACGAGAATAGAGCCGAGTACCGAATATTATCTTTGACAGTAAGGAAGCCATGGAGGGCATCCTCTTGGGCAACATAGGAGCCAATATCCCGCATGCTAAAGCTCTGACCGTCAAATGTGATCTAAGAATACCGTCCGTTGAAACACCCGCAACAATAGAAACGGGCCACAGTGAACACACCGAAGCGCTAGAATCACTCGACAATACTCTCTGGCTAACAACATCCAGAAAAGAGGTTTTCCCGGCGCCTGAAGGGCCCATGACTACACACAGGATGCACAATTGAACTGTTCGATGCGAACACGAGGATCAACACTTTAATGAACACGCACTGGCTAGGATTTCCCGTGATCTGAGTGATCCAGACTGGGGGTAGAGAATCACTTTGTCATTCTTGGGAACCTGCAAACTGAGGTTTTTCCATTCTAAGATGTGATTGTGATCACTCAGAGGAGAAGCCTCGAGGTTGACCATCAGCCATCCTTATTATTACAGGTGTCGAAACCCGACGTCATAAATGGGGGAAAAACCCACCTCGAGATCAAGTGTTTGCTGTGTGTCCATAGTCTAGTCGCACCGAGAGCCTCACAATGAAGGAAGAGGGAGGATACAGTACATAAACGTCCGTTCCGGATACAAAGTAATGGAATTGGCAGAGCTGTTGACAGTGCAGGGTTTTCTATACTGATAATACAATACCGTCAATAGCCGAAATGGTGTTCGGATCTGCCCCAAAACACACAATACTGATGAACATTTCACCCCCTGTTTAGTTGAATTGAAAAGAAATCCTGTCGACCTTGGGGCTTGTAGAGCTGATGAGGGCCACTTTCGAACTTTTCTCGCTCGGATAGCTCCGCCAACTGTATTGTGGCTTTTGACGCCCATGGCATGTCAAATAGCTTTTGCACACAGCCTAAATTTGGTTGGTCTGGTACGCGTAATTTGTCGCCGCGGGCCGCTTCTCGGTTCAGCTTCTGTATTGATAACGTTGACAGGTGTGAGAATAATATCCCATCAATACAGTAGGCCCTATCAATATTTGGGGAAGTCATACCAACTAGATTGACCAAGAGAAATAATCATCCCCCAATCATTGCAGCTCAATTGAGTCATATACTATGTTCGGAGAGAGGAAGCCAGTCCCAGACTTGATGTCGATGAGAATTGTGTTACTTCCAGTACCAAGAGTTCCACTCGGAATCAAGTGCTGAGCAGACGTAAGTGATCGACATATAACAAATTCGAAGTCTCCTCACTTCGTACATTTGATTGTTACCCCTCCATGTACCTGCCAGAAGCCAGAGCTAGCATCAGTGTTGAGAAAGACAACTTGAAGGAAGTTCCCGAGTGACTCCTCTGGAATGAAGATCTGTCGGACCTGGGGCCTGAGAATGTCAAACCCGACGGACAGAAGTTGAAATCTCACCAGGGGCAGGGGGTAGCGATCTAGTCACTCGCCCTTGAAAGAAAAACCGAGAGCATGGCTCGGGTGTGAATGAGATCAGGGGTATTTGATTATGCCCTTTTTTATCCTCTTGGATAGACCTATGTACGTAGAAAAGTGAGTGGGACTGCAATAGGGAACTAGTCACGAGTCGAGTGATGTATCCGGTGTGTACTGTAGCGATTAATAGAGCTTGGGTGGAAATGTAACACTGCACGGCCCCGGTTCAAACCTCGGTCAAGTCCAAGTTCCGCTAAGTGTTCGAATTAAGCGCCCGTCCGCTTCTCGGGCACGGAACACACAAGATGTTTAGGGCAACCGGAATTTGGCTTCCCCAAACACCTTTTTCTCTCCCCACCCCATTTCCATATGGGCCACACTCCCGCACGCGAAAAATAAAAAAATTCCTTTTTTGGAAATTCTGAGAATCTTCTTCAAATCGAGCCAAATAGCCTTTAGAGCATGTAACTTATAATATATATATGGTTTTCTACACCTAAGTGTTGATTTTACAAACTTATGCCCCTTCAATCCACCTGCACCAGCGTCGAGTTGTTTTCCGGTTTCTACATCCGGATGTTCTGGCGCGCCATTTGCCGAACATTCACATTAACTTGTATTGAATTTAATTTCAAACAATCCCTGAAAGAGATTCGCGGTTCAGCGTTCAAGGGCGAAAAGTCCTCAACTGAAACTAGCCCAGCCGTTTACAGATACCTGGGGCTCCTAGCCAAAGCCGACGTAGTACGGATACGAAGTGTGCGAGAGCCAATCTGCGATGCGCTCAGGGCGGTCTGAATCGTCGTGGGGTTATTTACGTCTGCAACACGTGAAAAGAATTTTCGCTTTAAAAAGCCACGAATGAGATACTCAAACGAGTTCTGCGTTTACATACCTATGAACTGGGCCATAGGAAATGAGCTTACAGGTAATGTACGGACCGAAAATGTCACTGGACCCCAATTGCTCATACGACTGGAAGTCCCAAAATTCAAGTCAGAACATGATCGTCGGGTTGTTGATATTATCGGAACAGTGCTAACGGATTCGTCCGTTCGATAAGATCGGCGTTGGGGAAACCAGCTGGTGTGCCGGTGTCCCGTCGGCATCACCGATCCTCCAAATCACAGCCGGGATGCTCTCCGCAGATACGAGGTCCAGGGTAGTTGTACGTTCGGTGTCAATCGACACTGAGCTTATTGCGACAGCCAGTTCATCCTCATAAAGTGTGACGGTATAAGTACCAGGATGCATAAGAGAGGATGTGTGTGACGACCCATCCGGAACGGCCCAGTACTGAGCATTACTGTTCGTGAAGCCCACGGTAGACGTAAAACCGTCGGGTATACCACGTGACAAACCCATGACCAGAGGCGGGAACTATTCCTGAAATACCAAGAGTGGCCATGAAAGAAAAGCCAAGGCTAGAACCGGGAGGGCCCCTAGATGTAAATATCAGAGTATATGGTCCGAATGTGCCAGTGTGGTATTCCTCTGTTTGTGTATGGTAAGAGTTCATATCTTTTGGGAAGTACCGAGGATTATGTGACTTGGCACGTAAGAGCAGAACACCCAGAGCTTACAGAAATAGAGTTCTTGTTAAGCGACGCCGTTGTTATCGATATCTGAAATAATGGGAAAGGAGTTATTGGATGAAATCGACCTTCATCCTAGTTGCAAGCGTACCACAGAAGAAAGGGCGCCTGACGACTTCCAGGATAAGCGACCACGTTGGTGAGGCGTGAGAAGGACAATATTCGACAAGACCGTACTTCATACCCTGTCTCGGAGATGACGTGCGATAAGGTCAAATGAGCTTCCAATGAAGGTAAGAACAAAATATGCAATTACAATTACACGCTGCTTTAGCGAGTCCAGTAATTCCGTGAATTTGATCTTCCACAAGGCGCTTGCTGGAGTAGAATTTGATCGAGTCAACCCATTGACAAGGAATACATCGGAAATAGCAGTACCACAAGGATGTCTGCGGTGCCGATGCCATTGCCAAAGGCACTGCGAGAAAGACGAGTAATCCATCGCAATTCCCCTATCCACGGCATTTAGTATGGACCGACAGAACATCTACAATGGTCTAGGACTTACCAATGGGTGGTTCCGCTGTGATTGAAGTTGCCATGTAGATTGCACTCGTTCCACTGAAATATTTGGAGACACTAGTAAGAAATTTAGATTTAATATCCCGCAATTATGTGCTTACTTGTGAGCCACGTAGTAGTGAGACTGCGCAAAAATATTCTGAATATGTGGCAACCATAATTCTGTCGGGTTGCATTACGCACCAAAGAATCAATATTCACAGTTACAACGATGTAAGAGCCCATAATGTTGTAAGCTGATAGTGGAATGGTTTTGGAGTCCCGTAAACGTGAGGCTAATCGGTACTAACAGACTGTCGCCGTTCCGAGCCAATTTGCGAGAACCTGCCAGCGTCTTGGCATTCGAACCCGTTATATTGAAGAGATTGAATATTTCCATTGGCCGCGTTGACTTAGAATAGATGGCGTTTAATAAACCGTGGTGAAGAACGAAAGGCAGTGAGGGAATCACTACCTTGGAACACAAGGCCGCCTGCGGTGTCAACAGTGTGAAGGCCACGACCATAAGATAGTCCAAAGGCTGCTAGAGTTGGAACGGCCAAATATAATAGAGACACAAGGATCGTGATGAGGAGAGAGAACTTTTTTTTTTTGATATTTCGGATGGTACGCAGAATTAGAGCATCACATCCGTACGCCTTATATACGTGAAAAGAGGCTAGAAGTAGGGGTTTCAGGGGTTTATGAGCTGCTTGATGTAGGTGCCACCCAATCACTCTGGTGATGACACACAAATCGTATCTTGGATTCCCCCACCGAGAAACCCAGAAACACCACAAAATATACCATGAAATGTAGGGTCCGTTCGGCCGAAAATGTTCGGGCGAATCTTGTCACACAGTGGCTTGCATCATGATCCATTCCGCGAGTCCGGGAGAACTATCTCCACAGACCAGAGGATCTGAAGTATTCCCAAGGCACCGGGCTTTGCCGGTCTTTCACTCTGTAAATCCTGATGTTAGTTCGTGCTCATTCCATCTAGGTGCTGCACAACTGGCACGCAAAATTCCAAGTGACCCAGTGGATCCAAATCCCGTCTTTACGCCACGAAAAACGAAACTACCCACCTTGAGATCCCACGCGACTTTACGTAATCCTCAGGCGCCAGTTTTGCGGCACCATTAATGGAACCCACAGTACGACTGAGTTAGAGGTATTGTTCGCCAAACTAGAGGCCTCGACTACAAGATGATACATGTACTCGATACTCGACTGCTAGACCACAATCATGCTGTAGGCACATCCTCTTCCATGAGCGAATTGAGGGCGCGAATAACTCGCCCAACGGCGTCCTCTATCAGAGGCCGTTGGGAACTTTCTACTAGGGATAAATACCGACCAACGAAACGATCGGGATGGTAGGCTAAGAGAGCTTCTCGTAATAGCTGTTTCCTTGTCTTTCCTGGGGAATGAGTTGATGAAAGAAGGAATGATGATATAGCGTCCTTCGTGAGCATGTCCACGTTCCGTGGCGGTGGATAGGTTGGCCACGGCAACGATTCGAAAGTGAGGGGTGGTCGGCTGGGTGTGTAATTAGCCTCCGCTGTAGAAGAGGTAGTCGAACTGGAAGCAGCGGCGGTAGAGTTGAGGACATCCCAAAGAGCCCGATACGACGTCCAAGCCTGTTGTCTTGTTATCCTCTCTTTCTCTGCACGCTTTGCGGCGCGCTTCTCTTCTGCCTGCCTCTCCTCTATTTCTACAGCACGGCGGGCGGCTTGCTCGCGCTCCTTGCGGGCGGCTTTATCGCGCTCATAGCGCTCCTGAGCCTCGACCTCGGCGCGATGCGTACGCTTCCACATACCACGTCGAACCCATTCGGCGTACTCTTCTTCTTCCGCTCTTGCATCCACAGGGCCAGCAGAAGAATCTGGGGACCTCCATCGAGGAGGGATATGTGCATTTAGACTCGCCTCTATAGAATCCAACCGTTGGTCATCGTCAAGTGCACCGAAGAGTTTGGCACGGAAACGGGCTTCTTCGAGTTCCGCGCGCAGCTCAGCCAAGGTCTGTGAAGGTGTCCCAGCAGCCTCGTTTTTGTCTTGGCCGGATGTCCCCTGTGAGAACTGTGAAGAACCGATGGGGGAGACTGAGCGCCCACCCCGTGACCTGCGATCCCGGTCAGCATGGCGATGTGGGTATGAAGGCGGAGAAGAGCCCCCAGGAGCTCTGCGTGCTTTACGAGCGGCCCGCTGGGCCTTGCGCCATACACGCTCCTCTTCCTCAGCTTTAGTTCTCTTCAAATTCAGCTTTCTGGGAGCGGTGGCCATCCTTTGATTCGTTGAATCTTCGGGCATAGCCGAAGCGCTCTGTCTCATTGGCATAGAATATCGTTCTAGTTAGCATCACAACCTGACTCTGGCGAGCGGCTTGTATTGACGTTTTTGGAGGCCGCGTCGTAACCTGGAACAGGCAGACACCGTCTTAAACATACAATACTCCCTTCCAGGCGATATTCCTCCGGAACATACTGTTTTCTACGATTTCCTCACGCCTCATTTCGCACAGATGGGTTCCCTGGTTCACACCCCTAAATACCGACCGTCAGAAGATTCGTTTTTGCGAATTACGGCTGCTTATCCACTCGTGTTTCAGCCGAGCGCCAGTTACAGTGCACCTATTTTCGTCGGCATCAATTTGTGTTGCTTGACTTGGATCCCTCACCAATGTCTTACATGGGCACTCTCACCGAATCCAAGCCCCATCCCTAACTGATCAACTGAACAACCAACTGACTGCCTGGGCTGCAATTCCTGGGAAGACATGGGTTTGCAGCGGGGGGCAAGATGAGCACTGTATACTTCGGGCGGCCTCCCCCTGGCTATAGTTCTTGGCCAAGGTGAATCGCTGAATCGCATGAGACAAATTTTTTCTGCCTTTGAATCCCCAAATCTTTCGGAAGGGAGGTTCCCTTTGTTCCATTCGTAATTACATGCCCTGACTCTCCCACCAGAACCGCGTGGGCCCTCAGCACCAATTCTGTCAAGGAGGGAGTGTGGCAGCAGGTTGATATCCACCTTGAAGCCGATGCGTGCTTACTTCCCAGTCTCACGCATGAATAGATATTGGATGCGTCCGTTCATACCAAATCTCACAGCCTCCCTAATCCTTCGGGGAGCCCGAGTTCACAGGTCAAGCTCCTGTAATTGTAGGGCCTCTTATAGACACATTACCGAGAAATTCACATCATTATGGCTGGAAATATTGATCCGAGACTGCTTCCCGAAATACTGCAATCTTAGCCATCCTATCGCCTCGCCCCATCCCGAAGTGGCAGCAGTGACAATCGACCTCATTATATCAACTGCATGTTCCACTGCCTTCTCCAATGTACAATTCCCGTCCTAAACTAGTTAGTCTGATTGAACGATCGAGTTGTACGCACAATGGTTGCCTGGGGCTGTACGTGTGCACAGGAAAGGACGGCTGATTCCGGCGAGGACACGCGGTCCAGCCCGAACTCAACGCCAACTTTTGGAGACCCCAACCTCGCGCTTGTCAAGACCTTATATTAGCCTCACTGTCCACTAACTAGCATCCCTCATCCATCATGAGCGGAACAGGTGATTTGCCTTGCCTATGACTCCACCCCTATTCAAATGAATTCCCCACTCACGCGTCGTCGCGGTTGTTTTAGGATGGCTTTATCTCTTTGCAGTCCTAGCTGCCGCCGGTCTCCTTTTCACAATGGTCTTCTACGTGAGCTATAGTGGACGCATATGTTCC
Source organism: Hydnum rufescens UP504 (assembly GCA_014904985.1). Taxonomy (NCBI): domain Eukaryota; kingdom Fungi; phylum Basidiomycota; class Agaricomycetes; order Cantharellales; family Hydnaceae; genus Hydnum; species Hydnum rufescens. The sequence goes on along the minus strand of MU128931.1, from coordinate 322,246 downwards.
CCCATGTATTCCTGACAGGAGCGTTTTTCGCCAATCTTCATTAGATAATAATGTTCTCCGATCTGGAGTGTGACTACATCAATCCAATCGACTTATGTCAAAAGCTCAACTTGGTGGGTTTTTCTCTGACGTCCATTTACTGCAAAGCTTCTGGAACCATTTTTTTCTTTCTTTCTAGTTCGTCTTACCTGAGATGGGAGCTCATGCAGGTCTAACATTACTATTTCTGTTGACTGGTCAATGGATATCATTTCTTCTGAACGCGCCGCTTGTCGCATATCATGTCCAAAAGTATGCTCGTTGTTCTCGATATGAAGGATGCTGAACTCACTGCCTATACCCCACCGCACAGAGTACGACAACAGAACCATATGTACGATGCAACGGAAATTTTCCGGACCTTAGGGACGCAAAAGAAGGAGAGCTTTATCAAGCTTGGGCTTTACCTCGTTTCTTTCTTCTATTACCTTTATCGGCAAGTGTTCTCTGATATCTTATCGCGGATTAAGAGTCCCTCATAACCTTTCATGCATGGTCATTATAGGATGATCCTCGCTTTGATTGCAGGTGGGTGCTGTTCCGGACGGACGTTCATCCCCCTCTGCCAAGCCCAGTCTCTCATCCCTCTGCCTTTCATCCTCCAGACAGCGAGTAGGGGCCTCCGGCACTGCCGCGTAAACCCATGGAAATATGATTCCGATAGACCTAAGCCGTCTAACTTGCCCACACCGGACTCAATTCCACCTCTCACGACGCAACGTCCACGTCTTATTATGGATACCGACGGCCCCCCCTCGAGCGAATGTTGTTTCCTTGTATATACTGACATATGTTTACCCCTCGGTATCGCCTCGCTTCCTGGAATATCCATAAGCCAATTAACGATCCGTTGCGAGCTATTCGACCTTATACTGTGTTGAGTTTTACGAAGCACTCCACCCCACATCATGATGAATCATCATTCATCATAAGTTGAATTATGGTTAAACTTAAAGAGATGGGCAAAACAGACAGACAAGGATAATGGTATTAAGAAATGTTAGTCAGCATATGATACCCAGCACGAAGCAATAGATGCGACCTGTCAGGTTCACGACATTTTCGCGTAGACGTAATCTGTCCGTTGTCTCTCCCATAGCAGATTCAACCGCCAGCGACAGCCTCGGAAACTCGTGAGGCAAGGAGGGAACGCTGTGACATGAGGGCTTTCGCAAGTTATGGTCATCGTCGTTATTATTAGGCTCTCCACGCTTCAGTGTAAACAAAAAATATTTAGGGAGAATTCGACTCACAAACATTCCAGCCGAATGACCACAATCCTCCCATTACAAAGCAAGTTAGAAGTGCTGTACCTCCTCCACCTCTCTCTCCAGGCTCAAAATGATACGCAACCCGTGGCCAATCCAAGGAGGGGCAGTACTCGTATCGTCCCGTTCGCTTCCTTCTGACGGGTTATAACCCCACAGCACCCCTTCGGAGAAGAAGATATAGCCGGGGATATATCGATCGATGAATCTACAGGACCATTGATGGTGGATCAGAGCCTCAGGAAAGTATAACCAAAACATGACAATACCCTTTGACTTCGTCGTCATTCATTCCGCGCCCGCCGTTCTGGGCCTTCATAGAATGTTCTTGCTGAAGACGCCATCTATATATGTACGAATATGGACGAGAGGGAGGGGGTGCAAGCTGTCTAGCGGATCAGCGGTAGAACTTGTATGTAAGTCGAATCACGAGAATCACCTGGATGAACCCGGAGAAAAACGGGTAGAGGGATTGACGGTATGATCGAAGAATATTGTTGATTTGCTCGATGTTTTGGAGAGTATGGGCCCTGACGATTTCTCGCTCGAGCGTAGCCTCAGGTCTGGATGAGGAAGATGGGAGCTCTGAGACGAGAAGATATCTTTGACGAAGTGTGGACAGAGGCAGAGGGTGGAAACCCATGCACCATCCTTCGAAGATGACAATGTCTACTGGCCCATTGATAGTGGAGCCAATAGGGACCCTATCGCCTTGCCCATCATGGAGACTCTTGTCGAAACGGGGGACAATCACGGGCTGCGCATCACCATCGTTTATGCGCACCAGGCCTTGAAGGACATGGGATATAAGAGGCAGGTCATGGGTGCCAGGTTCTCCACGACCATTCAAAAGCTTGTTTCCAGGGTTGTTCCCCGCTAAGGACGCCAAGCCAGAGTGAGATAGATAGAAATCATCGATCGAAAGTGCAACCGCAGTCAACTGATGAGATACAGCGAGGGCCTCGACGAGGCTAGAAGTCAAGGTGCTCTTCCCGATGCCCTGGGGACCCTGAATACCGATAAAGAGTGGGGTGTGATCGCCCTTCTCTCTGTGGCCAGAAAGTAACCCAATTATGTGGTCTATTGCTAGATGCGTCAGTTGCATCTTGCTCGCTATTCCCAGGTCACGACTGTCACATCACGATCCATTCAACGCATCTCGTTTTGCACGAGATACATCCAATGGAGTAGTATGCACCATCGTGGTCTCCGTCCATGGCTGTATCAGGGTCATTCGGCTTACTGCGGTTATTCGGACGAGCTTCGCACCCCTTCCGCGTCCGATCCCATACTTGCCGCAGATAATAGGTATCACGTACCATTGTACAAAGCTCACAGTTACTCTCCCTTGGGCCTTTGCCTTTGATATCTACCTTGAGTGGGGTACCAGGCAGTTTTGATATGCACTTATCATGTTTACGTCGAAGATCGACCCTTACGGTTTCGAAGGCGTTTCCCGAACCACTGCGTGCTTTCGAGATAGGCACGATTACAAATGGCTGTCTGTATCCTCATCATTACAAATTTTCCGCTCAAATAGAACCCTAGGAAGATGTATGTGGGTACCGAACATGCCCCAATAGGATGCGTATGTCTGCCGCGGTGGTATAGATAGTAGCACGACGTGATATGAGGAAGTACGGGGATCAGTCTGACGGAACTCTACTTTGGGCCATAGCGCTGCTTTTTCCCGAAGTCGAAGGGGATGTACTTGTATTTGATCATATGTCTGGAGAAACATGCAGATCAGTTGGAGTTCAGGTATAGACATGATACGGAAACCGAGACGGACCGTATTTGCCTCCTCATCGTGATGGTCAGCAGCACGCAGAAATACACCAAAAGAATCGGCCAGTAGACTGGAATGTCAAATAATTGTGAACCCGTGCACAACAAGGAAATTACAGTCGCCCGTGTTGCTGACAGCCTAGGCGGCGACGAGCAACGTCAACATGAATCATTGGTTTCTCCGTTGTGAGGCACGTACCAAAAATTCCACTCGGGAAGGCGTCGCACAAACGGCCTGAACTCCTCGTCGACTGAACCCCCCGTCTTGTTTCATCTAGCTCCGCATCACCGCCTTCTTCGATGGTATCAGCCGCTAAATCCGCTTCGAGGGACGGATCAAACTTTGGCTGAAGGAAGGCGAGAAGCAGGTTGAGGAGGTATATGGCATGTGCATCTATTACACGGAAAGTCAGCATGACGGATGTGGCGAGAGAAGTAGCGCTGAACGCACAACACACAATGTACCACTGGGAACAGAGAAATCAGAATTACTTCTGAATGTCACAGACCAAGAACATACAAGCTTACCCCTTGAGACAGAACAACGCGCAGGAGAAAGAGACAAACTAGGCCAGCAGTGGCCAACCACCGATATAATGCGTGGGGGGCCGAACGATCCAAATAACTCTGATACAGGCGGGTATATTGCTTATATTTTGTCACCCTGGGCAGACATCATGCATGAGAAGGTGGAGAAAGAGATACCCTAATTTGGAGGAGATTATACGAACAATGGTTGGAGAGCATCAGGAATGGAGGATTCGGATGACTCCATACTCAAGGGAGATATCTAGAATGGCGGTGACAAGGTACTCGAGTAAGCGACAGATATCGAAGAGAGACAACCTCCAGGTCACCCCGACTTTTCTCTGGCGTTGAATGTGATGGTGTACGGCAAACCCCGGCCAATAATATTAATCTGGGCATCTGGCACGCTTTCTCGAGCCCCCCTTGTGGCATACCTTCACGCTCTGGTTTCTTGGGGTAAGGCTGGTGATCATCCGCCAATCGTGATCTGTGGGATTCTATCGGTGTCCCGTATTGAGGACGGGAGGCTTGTTTTCTCGCCATGCCGCCAACTCCTCGGCCGTCTACCCCAAATGATCAGGAAATGATAGACCCCACGCATTCGGCATCACCGTTGGCATCTCCACGTCAATCACTCCCCACCTCTTTAGCGTCTTTTGCCCTAGCGCATGCTTCATCGGCCTCGGCACCTTCATCCCCTTCAAGTCCGTCCATGCTCATTGATGATGGTTATCCTTTTCCTCACAACTTAGCTTCATATCCTCTTTACCGAAAGCTTCGTCGATCAAGTCTGCTTAGCTTGCGTAGTATGCAGAAGACCGATCCTCAACCGCTCGGTTCCAGTCCTCGAAGTAGTTCTCCCGTAAACAATGTATTTCCGTCGTGGAAAGATCGTGCCGGGAGCCCCCTTGTGGGTCCATTTAGTAATGATGATGGTCCAGGGAAGGCGAACGATGACGATAATCAGCAGCCATGCCACGGAGCTTCTGCAGACCCAATTATGGCCCTTGATGATCCTCTTTCCTCTCAAAATGATATCGATCGGCTTTCCACCCCTCCCCCTCTTGGGTCAGCATTTGCTCCATCGTCATCGTCAACGCTACCCATTGACATGCCTCGAAAACCCGCACGTATTTTCTGGTTTACTTGACTCTATTTTCATGCTCACATCTTTTCCCCCTGGATTCAGCTTAAACTCCCACGATTGTTAACTCTTCTCTCTGAAGCAACACCACAGGAAGCAGAAGTCGATTCCGAAGCCAAATTTCAGCGTCTTCTGGCATCACATGCCGAGCTTCCCGTCGCTTTTCATCCCCGAACTCCTCGAAGTGCTCGGGGTAGATTCCCGGAGGAAGTAGGCGATGACGATGACGACGAAAGGTTCGGCGGGGATTTTAGCGATGAGGACGACGGCCTCCTTGGAGGCCCTTCCGCAGAAGGGAGTGTCACGGATGACTTCCGGTGGATGAGTGCGAGCCCTGCGGGGGTAGGCATGGATGTCGACATGGTAAATATTCCATATTGCCTTCCTAGTCTAGACCTTGACTTGCCGATGCTCTGCAGCAAAATTCGTATAGCTCCCCATCGGCTATGTCTAGTGCTATGATGAGTGGCACGTCTACCCCACATGCAACTGCGCCACATTCGAGTGGGTCAACTTCCAATAATGGCGGGAGTCAAAATGGAAGTCATGCTTGGCGTGATACCCCTCCGGCAGGAATGACGTCGGGACGAGCGAGTAAACGGAAATGTTTGTCTTTTCTCATTTTGCCATTTGTAGATTTCGCCCTGATGATTCGGTTCAGATACGCTTGATGATCGCTTCGAGCCGTACAGTCACCCGTCGAAACGTCGCGCAGTATCTCCCTCGGTGGCTAATTCTTCCCACCATCATCACGGATATCACTTCCACCATAATAATAATTCGTCAACATCATCGCCTATTTCGATTCCCTCTCATATATCTCATTCACATTCCCTCAATATACTGCCTCGATCACCTGTTGGCCTTCCCATCGCTCCGTTTCAACCTGGTTCTGGGCCATCCTCCCGAAGTGTTCATTCGAGCCCTATCCTGAGACCTGTCCACCGGTTACCTGGGAGGGAGCGAGAGCGGGAGGAAAGGGAACGTGCAAGGCAGGTGAATGGGGCAGGGGACGGCGTAAAGAAGATCAATCTCGGATCGTGATTTATGTTACTCGGCATTGGCACCGGACTTTGTTGCTCATTCTGAGCAAACTCATGGAAATCTCCAACGAATTGGTACGACCCCTTTGACGCCCTTTCAGTATGTCTTCAATTTTGTTCGGGTTTCTCTAGAGCGTCTAAGCTATCCTTTGACTAGTAGAACACGACACGTCCTTCTCAAACATGCTCGAGCATATGCAGTGCCATTTGAATATGGATGACCTGTGTACTTATAGGGATGCTGTGATGGGTGGGCAATGCGAGCCAGATCCTTGACTGCTGGGAACCCACACCCCACTCGCTGATATGTATCATTAGTGAATTGACGCTGTAAAATAGTGATGTATTATCGATTTACTGTATCGTCTTCGAGACAAGATCGATCTCGTGCTGCTGCTGGGTATTCACAAGTCCAAATTGATGGAGGATGGCTCAAGCACTAAGATCTGCATCGATCCACCCGATATGTAGGTTACAAACGCGAGCAGGATTTCGAATGAAGTCCCGTAGATGTCAAGGCGGCTACAGGGATAACATCACACCCTCACGGCAGAAGCGGGTGGTGGCCAGACCGCCGCAACCTCTGCCATTCCAAGGTACAACTCCATTGGCATAGGCCTATATATCCAGACTTCCCCACTCAGAAATTGTCGCATGTCGTAAACACGGCGGGAGGGTAACTCATGCACACTCTGTTCAATGACGTCGAGGGAGCCAATAGCGGAAGGATGCAACGCTTGTCCTTCTTCGCTGGCATTCGAGCCCGCAGTTAGAGAAGGTATATAGGAATCACTAACGACGATGGCAGTATGATCTGGATTTCCCAACGTCATTGTTGCAAGTGGCTGGCCAACCAGTTTGATTTTAACGTTCAGCCATTGAACGATATCGCCCCTTCGGACAGTGTCGTCGCCCCCTTTCCAGGTCCCCATCTGGCCTGCCACACCAGTAAATATCAGGTGGCCGTGGGTGTGCGCTATGCACGGCATGACCTTTGGAAGGACGCCTTGTTGAGTGTTTGCAATCTCTCTAAGACTCTCGTTCGCCAAATCCCAACATTCTCCACGACCAACGTGTCGACGTTGGTGCATCGCTCGTTCAGCAAATGATGCAACGAGATCGCCATACATCTCCGATGCAGTCCTCAGATCATCGCCGATCCATGGAGGAGGAGGGGGAGCCCAGGCTGCTTCGCGCGTGCAGTTATTAGGGGCGGAGACATGCCATGAAAGATGGTACCATCCAATAGAGAGATCTTCGAACACAACAACGCCGTCGAGAAGTCTTTGGGCGCCGTGAGATGACCATGACAGGGAGCGAAGGGCAGTTTGGGAGTCTTTCAGTGGTGGAGGATTCGGCTGTTGTCCAGGGGGGAGCTTATCCCAGACAAACCATGTGGGATCGGACGCCCAGGATGTGCTCCGCGAGAAATACTGTGAGAATGAGTCCGCTTCAGATGCTTTGTGGCCCGATGCGCCCGACGGGGGGATAGAAACAGGCTGTACATTCGGACGCGTAGAATTCCGAACAGGGGGAGGGGGTTTTGATGTATTTCGGGAAATAGGGGTAGGCGATTGCGGTTTGGGTGCAGCAGCGTGATCAACTATGCGAGCGCTATGGGAACTCCCGGCATCGAAGAACGAATCTAGCATGGAGAAGAGGGCTAGCTTGTCATCCGACGAAAATCTGGAAGCTGGGCCATGTTGCGTTCCCTGTAGTGGCAGTGGCGCGCGACTCGGTGGCTTTGGAGGGATCGTAGGAGGACTCGCAGGGTTCTTGGGATTCTGGTTCCACCCCCCTGATCTAATCGAGTCTACTCGTGAGGTGATAGAGGCCTTTCCAGCATAGGCTTTCTCTTTGAGGTTGGATAGCTGTCCCATAGCCAGTGCAGCGGCAAGTTCCGGTGTTGGTTGCCCACGAATCAAGCTCAGCGGCTCGTCGCCATAGGCCCGTTTGCGCTCCGGGAATAGCCACGAGCAATACTCCACATAGACATCCCGTCCAAGGTAGGAATGGTGTGTTATGCTGGTCCCTACGCGTGAATCTCAACCACGCGTTTCCAGGACGTTGACAGCCCATGCAATCTGCGTTTCTGCCCAATGTCAACATCTTCTAGGCGTCCTCTCGTGAATACGAAGAGAGGCATTCGGCCTGTTCCAAATTCAGCCCAGAGATCGCGGTTCATCATCCGTACCCGTTCTCAAACAGCGCGGGCACCATCGCGTGATCCTTTACGTGACGCCCTCACCAATTCGCCTACCAAACAAGCAGTATCCGGAGTGCAGGGATTTGTAATGAACATGGATGATGCCTCTCTCCTTATTGGCAGAAAGCGTGCCCCCTCGCCCTCCTTCGAGGCTGAGGCAGGCGGGACGGCGAAAAAGCACAAGCCTGCACAGTCTCCAATGAAACCCATTCTAGCACCGGGCTCACCCGTCAAGCACCAATTCCTGCGCCCATCCGCAATTTCGATGACGCGGCGAATCGAAACTCCACGTGGTGCTGGTGCCCCTCCCGCACCAAGTCAGGGTTCCTCGGAGTCTCACTTGAGTACACCAGCTTTCCACTCACCGGCAACCATCACATCCCTCCCTATGATCGATATTTTCAATCCTCCGAAGTCGGTGTCTCGAGCAAAGACACCATCCCCTTCGAAGGGGCTTCAGTACCAGCTTAATTCTCGGCCTTCGCCCGAAAAAAAGAGGGCATTCAGCGGGGCTGGGCTCAAAGAGAAAGTAATCCGATATCCCCATCACGTCCTCGCCTCCCGGCGTTACAATTATACACGAAATCTGCGTTACTAAACGATGGCGAGACTCCTGCCCCGATCGCGTCCTCGAATGATTTCAGGTTCACTGATGATGACACCACGGAATTCGAGTCTCCTACAAAGAAAGCCAGGACGAACAGCACACTTCCTGGCCCTACCTCGTCTTTGATACCTCGGCGCGTTACAGCGCCCCATAATCCCAAGATCCAGGGACCAACTTCAAACCCGCTCGAAACTTCCACACGTCCTTTCAAAGTTGATCATATACCAAGTGGGACCTTTCTTGCCAATTCCAGCGCGCCGGCCTGGCCTAGCGAGGGGCGACACCCTCCAACATATCGCTCAGCGGCTAGTCCCGTTAAGGACGTCAACAAAACTGTATTGTCCCCCGGGAAGCGTGCGGTTTCTTCTTCGTCGCTGGCTCCGCCAGAATATCCCCCTCGCCCGCGCTCTGTAACAGGCTTTAGTGATTCCAACAGACGCAGCACATTAAATCCATCAACCCAAACATCCCTCTCTAATCTATCAATAGCTCTGGAGAAGCTCAGCATTCCTCGGGTTCGTGCTTCTCTTGGTTCCACTGGGGCTAATCGACATGCCTCTACTGGAAGTGCACCTCCGGTCAAGCCTCTCGTACGGGCTGCAACAATGCAAGGCGTTGGTTCCTCAGTGAGAACCCATCCGGGTTCTCGATCAGCCCACGCAGGCATCGGACTCGGGCGACCACCCCTCGTGTACGGACATTAATGGCGCCTCCTCGGCCTCCTTTCGCCACTCAGACCGGTGTGAACCCTCCATCTACCATTTCCTCGCCTCCGATAATTCCCTCTGTATCGATGTCGGCGTCGGTTTCGCTCAGTGACGAACGCAATCGAAGAGCGTCCCTTGCCTCTCGCTCGCTCGTGACGATGGCCGATGATTCTTCGCATGCTGTTGCTCCCGGTGCCGGCATTGGGAGTGGGAGAAGGAATGGAAAGGGGACCGTGTTAACAGTTCTAAAGGACTGCGTGATTTATGTCGATGTCAAGACTGAGGATGGCTCTGACGCCGGTGAACTATTTGTTAATATGTTGAAAAGTCTCGGTGCCAGAGTGAGCGCTTTCTGATTAGCCCTTGTCCATGATCTCTTGTCTGATTTGTTCGTAACGAACTGGTGCAGATTATAAGTCGACTTACCCCTAATGTGACGCATATTGTGTTCAAGTCCGGATCTCCCACGACCCTCTCGAAGCATAAGCTCTACAATGAACCGAAACCCTTCTTGATTGGGATCGGTTGGGTTGTGGAGTGCGTTGAGAAGAGGGAGAGGGTCGAAGAGCTCAAGTTTCTTGTCGATGAGCCTGACCCTGTCGTTTGGGATAAGGTACATTTTCCATATTTCCTGCTCTGCGATCTGATGACTAAATTGCGTCTCATCTCGTTACTCCACAGAAGAGGAGACCAATGGAACCTAAGGCAATTTACGCTCCCCCGATTAACCCCGGTCTCGCTACTCTCGCCGTCCTTGACCAAGCTCTGAGTCAATCACCAGCCACTGGTGAGGATTCCTCAACTGAGAACATCACTCTAGTGGCATCCTCGTCACCCGCCGCCCCGTTGAAGGAGGAATCGCTGGCGCCGCTCGAACGTGCTAGACGGAAGAGTCAACTCTTTGCTCGTAGGTATCCTTTTCACGTCCACTACTGGGCTATTTCGAAGTCTTATCCGGTCTTATCCGTTCTCGTGAAGCCAAAATATCTAGCCCCCTCAAAACCGTCTTCAAGCCAATGGAAGAAGAGCCTGAGGATTGTTGATTTTTGTTTTCGTGTTCTCTTTGTATGTTTGAGTGTATAATGAACCAATAGGGTTGTGCCCTTCCGCCACCTTCATGACCTCTCTGTTCGACTTGATTGTTTATTGTTCTAATCATGTTTTCCCCTCGATTTGTTCGTTTTCCCTATTCCCTAGTCATTATGACATTTATGCACGTCTTTCATGATCATCACTCGATGTCCTAGCTTTGCCTAGCATGCATTAGTCAGACGAAGGGGTACCCCTTCGTCCAATCCTAGCGGGGTTCCTGCTTTTCGGCGTTCGACGGTCTCCAGAATCGTTTATAGTTACAAAGGGATGTGTTGTACATACGCGCGATCCGCGTGTCGTCGTTCCGGAGAATGTCGCCTCCCTCCGGGAACTACTATAACTCTACTACAACTTGGAGGCAGGATCCTTAGCAGTGGGGAACTGCGGCCCCGAGAGACCTTCATCTGTGCGCGCAAACAAGAGAGATAAAATCAATACCACGACCATTTAGGACGAAGAGACATTGATTATAACTGACAGTTCCCCCGGGATGTTCTATCCTCTGGCACGATAGATGTGTGCAAACTGATACTACGGGCGTCTACCATTGATGGTACGACATCTTTGATGCTGTTGGCTCCGAGAAGACGGAGGTTCATCTCGAACTCCTCCTGTAAGGACGGGAATCAGCAAAGAGTATCTCTCCTCTTCAAGTGAAGAAAGCGAGGAGAAACTGACAAACAAGATTTGGAAAGCTTTCTCGACGCCTGTATAGAGGGATATGGGTTCGCATTAGCTCTCGTGCTGCAGTTTCAATCGATGGTTCCTCGTACCCTCTTCCCCATAGGCAGAGTATGCGTACAAGAACGGGCGCCCGATGCCAACTAATTGTTGAGGGAGGATAAGGATTTGGGATTCGCAAAGACTCGGTCAGCAAACGCAAGTAAATGTACATACCGGCTGTTGCACCGAGGGCAATAGCCTTGAGCACATCAGTCGCCCGTCGAACCCCACCATCAACGAAGATGGCAAAGTTTGGATTTGGGAATAAATTCCTTTCCTTGAGCGCTGCTATGACTTCCACGAGTACTTCGATGGCGGAACGGGCAAACTGGAGCGGAGGGAAGCAAATCAGATTGGATCAGATGAGACGCTGGCGCGCTCCGCAGATAATTGATCAAGGGGACGTACTTCCAGCTGCCGACCGCCGTGATTGGAGAGGACGATGCCCTGCACGCCTGCTTCAGCTGCTAATACGGCATCCTTGAGATCCAATGTCTAAATATCATAATATTGTTCCCCCTATAGCAAAATCGATCACACCTCCCATGTCTGCACACCCTTAAGGATGATGGGCACTAGATCAGCCAATTAAATGAGCAGGACTTTTTGCCAAATCCACAAAATTAAACGTCAACAAACTCTTCGTGATCGTTTTGAACCAGTCCAGGTCCTTCCATGAAAGACCTGGGTCGATGAAGGTCTAACCAAAATCAGGCCAATAAATTCGCCATAATGCAGGATAATCGCTCCATCAACCCTACCGTGATAGCCTTGGCAGCGCCTTGACTGCGATCCAACTGATCCTGGCGTGATTTCTGAAGATGAGTTCCCTCGTCTTCAAACTTTGTGCGCATGTCCTTTTCCCTCCGGCCTAGTTGGGGCGCATCTACAGTGATGAAAAGACCTTTAATACCTCGTTTCTCGGCATGTTGTACGATACGCTTGGTGATCTCGCGGTCTCTATTAACGTATAGTTGTAAAAATTGGGTCTGGCCTGGGATCGCTGCATCCACCATCTCGTCGAACGAGCGGCTTGCGAGGGTGGGGATCTGGGGATGATGGAGGCGATTTGAAAGTCAAGAACACGAATGGATCCCATGAGGGGGAATGGGGAACAAAAAAGAGCCTTGCCATTTGGATAATGCCCCTCTTCCCGGCAGCTCTTGTTAAATTCAATTCGCCCTCCGGATGCCCCAATTTTCCTAAAGCGGTGGCGGTCTGCAGCCCGTATACTCGTCAACAAGCGACCCCAATTGCGGATACCGCAAATACATACGATATAGATTGGCATACTGGACTTTTGGCCCAGGATGGTAGTGCTGCAGTCAACCTTGGTCATATCGCGAAGTATGCGAGGTCTGAACCAGATCCGATGGTATGCGAGATGATTTTCCCGGTGCGTGATCTCATCGTCGGCGGCGGAGCTGTAATATGCCCATGCCTTGATCGGCATGATGGCTTTGGCAACGGCCTACATCGGACAAATCAATGAAGGCGGGTCAGTGGCATGAATCGAGCGCCATGCCTCGAAATCGTGCAAGCTCAGGCATTCGTCCAAGGGCGGTCGACGATTGAATCTCTCTAATCGCTGTTTCTCCTCTTGGGTCACTTCTTTAACTACCTTTTCTACAGTCTCGGGCTCTACTGGCCCGAGGCTTCATATAGTGGGATAAAGTCAAGCCAGGAAATTTCAGAGAGAAGATAAGCATCACCGACTGTTTCTCCTTGGGTAAATTGGTGGTTATGGCATCTGGAGGGTGGATGGGGTCATACTCCTCTCTAAGTGAACGTTCACTACCCCATCTGTGTGCGGCTAAATTCGAATGGGACCTCACGTTGCGTCCCTCCCAGCGTATTTCAATATGATCTTGCTTCCACCTAGGGTCAGGCCGAAGCATGAGCTATGAGGTAAATTACTAAAATTCTAGGGAGGCTCGCCAGGATGATCATCGAGGAATTCGGTAACATCGTACACATTGCCTGCATACCCATTATGTCAAAGACATAACACTCATCGTGCGGGTGTACTTGCCATGTACGATTATCCAGCAACTTTCGCGAGAGTTGTGGTTCGCAACAGTGATCGCAGAGATGACCTTTTGGGAAGACATTACGATCGCACCGGAACCAAAAGGATACTTGAGTAGATTCTGGGAAAGGAAAGCGAAAATATACACAGTGGGAAGAACGAAAAGTAATACATATGATACAAAACTAATGCCCTTCGCAGCTTGATAACCCTTCCAAAGAAACTTTTGTGATTTTAATCCACACAAGAGGCAAACGCAATGCGAGGTAATTGGTGGAGACTCCCGTCATTGTGAGTCGCCCGAGTCGGAGCTGACGGTACCATCAGTCGTTGCGCTCCTTCCACTATCAGCGCGAGGGGTCGTAGAGGATGATCTGTGTTTGGGATAAGATTCACCCGTCGACTGAATCGACAATCCTGCCAATTCCTACAGCAAAAAAATAAGAGAATTGAAACACACAGGTTCCTATGCCACTCAGCGTTGCTCACCTCTGTAGTCTAGAAACCGGTAAATAAATTTATGCATTAGTGCCGTGACCCTGGGCAATTGGGAAGAGGGACGCACCGTGTGTATACTGATGGGATCAGAAATGGATGCACTGGATCGTTCCATTTCAAGGTAGGACGCCTAGAGCCCTACGGTAAGAAGGGCAGCTAATCAGATAACAAGGACAGAACGACGTACGTGATTCATAACCCCAGGAGACTGAGATGACCGGGTGCGGAGAATCTAACAGGCCGTGAATATAATGATAAGAATTACATTTGGGGAATTGACGTACATTGCCCAAAGTAACCCTCAAGGAAAAGGCGTCCTAATCGACCTCGTAATCAGTGATTCATGATAGGGAATGGAGAGGATGAAGCGGCACTAACCTCCCAAAATACCGGAATCATCGGCAGAGCCATTGCATCTCTAGCATCCTCGGTAAGATAACGTTTGAAGCTCATAGCGGCATCATATGTGTCCCCACGCATTCCATTTGGGACCTCGCCCACTCCTGGTTCCTTTCCGGGCGGAAGGAGAGGTTCGGCAGCGGATGGGGACGAAGTGATAAAAAAAGCAATAGTGATCGGCCAACGTCCAAACATGTTCAACCACTTTTGTTGCAACATGGTGATGAGAGGTCCATCTTGCTGGTGCCTCGTAGCGATGAAACGAAGCCACATGCCCACGACGTTGTAGAGTTCTTTGTGAGGGCCGTCCGGTGCCGCCAGTTTGTGTTTGAGCAGCCTATGACAGGACAGTAGGCGAGGCATGGAGTCAGCCCTTGGAGGCGACAGGGCGCAGACATGCCTGGATATTGGAGATATATGGTACGCACCCCTGGGTCCCACATTCCTTCCACTGTTCGGGCGACTTCAGGTCCGTCACTGGGACCCCAGTGTACTGGCAGAACGCAGGCAGCGCCAAAAGGAGCTTCATCACGAGTAAGGAGACGGGGTACTGGGGAGCATCGGCGGGTGACGAGGAACGTCCACTGGAGACAGACATCTTGTCGGTGATGTGGTGAAATCAACGTTTCATAGAGATTTCCCAGGGACTGGAGATTTCCCTGAAAATAGAATGCATATGAACCTTGCAGTATTTGGGAATCTACGCGATCCTATTGCACTAGTACTACATCTCCAATCAAGAACCAGTCCATCCATACACCCCCCACTCGTTTGCGGCACACGAGGTACGAATAACTCCAGTTATCACCTGATTAACTCAACTAATGCTATATGTGGCGAGATCGCAGGTGGCCTGCACCTGCAACTGCCAATATAGCATCAGGGGCCCAACGCTCTGTCACTCACACTATCTAGCTTGCAACTAGAGTAGACATCCGAGGTCAGCGCCGAGACAACAGGGCATGGAAAAAGCTCCTCACATAGTAGACTCGGGAATGGAGGACGGGGCGGAGGCGGCAGCATATGGAATGCAGTCTGGATCGTGTACGTGTAAATTAGACTTGTGGAATGTAATGAGACGCAAGAACATACCCCAGCGTGATGCATGAAAACGTTAAGATTTTCTTCTCGTTCGTCTGGTCCTTCAGCTAATTTGCAATTTCAGGAGAATAAGACTAATGGCCCCGGTCAAAGAACACTCACCAACAGGGAGTCCGTAGTCAATTACAAGTTGCTTGGCCGTTGCCGCTTCATTGGTCTCAGAGTCAGTTGGATAGCAATGACAGGGTTGTGTATCGCACCGTCTGCCGAGAACATCTCCCCGAGAGTTTTGGGGAACCTCTCGCTAGGTTCACCACTCGGCATAAGAAGTGGTTGCAGTGGTTCGTTGAATTGATGCGACTTGAATTGGGAATTGTGACGCCGTGCGTTGCTGCGAGATGGCGAGATAGTAAGGAACATATTGTCGGGGACCACAACACAAGGACTTACGCATCCCACAAACCCCGCTTGACGTTGTGTAGCTGGTCCTTGTGTTGAGCCACTGGTTTCGAAGGGAATTAGACCATCGACACGGTAAGGACGAGTAACTCACCTTGTTTGCGCAATGCCTCGGGGAATTGGGCATTCAACTGTGGAAGAACTATGGGGTCAAGAGGTTTCCGAGATAATGGGTGAACGACTCACCTTTGCCGCGACTTGCTCTTTCACTTTGGCTTGGATCTAGAAAACATGAACATTGAAACTGCTTCAGTGACTGTTTCTAGGATCTAGTGAACTTAAAGTATACCTGCTCACGGATGATCCGGGTTACATGCACCCGGAGGTGTTCCGCAATCTGCTCTTTCAGAACGTCCCGCAGAAGAGTTTTGATCTCTTGGATTCGCTCCTCCTAGATTGTTTGGTCAGCTTGCCAAGGGACAGTTCAAGGATAAAGAGGGGACTATCAGGCACCGACCTGGCGACGATCTTGTACCACCATCTGTTTCCGGAGTTGCCGTATGTGATGAGTGGCATGGAGGGCTGGGCCGAGACTTGCGACCCGTGCAGTTCTAGGAGGCAGAGCGGGATAAGAAACGTGCAAGGACGGCATACAGTTGGGCCCACTCACTGCTCTCCTAAAGAATCGAATACCCCTCCGAGATGATCAAGTGTACCTTTCATAGTGGTCACCAGCTCGTGGAGATTCATCAAGTCGGGTCCGGCAGTGGACGCAATCGACCGGGCAGACAAGGCGCCTCCGGGAGTTTGGGGGACCGATGCAATTGCGTTCGACATTGCGAGCGTTACGTCCAATGGGGGGAGCTGAGATCTAGCGGGTGTTGTAGCCTTAGTGACGATCGGAGGAATGGCAGCCACTTCGACAGACATTGCAGAGGATGTGAGTGCAGAGGCCTACTATTAAAGCACGATTGGGTGTGCGGGTAGAAGCAGCGATAGTCTTGACGATTTTCAGGAGGGGAGGATGATTATATGCAGCCGACGACCATGCCCAAGGTAGCGGGAGAAGGCTTGACTGGTCACAAAAGCAGGCCGGAGATTCTTAATGCCAGTCTGGGTAGCAACGCTTCGTGTGCCAGGCCGAGCATGCTGCTGAGGGCAGGATACCACGAGGCTTTTGATGAGTAGCGAGCTATTGAGCGATACACTATTAGGTATCGAGAGTTTCCTCTACACTGGGTACAGCAAAGTGTGGGCGTGGGTGGCCCACCTCGAACACAGCAGAGAGCCATCAAACACTGCAGTGAGACGTGAGTGTGTCCGACATATTCCATACGCTGGAGATACACCCGTAAATGGCATGGAGATCCTCCAAACATGATAGATCAACGTGGATGCATTTTCGATTGCCTCATCTGTCCAAAGGACCTCTAGGCTTCCAGGAGGCCGTGTACGTAACGCGGGAAATTGGTGTGACAGGGCTGTGACAGCGGCTGTTCGCGGTGTTGAGTGCAAGATCTAATCTCGTTCAACAATCCACCGAAACAGGCGTCGAGCGCGTTCTGGGCGTTTCAACATATTCTGTGAATCTTTGGGAGTCTTGGTGAATCGGCGTTCGTTCCCACCCTCTGCTGTCAACTCCCTTGTCGTCTAATCATTGGCCGGATAATCCAACAGGCTACAATATACGCGGCTGTCATTTCCTCGAACACTCTTTGGCCTTCTGCACCCAGTCCCCGATTGGAGAATGCCCATCTTTCAGAAGAAAACGGCTGTTCCATCTAATGGGGCTGCCTCGCCCCACAAAGCGTCTCCAAAGCCCCAAGCTCGAGGTGCAACGGGGACTGGCGGTCGTCATTCTTTGACAATGGTCGGGAAGGCTTTGGCCGAGGTAGTAAATAGCCGAAAACCAATTCACTCCCCCAAGTCTTCAGGTCGCTCCTTAGCCAAACTCAAAGAGGTCAATGTGCCTCTCGATAGACCCTACGACTCTTCCACGGGGGTTGAATCCTCGTCTACGGCTGTGTCTTTACTCTCTAAAGCCACTGGAAACATCAAAACGACTCCGGACGCGAAGGCGACCCCTAGGCTTGCATTGGGCTTGGCAGCTTCGAAGCTTGCATCAGGCTCTCCGACATCAAGAGGTTCACCGCAGATGAAATCGAGAAAGTTGTCGGCATCCGACTCGTCTCCAACTCCATCATTATCCCTTGGTCGCTCATCTTCCATGCTCATCCGCCGACCTGGTCACGCCGTGTCCCCATCAGTGACGTCTATAACCACGACAACTGGCACTGCTTCGACCTCAACTGCTGAGTTGTCTTCTGTCACGAAATTCCCTGGCATAAAGAGCAGGGCTCCGGCGGTTTCTCCTACATTGGGACGAAAAAGCAAGCATTCACCTTCTTTGTCTACATCGTCAATCCCCAATTCAATTGCCCCTGTGAACGTGTCACCCATCCCTGAATCGACGTCCAGTCACACGGAGACATGTCAAATTCCAACAAGGGCCAACTCTATCCGTTCCAAACTTCCCTCTTCACTCCCTCAGCCAAAATCACGCCCTAAATCTGGTATATTCTCTAGTGTTGTTCCCGCCCCCGGTACCGCTCGGCCAAAAGCTACGACTGCCCCTCTTCAAAAACGAGTGCGTAAGGAGCATGGGGACGACGTTTTGGCGACTGAAGAAATGGAGGGAGAGAGTTTGAAGGACTCAGGTGCGGTGCCGCGCTCAGATGCCAATAGTATTGTCGATCGGAAACTCCGTTCCGACAAGGATCGGGACTCATCACCCACTCCCTCCATCCGTCAACCCGTTCATCGTCCCTTCAGCCCGCTCCCAAAACGTGTCCGAAGCGTGGTGGGGAAAGTCACCTCTGGGACTACGACATCCGTAAATGGAGATAATGTATTTGGTTTGATGGAGCCTTCCAAATCCTCCACGGCTGTACCGGATTCTTCGACCCGTCCACCTCCAGTAGTCAGTGTTCGTGGAACCGGGTTACCGCGACCTGGCGTTACAGTATCATCTAGAGCCAGAGGACAGTCGCTGAGTGGGAATGAACTCAAGTCATTGTCGATCAAAGGAGCTGCTTCGCAACCTCAAGTTGGGGACCGTTCGTCGCCCCCGTCACCCCAAGAAACTCGTGCTAAGCGGCGGAAGAGCGATGAACCCCCGTCGTCATTCGCTGACCCAAACACTCGAACTCGCCGCGGCCCAATGCATCCTTCAAGTTCGCGTTTGTCTGTCCCCTCCATGAATCGTAGTCGTCCATCGCATCCCGCCCATTCACATCTTCAACTTCCAAAAACACCTTCAACGTCGAAACCATTAACCAAGATCGACCATACATTCTCAATTCCCCGCAATCGAATGATATCTTTCACATTTGCTGACATGACAATGCCCGATATACCCGATGACGACGATACCTCGCTAAGTTTTGACATGACCCATTTTAACGGGGACGAAGAAGATGCTCATAGCCCGAAATCGATGATGAGCCCACTCCCGACAATTTTCCTCCCTCCAACTCAGCAGTTCACATCTACTCCGTCCCGACTGACGAGAGGGAAGAAGAAGAGACCAAGTTTGCATCCCTCCAATGCCCCTGGAAGTGACCGACAGTCTATTTTATCTTGGGACACGATTGTTGAGCGATCACGAGAATATCAGGAAGAGGACGAAGCCGAGGTCGGCGCAATGCTGTCGGATGTTCGTGCCCCATTTACGCCAGATGTTCGATCCCCCAGCATGTCCACTAGCGTGTCCGAGGCCTCGTTCAATCTCAACGTCGCCGATGCCGAGTTACTTGCAGGACCGGCATCGCCTCTCGACGTCTCTTTTGATGGTTCTGTAGTAACACCTAACTCTATTGCGCAGATGCTTTTCCCGTCTGCTGTGCACATGTCTGAATCTACCTCTCCCACCACATCTCAGAACGCTCTACCTGATCCATTATCCCCCAACGCGTCACCCGGATTGAAAAGTCGAGCTTTGGAGACAGAACTGATACAACTCCGCCTCCGCCTCGCCGCCCGCGATTCTGCGGCCCAAGTTCAAGCGTCTCGTCTCTCTACGCTCGAATCGGAGCTTGCAACGATACACTCTGTGACTCGAGACCGTGAGGTCAAGCACAGGGCGTCGATATATAGGCTCGCATGCGAAGCAGCTTCGAAGTGTATTCACGGGGTGAAGAAAGAGTGGGATCTGGTCGCTAGTGTGGCTCATGGTGAGATGGATGCGATCACTGGTGATCGCTTTGCCTTGCAAGCGATATCAGAAAGCCTTACCGCACTTCAAGCACTTGAAACTGCATTATAGTGGTTTCGGGGGTTGCATGATACGTTCTACTTGTCGGTTGTGTCCTCTCCTGTTTCTTTATGTCTTCTGTCTCGTTATACCGCAATCATATCGCCAGGGACGATATCTTTTTTTTTTGTAGATTGGGCTGTTTGAAGTCGTGACAAGCTGGCATTACGGCTGCGTGACATAACAAACACTGGTATGCAGCTGTTCGATGTCAGAAGCCACAGGGTTGTGATCCTCAATACAGCAATTGCCTCCCGGATTGCGACGGGCCTGCTCATATACACCAGTACATACTTTTCTCTCTTTGACGCTTCTCCCTTGGTAATCGTCGCCGCGCTCGAGTCGTCGTTGATGCGCTGGGCGTCCTCCCATTTGCGTTGGGATGCCTTCCATTTCACTCACATTGCTCAGCGTGGATATGTCTTTGAGTATGAGTTTGCTTTCTTTCCGGGCGTGCCAATCATCATGCGGTCCATGGCGGAATTTGGTGCGGTACTGGGGTTGGCTCGTTGGTCATTAGTGCCTAACCTCAGTCAACTAATTATCGGCGGCGCGCTGGCCGCTATGGCCTTGGATTCATCTATGGACCTCTACAGGTAATATCGTCTTATAACTCTTCAGAATGCCCTGATGCGACTTCTTCTTGTAGCCTCACTCTGTTCCATACGAAATCAGCTCATTTCGCCTTATTGGCGACACTGATGTCCCTTATTCCGTCCTCCCCTGCGGTTCTCATGCACGGAGCATACTCGGAACCTTTCTTTGCGTTCTTCTCTTTCAAGGGCATGCTTTTCTGTACAAAGCAAAATTGGCTGGCGGCTGCTCTATGTTTTGCCATTGCAACGACATTTCGAGCGAACGGATTGCTTCTGTGTGG
Source organism: Hydnum rufescens UP504 (assembly GCA_014904985.1). NCBI lineage: Eukaryota > Fungi > Basidiomycota > Agaricomycetes > Cantharellales > Hydnaceae > Hydnum > Hydnum rufescens. The sequence goes on along the minus strand of MU128931.1, from coordinate 301,546 downwards.
ATACCTTGCATGGGGGATAGTTGTTTCGCCTTGGCTCAGGGAGAACAAAGTAGGGGTTCTTGCCATTGATGACTGACAGCGCGCTAACAACGAGGATAGATTGCGTTGAAATCTTTTCTTTTCTTCGTTGTTATGGCTCTTATATCGGTCGTGCCTTTCTTCCTTCACCAGTACTACGCATATCTATCGTTTTGCCACAACTCGTCCTCCCGGCCGGAATGGTGCGATCGTACCGTACCCTTTATCTACTCTTACGTTCAAGCCCGATACTGGGATGTCGGATTCCTCCGCTATTGGGAAATTTCGCAGCTGCCAAACTTTATCCTAGGAGCTCCGCCTCTCACCCTCCTCATATACACGTCTTCAACGCACATTTTCGAGGCAGGGCTGGAGATTGTTCACCGAAAGGAGAAAATCCAAAAGTTACCTTCCAGATTAAATTTTCTCTCCTCGCATACCTTGGACATTCTTCCGTACGCGATACATGCGCTGGTACTCACCCTGATTCTACTATTCGCATCGCACACCCAGATCGTTCTTCGACTGGCCTCCTCCCTGCCATTCACTCACTGGGCAGCGGCGGCCCTCTTCATCGAGAAACCAAGAATCGGGCGGATTTGGGTGGCGTGGAGTGTAATATGGGGTACAATGTCGTGTATACTGTGGGGCGTGTTCCTACCTCCAGCGTGACGAGGGTACTTTTCTCGTAACCAGTTAGTCCAATGTCACCTATACCCTTAGTCGCCTTCGACACTGATGTGTCCTGAAAAGTTGTCCCTGCCAATTCCCTACCAGTCTCGAACCGCCCGCCTCTGATCCCCCAGGATCTTATGGATGGAATGAGAGGTACACAGACCGACATAGAATTCAGTCACGTCGGCTGATTCGTCTTTTTTTGTCGGTTTGGAGTACAGCGAGCCATTCTGAGGGACGAAGGTGCATTCGTTTGCGCCGTACTTGTATTAAAAATTACCCCATGTCCCTTGATAGCGCTCAAGACTCTGGCTAACTCGTGTCCCTCTCGGGGACAGAATGTTCTGGCACTGGGAAAATGCCTATTTGCACATTGTTCGGTCTGATACGCATTTATAGGTTCCAGGCTGGGCCTTACCAGACACCCGACGTGGAAATAACCCTGGCACAATTCGTGTATTTTCAGATTCAGAGGGCTATCATTTCCTCTTATTCTTTGCGAGAACCCAACATGATTCTTAACATATCAACGTTCTCAGGCATTGTGACGTCTCGTGAAGGAAATTTACTTGGTTCAATTCGCTCATCGACAAACCTTCCCATGACTGTTGTTCAGGCAATGTGTATGCACAGGCACCAACATCTTATCCATACTTAATGATGTACATCGTCCACCGACCCAACTTTTATTCCTCAAGTTGAAAGTGAATTAAATACATTGGGTGGTATAGCAAGAATGATCACACGACCGTCCCGACATCCAATGGCAACCCGAGGTTGAGCCAGCTTGCTCGACCCAACAACGGCAATACTGGGTGAGTAGTGTGGAGGGATGCAGCAGATACGCCTGACGCGACAAGTTTCGCGCTGTTCCACCTGTATCCACTGACCATCACGAGACCAAACGAGGGGAGTCAAGCCCACAACAGGCCCAAGGTTCACTGGGCGGGACACAGGGGGTAGGGGCCGAGGAGGTCGTGAAGTCAAATCCCATGCTGCCAAGCTCTCTCTACTCGTGTCTAACATCAAAATAGAGCTATTAGGAGAAAATGCAATTGTTCTACTCCAGCCGCCGTGGACCCGAAGGACTGAAATGAGTGTGCCAGATGTGTTGTCCCATAGCCGCAGGGTACCATCATCAGAGCCTGATGCAAGGCATGATCCATCAGGTGAGAATGCAACTGTTGTAACCGAATCAGAATGGCCCTTCAGTTTGGCAAAGGGTACACCAGACACAGCATCCCATAACCGTACGGTATGATCACCGGAGCCTGATGCAAGGCACAATCCATTGGGGGAAAATGCAACACACCTAACTGCCCTAGAATGACCTAGCAGCTTGGCAATGCATGTGCCAGACATCAGATCCCATAACTGTAGGGTGCCATCTACAGAGCCTGATGCAAGGCACAATTCATTGGGTGAAAATGTAATGCTGATAATTGAAGCAGAATGGCCCTCAAGCTGGGCAGTGGGCATCCTGGACATTGGATCCCACAACCTTAGGGTACAATCTTCAGAGCCAGATGCAAGGCACAATCCATCTGGGGAAAATGCAAGGGTCATAGCTGAACCAAAATGACCTGCTAGTTTGGCAATGAGTGTGTGGGACATTGGATCTGTCAGAGTTCATCCGTTTCCCGGTTTATTCCGGATTTGTTTCCGGATTTGTTCTGGTTTGTTTCCGGTTTGTCCCTGCCTCCGTTTCATTTCCCCTTCATTTCCTTGTTTCCTTTACTTCCGGTTCTCACACACTTACCCCTGGCCCTGTCCCTGTCCCCTCCACTTTCCCGTCCCCTGCCCGCTCCCCCTCTTGTGCCTGCCCCCCTGTAACCACCTCTCATTAAGTGATCAATCCCCCGTAGTATCGGAACTATGTATAAGTAGTCCGGGGCGAAATCCAGAGATTCAGCTTTGGTCTCTCAGGATTTCCGCTTCCACTCTGGACTACAGTCCGAGTACTTTCCAGTTGACTCTGTGAGCTTAAGGACCGCTGTGCTCATTTCCGCCTAGTCCCTTCCGGGCTGCTGGATTGCCTCTCCGTCTCAATCTCGTTATCTCGTTCTTGCCTGGATTCTCCCAGACTTACCCGGACTCATGCCAGACTTAGTCGGAGTTATCTGTGTTTATATTTGTCTGGTGCTCTCGTCACAGCGTGGCCCTGACAGAAGACCAAAGCTCTTTCACGAGCCCACCATCCGGATTGCTTAGTATCGCCGATTTCCCTCCTACCCCTCATTCTGAAATGTCCGATGGTGCTCCAGTAGCCATTACCGCCGACCACCTCCAACACCTCCTCACTCAACTCCAACAACAGAATGCCGCCCTTCGAGAAGAACTGGATGACATGCGAAACCAAGGGACACACGTCGCAGGCTTTGTGTCTGCCGCAGTTCAGCAGACCCTCCAGCAACAACCCCCACCTACCCAATCCACTCGTGAGGCCAAGGGGGCAGACCCGAACTGTTCTCGGGCGACCGGAAGAAGACAGAAGGTTTCCTGCGCTCCATCCAGCTGAATATTGCTCTCCAGCCCAGAGTCTACCCCATGGAGCTGCACAAAATCCTATACACCCTCTCCTGGATGAAGGACGGAACCGCCGGAGCATGGGCGGAAAGTCTTTCCACCTCTTTCCTGGACCCCGAGACTCATAACCCATATGAGACCTTCGAGGAGTTCTTGGTTGCCTTCGAGAGTGCCTTCGGGGAGCCAGATCGGGAGTTCACTGCCCGGTCCCAACTTCGGAACCTGAAGCAGGGAAAGATGTCTGCCGAGGAGTACACTGCGCACTTCGATGCCTTGGCAGGTCGAACCGGCTTCAGAGAGGAGGCCCTTATCGATGCATACCAACGAGGACTCAACAAACGATTGCTGGAGAAAATGCACCTCAGTGACCTACCAGGGACCCTCGGAGGATGGCAGGACATGGCACGCTGGCTGGACAACTTATACCTCCGGTTCCAACAGGCCACGGTGAGCATGAACCCCTATGCACCGAGGAACCCTCCAACACCCACAGAGAAGCCCCAGACAACACCCCCTGCCCCCAGGCCAACCCCAGTGCCTCCTGTGGCAACACATTCCTCATCAACTTCGTTTGCCCCCATGGACGTAGACTCCACACGGAAGCAAGAGGCACGACGTTGTTACAACTGCCAGGAGCTGGGACACATCTCTCATGACTGCCTGCACCCACAAAAGCCGCGACAGTTCGTCCGGGCAATGGAAGACATCGGAGCAATTGTCCGTGAGGAACTACGGAAGCTGTTCCCACCCACAAAGGACACACCGGAACCCTCAGGATCCACTCCGCAGGGTTTTCCCAATGGTCAGCAGTGAAGGATGCGTCCTGCCTGACCAACAGATTCACCCCCCTCCAAAACTGTACATATGGAATTGGAAATGACATGTTTTTCTCCAATGATGAGAGTGATGATTCTGAAAACGTATCCACCTATACCAACCCTGTTTATAGCCCTCCACCCTCGATCTGCCTCCTTTCCGAAGACCCTAGATGAGCCATGGAAGTCAAGGTGAAAATCCAATCACCCCGGACTGGAGCCATCTGTGCTGGAACCGCTCTACTGGACTCCGGAGCAACCGGGATGTTCATGGACCGAACTCCATGGCTCCATGGTTCTCACCGAGGCCGCTATATGTCCTGTTGGACCCCAAACTCCGTCATGACTTGTGCACGAGCACCATGATACTCCGACCCGGGTCATCCCGGACGGTGGAAGATGTATCGGCTGGTATCCCGCCACTACTGGTGGCCGGGATGTCTCGATACATTGCGACCTATGTCTCTACCTGTGACACTTGCAACCGGACGAAACCTCCCTTCCAAGCCATCCGGAACACTCCACCCCAACCTGTGCCAGACCATCGATGGCAGGTCATATCCGTGGACATGATCACGGAACTCCCGGAATCACATGGATTTGACAGCATGATGATCGTCGTCGACTGATTATCCAAATGAATCCATGCAATGCCCATGACCACCACAGTCGATTCTGCCGGGTTGCCCGTCTGTCCGAGACAACGTGTAGCTCAT
>MU128931.1:0-295026 GCA_014904985.1 Hydnum rufescens UP504 | reverse complement strand
CCGGCCTTTGCAAAGGAGAACGGATTAGACATATGGTCGCTTGGCCCGCCCATCCCAGTCTATAATGTCGATGGAACGCTCAATGAGGATGGGATCTGTCCGCGAAGAAGTAGAAGTCATCCTCTGGATTGACAACCACTCCGAACGGGTTGGTGTTCTCCATGATCGGACTGGGTAAAACCAAATTGATCATTAGGGCACACCTGGCTCCACCACCACAACCCGGAGATCGACTGGACAACAGGGAAGCTGATGCTGACCCGATGCCCGTCTGACTGCCAAGCAATGATCCGGAGAGTAGCGGAATATGGAACGCGATGAGAGAGAGATGGTCGGAAAGCCGTGGAGACACCCCGGAACGAGCCCGCACCACTTGGACGAACGATGGGATGAGACCCTGACTTGGAAAAAAAAAGGAAATTCTCTCCTCTACATCATGGCCTTCCAGAAACCATTATCAGCGACCGAGGCTCCACCTTCACTTCCAAGTTCATGAAGGAGCTGAACTCACTCCTTGGTGTTAAAATGAACTTCTCGACAGCATTCCACCCCCAGACGGATGGACAGATGGAGCGTGTCAATCAGGAAATTGAGCAATACCTCCGGATCTTTGTTAACCACCGGCAGAACGACTGGGCAGAATGGCTCCCTATTGCAGAATTCGCATATAACAACCGTGTGCACTCCTCTACACGCCAGACCCGTTCCGGCTGGACTCCGGACAGGACCCCCGCCTTGGCACTGAACCAGTCTGTGCTGGGATGGTTGAAGCTGCCTCGGACTTCATCACTCGGATGCGGAAGACTACGGACGAAGCCCAGGCCGCCTTACGGAGGGCTGCAGAAGACATGGCACGCTTCTATGATGCCCACCGCATGGACGCTCTGGAATACACAATTGGCGACCAAGTTTGGCTAGATGCACACGACATCTCCACTGACCACCCCACTAAAAAACTCTCTGACAAATGGCTTGGACCCTATAAGGTTGATAAAGTCATCTCCTGCTGTAATAGCGCGTTGTTCGACTGCAAACATACGCGATAGTCGTCGTTAGACAAGGCGGAGTCGATGGGGAGAAGAAAGGGATTGAGAAGAGTAGAATTCCTGCCGCTCTCAGCACTAGCCTCGAGCGGGGGAACCGGGCACGGAGCTAGGCACTTGCTTCGCTCCGAGTCTGGGAGAAAAGAGTGCAGGGGAAGAGGGAGGATGATGAAGGCAAGTAAGTAGTTGTTAGCCAAGTGGCGTAACGACTATCTAAGGAGAGGGATAGAAGTCAGTGAGTAGGCTAAAGGGCTGTACTCACAGTCAGAGTCATGTCGATACGAGACTCGCTGAGTAGGCCAGCTGTCTGAGCGGCCGCTAGAACAGAAAGAGGGGGGTGCGTCAGTAGCGGGTCACGTCGATAGTGACGTGACGGGAAGGTTTCGCGGGTTTTGCGTGAGCGTAGAGGTCCGGGCAAGAAGTTACTCTCCATTCGGTAACATCCGTGACTACAATCATCGCAGACCACGCTATTACATAAGTGTCCTAAAATAGAAAGAAGGACTTCATATACTAAAGAGCTATATTACAGTGCCCCCCAGCGTGGGACCTAAGATTTGTAGTCTAGCACCCCAATATCATCCAGATTGAGATCATCGAGGATAACTTCATAGCGCTCGTAGAGGCGATTCCATCTGAATTGTTCACTACTGTACGTGCCCTGCGCTCCAATAGATGTCGGGTCGATTTCAGGAATTTCGCGCGCGGCCCAGGTTAAGGCATCTCGATGAAAGCCATGCAGAGGGATCGGTATATTGAATTGTAGGGGCTCCTCGTACGAGAGGTGGTTAGTGAGAACGGCCAGTAGCTCTCCAGTGGCTCCACACAGCTGGACTGCCAGCGAGGCGCTCATCCCTAATAGTTGGTCCCTCCTCTGTTCGAGTAATCCGGTGAGCATGGCTGGTAGGATGAGATAACGAGACATAAGGGTTTGTGCAGGGTTGGGTCCCTTGGGGGGACCCTTCGGGAAGAAGAGGGACTCGAGTGATGTGGATTTGAAGATGGTTTCGGGGGGGCACATGAAGCTTCCTCGCACTTTGACCAGCCCTGGGGCAGGATACTTTTGGGTTCGAGCGATGTGTCGACCATCAATGTCCTCAGTATACCTAGCTCGGATGTACGTATCCCAACTCTGGAACCTGCCTTCTGAATACGGAAGGGCCCTGGCTGAGGGCTCGGATGGGTAGCTTCGCGAGGCTTGGCATTGACTTTCCAGGGCCCGGCGGGCTCGGTCTTTATCTATGAAGATGAGGACCAGGCAGGGTTCCTCATAGTGCCATTCAGCTACTCCCGATCCATATCGGTCCATCAGTTCATCTTCGAGTCGTTCTTGTGAGTTAAGATACACAAAGGGAGAAAGTTCCACTGGGAACCTGTCTGTTCACGCCCCAGGTCGTTCCCAGACCTCAATCGAGTCCGAGGATGAGGAGAGGCCTGGTGTTTCCGCAATTGAGGGGTCTGGAGTGCTGGATATCTCTTCTGGGAGAGTGAAGTTGTGGTCTGCAAACTGACCTTCCTCCTCATAGGGCCTTAATTCCTCCTCAGGGTACTTAGGGGCTTCATGATGGGGGCGGATGTGCCGTTCCTCTGGGGAGCTAGAATGGGGCCTCCTAGCAGACCTTGGGATGGAGGGGTAGAGGGTGTCCGTCTTGTCCAATCTTTCCAGGAGCGCGGGGGGGGCCCCATGAGTCTGTACTGCTGGGTCAATCAGACGAGCAAGCAGGGCCCTTTTTGCAACCAGCTCCGGGAAGGGTTCAGGTTTGAGCCATTGGAGGCTGCATTGTATCATCCAGTCGCGACACGTCGGGTAGTTCTGGTGGAGGAATGCGGGGGGTGGCGTAACGGGACCTTGCGGAACGATTTTGGTGAGGGGTAGTGTAGCCTCCCCAAGTATGGCCTGTAATTCCATCAGCACTGGTAGGTAATTGCCTTCTTGAACTTGGGTTAACCAGCGAATGAGGCCCTCGAGGTAATTTTCACCCTGTGGTCCTTGCGGTCTCCGGAAGTAAGATGGGTGATGTACGTAGTAAGGCCCCATATGATTAGTGCCTTTGGGGTGGCCTATCTCGGCGATCCAGACAGATTCGGGGGGGCTCAGCAGGTGGCTATCATATTGAGCCTTCAGTTCCCTCTCGAATTGCTCCTGGATAGCTTCCTGTGCATCGGGGTCCCTCAGGTTCCAAAAGGGGTGCCTATCCTTGATCTTCCGTTCGGCGTCGGCCCAGAAATTCAAGATCCTCATGGTACCATGGGGATACAACTCTATCTTGGGATTCTCGTTCTCGATCCTCATAGTCCAAATGGGTACGCCTAGTTGCGCGAGCCCTTCGCCAATGAGACAGGATCGGCGATCCTGGCTCGAGACGATAAGACCAGCTAAGCTGACGGTGGTTCGGAATCGCAGGGGGTCAAGCCTTTCCTTGAAGCACCAGAGATATAGGATGACTCTGAAGGACATTTGAACGTAACCTAAGCCATCCAGGAGCCGCTGTCTGAGCTCTTGTGTGACATGCACTGTCTTCCAGACAGGTGCAGGGATGGCTCCTTGGTGTAATAGGTACCGCCACGTGGATCCATAGTGCCAGTCTTGGTCATAGGTAGAGGGAAGGATAATGTGGTGGGTCCGAGTCATTTGGTCGATGTGTTGCAGGCAACGGGAGAGGACTGCCCCGGCATTTCGAGCCATCCGGAGGTACCGGATAGAGAGGCTCCTCAGGCTCTGATTGGGCCCCCTTGCTTGCAGGAGGTCGCTACGAGGGTCGAATTCAAATTCTTTGACACCTAATGGGATGAAAGCACGGTGTAGTGGGAATGGGTAACCCTTTGGCAGGAGCTGCGTTCGGAGAGTCCACTCGAACTTCCCGAGCCGTCCCCATTCATCTAGATGCTCCCACCGATATCCATAGGGGTCCCTGGCAAATGGGGCGAGTCCCGGGACATGGGGGTAAGGGCCGGCGAGGTTCAGCGGGGTGAGACTATAGACGTAGAAATAGGCGGTGCGCTGGTATGAGAAATATTCTGCTGGACAGTGCTCCGGATCTTCTTCAGCATCTCCGTATTGGGCATAATGGAAGCTAGAGGGATCGGCATCTTCGCCTGGCAAAGCATAGCGCTGCCCATGCTGGAATCCCCGGTGTCTTCGGGGGCCGGGATGCTGCATCCAGTCCTAATAACGTAGAAGTGAGGAAGGGGGAGTGGAAGGGAGAATAAAGAAGGGAAAGGGAGAGCTAAATAGTGATCCGCAGCCTTGCGGTTAGCCTCATGGCATAAACGTTTTAGGGGAGTGTCACTCTAGGGTCTTGCGATACTCCCTGAGCCTCAGAGAAGGCATTCCGCAACGCTGATTCCGGTTTCGAACGTGTCATGCTCTGGCCCATACCCTTTCCACCGTACTAGGTACTCTCTTCGTTTCCTTAATGGGTTGTATCTGTGGCCTACTAACTTTTTGACCTCATATTCTTCTTCCGTTGACAGCTCCCTTAATTCTGGGAGCTCTGCTCTTCCTCCACTTCGCTCATCCCGGTGGTACTTAGTCAAATGGTGGATGTTCACAATGGGGTGCATTTTGTACTCGGGTGGTATGTGTAAGCGGTAGACTACAGGGTTGAGCTTTTCTGAGATCTGGAAGGGCCCTATGCGCCGCTGGACTAGCTTCCTCCCCATCCCTTGTACATCGACGAGCTCTAGGGAGTGAGGGTTCACTAGAACCTCATCTCCTTCCTGGAACTCTTCATCACGCCTTCCCAAATTGTAAGCTTTGGCCTGCCTAGCTTGAGCGCGGGCTAGAGCATCTCTCGCTCGTGACCGGTGTACTTCTAGTTCACTGATGAATGTCATGGCCGTCGCACTATTGAGTTCGAAGCATTCAAGGCCTTGGCTGGTGGGATCTATTACATTAGCACTTGTGCGGGGGGAGTATCCGTGCAACAGGAAAAATGGCGAATAGCCTGTAGAAGAATGCGGGGTAGAATTATGGGCCATCGTGAGTGTCCCTAGCCACTGGGCCCAAGAACTGCGATCTCCAGCTGTATACGCTCGTAATGCAACCTCCAGGGTGTCGTTCGCCTTTTCTGTCTGGCCATCTGTTTGAGGGTGGTGGGACGTGGAGAGCAGCAGGTCCAGATTCAGGTGCTTTGCTACTGATGCCCAGAAGGATTTGGCCCATCTGGCATCTCTGTCTGCAATAATCTGGTGAGGAATGCCATATTTGAGCACAACATGTTCCACAAACAGGCTGGCGAAGCCCTCCTGCTTCAAATTCGAGGTGGTGGGGATGTATTGGACGAACTTTGTGAGCTTGTCCACGACTACCAACACTGCGTCATGCCCTCTCGACTTCGGGAGGCCTGTGATGAGGTCCAGAGTCACCACTTCAAATGGGAGCAGAGGGATCGCGTGGGGACATAACTTCCCTATGGGACCTTGCTTGTCTGTCTTGATTTTCTGGCAGACGTCGCATGTCCTTGTAAATTCTACAACGTCTGTCCACATTCTTGGCCAGTAGAAGCTCGCGGCCAACCTGAGAAACAGCCTGGAGGAGCCTGCATGTGCTGATTCCCCAGGTAGCTCATGATTTTCCTGTAGGATTCTTCATGTCTCTGATTTGGGTACACACAGTCGGGCTACCCAGTCAGCATCACGGAAGAGAAGAAGGCCTTCATCCGATCGGTAAAATCTCTGAGCCACAGAGAGCTCGACCTCGTCAACCATTGCTTCCTCCCAATGCCTCTTAAAGCTCAGGTCCTCTTGGTACCCTTTGACAAAGGATTCTATTCATGAGGGATGGGCAGCTATGTTCAGTGTTCAGGGAAGCCATTCTCGTGCCGGTGGGTTCCCCGTCCTGTGTCGTCATCACGCTGCTTCCTCCATTTCATCTGGTGGAGATGACGATTCCTTCGTAGCTATCTGTTTCTGCTTTTGGGATCTAGTCGTCAAAAAGGCCGCTTGTGCTGCTGGTTGTCTGTCGACCGCGTCCTCCCAGGAATATATCATCTGCTCAGGAAGCTGACTTGGGAGGGGGGAGAGCTGTCTTCCACCGGCAATTGATGCGGCGGAATCTGTCTCAGTCTTGAGAGGGGGTCGACGTTGGAATGTACAATCCCTGCTCTATGCACTATGTCCAGGCCTGGATATGCTGTGAATACAGCCCCCCACGCCGCTAGATGCCAGTTGGCATTCTCATAAGTCCTAGCCCATTGCAGTGCAGCATGATCAGTGATCACAATGTTCTTTTCACCCTCAATGAAGGGCTGGAAGCGCACTAGCGCTTCCTTCACTCCCAGGGCTTCTCGTTCTGTTGCTGAATAGTTCCGCTCGGCTGTCTTTAGTGATCGACTCCAGTAGGCTATGACCCTCTCTACATGGACTATCGTTTCTTCTACATCTTGGGCCCAAGCCTCTGGTTCAGGTGCATCATCTGTATTTTGTGCGATCTGACGGGCCAGTCTTGGTACTGGTTCACCCTCAGCGTGGGCACGTAAGATTCGTTCATAGGTCTTGGTACCCTTCAGATCCCATACTGCTATAGGTTGAATTTGCTGTAGGCTAGATCCTATAGCTACGTCCAAGGCATCCGAATAGATTCGGTATGGTTTCCCTGCCATAGGGTGTCCTAGTACCGGGGTCGAGACCAGGCCCTCCTTAACGTCCTCAAAGGCCTGTTCCTGTTCAGCCCCCCAGAGCCAGCTTACGTTCTTTTGTAACAGCTCAAACAATGGTGCAGCTCGTTCTGAATAATGAGGTATGAAATGAGAGAAGTACACTGCCATTCCTAAGAATGTCTGCAGTGACGACCTGTTATGGGGGTGAGCTAAGTTTGTTACTGCCTTTATCTTTTCCTTGTGGGTCAATAGTCCAAGCTGGGAGACCTTCTGACCTAATAGTAGGATTGAAGTGTACATGAAGTGGCACTTCTTGGGTGCAAGTGTCAATCTCGCCTCTGCACATGCTTGCAGCACTTTGTCCAGGTGGTGCAGGTGCTCTTCATAAGATTTTGAGTATACAACGATGTCGTCTATATACACCAGTGAGAATATCCATAAGAAGGGGGTGAGGATCGCCTGCATCATCCGTTGGAAGATGGATGGGCCATTACGCAGGCCGAAGGGCATCCGCCTGAACTGCCATAATTCCCGGTATGACCTGAAAGCCATCTTCTCCTTGTCCTCGTCCCTCATTGCCATCTGGTGGAAGCCGGCCAATGCATCTAGCGCTGAGAGAACTTGTGATCCTGAGAGGGCCTGTAGGATCTCCGATTGCCTAGGGATTGGGAATTCATCAGGAATAGTCATGGCGTTCAACTTCCTGTAGTCAACACAGAATCTAGGCTTCCCATTCCGGTATGCGATGACTACCGGGGCTGCCCAGGGGCTCTTTGACGGTTCTATGACCTCTTGGCGAATCCACTTGTCCATTTGCTCGTCAATAACTTGCCTTTTCGCTGGTGAAGCTCCATACATAGGCATCGAGACCGGGTGGGTATCTGTCAGGGCCACGCTGCGACGAGAGCACCAGACAAATATAAACACAGATAACTCCGACTAAGTCCGGTGTAAGTCTGGGTAAGTCCAGGAGAATCCGGGCAAGAACGAGATAATGAGATTGAGATGGAGAGGCAATCCAGCAGCCCGGAAGGGACTAGGCGGAAACGAGCACAGCGGTCCTTAAGCTCACGGAGTCAACTGGAAAGTACTCGGACTGTAGTCCGGAGTGGAAGCGGAAATCCTGAGAGACCAAAGCTGAATCTCTGGATTTCGCCCCGGACTACTTATACATAGTTCCTATACTACGAGGGATTGATCGCTTAATGAGAGGTGGTTACAGGGGGGCAGGCACAAGAGGGGGAGCGGGCAGGGGACAGGAAAGTGGAGGGGACAGGGACAGGGCCAGGGGTAAGTGTGTGAGAACCGGAAGTAAAGGAAACAAGGAAATGAAGGGGAAATGAAACAGAGGCGGGGACAAACCGGAACAGATCCGGAAACAAATCCGGAATTAACCAGGAAACGGACGAACTCTGACATTACCCCCCTCTTGAGCCCGATCGTCCCGAGCGGGCGGGAAGGATCGATCCACGGAAACATCCGGAGTTCTTGTGCCACGTAATATGTCAGGCAATAATCGTTCTCTGTTTGAAGAAGCTCATCTCCGCCATGAAGAGGCTGCGCAGGCGTTGAGGGAGGCACAGGAGGAGGAGGCCAGGCTCGCGGAGGAGGAGCGGAAGAAGGAGGAGGCGAAGTGGAAGGTGGCTGAGGCGGCGCGTCGTAAGGCAGCTGCAGAGGCCAAGGCTGCCGCGGAGGCGAAGGCTACTGCGGAGGCTACTGCCAGGAGGGTCCGGGAGGACTCTGTGAACCAGCTGTGAGTCCGTGTCTTGGTGAAGTTCCGCTTACTTGGTAATAATGTCTTCCAGGTCTACCGTGTGCGTTCGCTGTATTCAGCACCGGATCCCTTGTGTCCCCCAGGACAAGCCGGGAACGCGGGCGTGCTGGCCGTGCTTCATGGCGAAGGTTCGATGCACGCTGGGCAACGAAGGGGTGTCTGGAGCTGAGCCATCAACGGGTCGGGGCCGTGCTCGTGCTCCTGCAGCGGACATCCAGCTCCGACTTGCGGTAGCCATGGAGCAAAGCGCGCTTGTGCACAAATGGTCGGCCGAGGCGTTGGAGAAGCAGGCCCGGGCCACAGAGGAGATGGCGTTCTCGGTGGGGGAGATGCGAGACTCTCTCCAGGCCATCGCCTGGCACCTGGTCCCTCACCAGGTGGTTTCTCACCCTCCGGTCCCAAGTCCGGAGTGGATGGGGATCAGGTCTGGAACGGTCGAGCCGGCCTCCGGTGGGGGTCCGTCGTCCGGACGCGGGATCAAGCGTCAGCGTACTGAGGAGCCCATCAATATAACGGATAGCGAGGGTGGTAACGACGATGTTGATGGCGAGGACGATGACATGGACGATGAGGATGATGATGACAAGGACAATGAGTAGTCTGAGCTGTTGTTCTGTCTTCCACTCCTCCTTTTTTCCTTTTTCTTTCCTCCTTGTAAATATGTTGTTCCTTGAACCTGTCAGTGCGTTGACCAGTCCGGGAGGTCCGTCGGAGACTCCGTAAGGAACTGGGTGGTCCGGAACAGTATGGATGCAAACTCCACGGCATTAATGCGTCTCGGGGCCTCCGGATGAGTCTGGTGGAATTCCTGAATGGCCTCCAGGGTGTTGTCCAGGTTGGCTTTGGGGACCCATTCATTGTCGGAAGCCGGGTACCCCTTCCACTTCACTAGGTACTGGAGTTTCTGGCGGAAATACCTGGAATTCTCGATTCGCTCGACTTCGTACTCCTCTTCACCTCCTCGTAAGATTGGGGGTGGTGGGGGGTGAGCTGTGCGTTCTGCAATCGGGTCCAGTCGGAAGGGGCGGAGTTTGGATACATGGAACACTGGGTGGATACGCATGGAGGCAGGGAGTTTGAGACAGATGGCAGAGCGGGAGATGACTTTATCAACCTTATAGGGTCCAAGCCATTTGTCGGAGAGTTTTTTAGTGGGGCGGTCGGTGGAGATGTCACGTGCATCTAGCCAAACTTGGTCGCCAATTGTGTATTCTGGAGCATCCGTGCAGTGGGCATCATAGAAGCGTGCCATGTCTTCTGCAGCCCTCCGTAAGGTGGCCTGGGCTTCGTCCGTAGCCTTCCGCATCCGAGTGATGAAGTCCGAGGTGGCTTCAACCGTCCTGGCACAGACTGGTTCAGTGCCAAGGCAGGGGTCCTGTCCGGAGTCCAGTCGGAACGGGGTCTGGCGTGTAGAGGAGTGCATACGGTTGTTATATGCGAATTCCGCAATAGGGAGCCATTCCGCCCAGTCGTTCTGCTGGTGGTTAACAAAGATCCGGAGGTATTGCTCAATTTCCTGATTGACACGCTCCGTCTGTCCATCCGTCTGGGGGTGGAATGCTGTCGAGAAATTTGTTTTAACGCCAAGGAGTGAGTTCAGCTCCTTCATGAACTTGGAAGTGAAGGTGGAGCCTCAGTCGCTGATAATGGTTTCCAGAAGGCCATGATGTCTCCACATGTTGTCTCGGAACAGACAGGCGACCCCGGCAGAATCGACTGTGGTGGTTGTGGGCATTGCATGGATTCGTTTGGATAATCGGTTGATGACGATCATCATGCTGTCAAATCCATGTGATTCTGGGAGTTCCGTGATCATGTCCACGGATATGACCTGCCATCAACAGTCCAGCACAGGGTTGGGGTGGAGTGTTCCGGACGGCGTGGAAGGGAAGGTTTTCATCCGGTTGCAAGTGTCACAGGTAGAGACATAGGTTGCAATGTATCGAGACATCCCCGGCCACCAGTAGTGGCGGGATACCAGCTCGTACATCTTCCACTGTCTGGGATGACCCGTGGTCGGAGTATCATGGTGCTCATGCACGAGGTCATGATGGAGTTTGGGGTCCAACGGGACATATACGCGGCCTCGGTAGAGAACCGTGGAGCCATGGAGTTCCCAATCCTTGAGGTGTGTCTTCGGTCCATCCCCATTCAGCTCCTTAACAATCTGGACCACTTTATCGTCGATCTCTGTTGCCCTTTTAATCCGTGCCATCAGGCTCCGGCTGGGCCCTTCGACTGTGACGACCTCCGGGGAGTTGGTGGTGGAGCCAGGTGTGCCCTATGATCAATTTGGTTTTACCCAGTCCGATCACGGAGAACACCACCCGTTCGGAGTGGTCGTCAATCCGGAGGATGACTTCTACTTCTTCACAGACAGATCCCATCTCATTGAGTGTTCCATCGACGTTATAGACTGGGATGGGGCGGGCAAGCGACCGTACGTCTAATCCGTTCTCCTTTGCAAAGGCCGGGTCCATGAACATCCCGGTTGCTCCGGAATCCAGTAGAGCAGTTCCAGCACAGATGGCTCCAGTCCAGGGTGATTGGATTTTCACCTTGACTTCCATGGCTCGTCTAGGGTCTTCGGAAAGGAGGCAGATCGAGGGTGGAGGGCTATAAACAGGGTTGGTATAGGTGGATACGTTTTCAGAATCATCACTCTCATCATTGGAGAAAAACATGTCATTTCCGATTCCGTATGTACAGTTTTGGAGGGGGGTGAATCTGTTGGTCAAGCAGGACGCATCCTTCACTGCTGACCATTGGGAAAACCCTGCGGAGTGGATCCTGAGGGTTCCGGTGTGTCCTTTGCGGGTGGGAACAGCTTCCGTAGTTCCTCACGGACAATTGCTCTGATGTCTTCCGTTGCCCAGATGAACTGTCGTGGCTTTCATGGGTGCGGGCAGTCATGAGAGATGTGTCCCAGCTTCTGGCAGTTGTAACAACGTCGTGCCTCTTGCTTCCGTGTGGAGTCTACGTCCATGGGGGCAAATGAAGTTGATGAGGAATGTGTTGCCACAGGAGGCACTGGGGTTGGCCTGGGGGCAGGGGGTGTTGTCCGGGGCTTCTCCATGGGTGTTGGAGGGTTCCTCGGTGCATAGGGGTTCGTGCTCACCGTGGCCTGTCGGAACCAGAGGTATAAGTTGTCCAGCCGACGTGCCGTGTCCTGCCATCCTCCGAGGGTCCCTGGTAGGTCGCTGAGGTGCATTTTCTCCAGCAATCGTTTGTTGAGTCCTCATTGGTATGCATCGATAAGGGCCTCCTCTCCGAAGCCGGTTCGACCTGCCAAGGCATCGAAGTGCACAGTGTACTCCTCGGCAGACATCTTTCCCTGCTTCAGGTTCCGAAGTTGGGACCGGGCAGTGAACTCCCGATCTGGCTCCCCGAAGGCACTCTTGAAGGCAACCAAGAACTCCTCGAAGGTCTCATATGGGTTATGAGTCTCGGGGTCCAGGAAAGAGGTGGAAAGACATTCCGCCCATGCTCCGGCGGTTCCGTCCTTCATCCAGGAGAGGGTGTATAGGATTTTGTGCAGCTCCGTGGGGTAGACTCTGGGCTGGAGAGCAATATTCAGCCGGACGGAGCGCAGGAAACCTTCCATCTTCTTCCGGTCGCCCGAGAACGGTTCGGGGTCTGCCCCCTTGGCCTCACAAGTGGATTGGGTAGGCGGGGGTTGTTGCTGGAGGGTCTGCTGAACTGCGGCAGACACAAAGCCTGCGACGTGTGTCCCTTGGTTTCGCATGTCATCCAGTTCTTCTCGAAGGGCGGCATTCTGTTGTTGGAGTTGAGTGAGGAGGTGTTGGAGGTGGTCAGCGGTAATGGCTACTGGAGCACTGTTGGACATTTCGGAATGAGGGGTAGGAGGGAAATCGGCAATACTAAGCAATCCGGATGGTGGGCTCGTGAAAGAGCTTTGGTCTTCTGCCAGGGCCACACTGTGACGAGAGCACCAGACAAATATAAACACAGATAACTCCAACTAAGTCCGGTGTAAGTCTGGGTAAGTCCGGGAGAATCCAGGCAAGAATGAGATAACGAGATTGAGACGGAGAGGCAATCCAGCAGCCCGGAAGGGACTAGGCGGAAACGAGCACAGCGGTCCTTAAGCTCACGGAGTCAACTGGAAAGTACTCGGACTGTAGTCCGGAGTGGAAGCGGAAATCCTGAGAGACCAAAGCTGAATCTCTGGATTTCGCCCCGGACTACTTATACATAGTTCCTATACTACGAGGGATTGATCGCTTAATGAGAGGTGGTTACAGGGGGGCAGGCACAAGAGGGGGAGCGGGCAGGGGATGGGAAAGTGGAGGGGACAGGGACAGGGACAGGGCCAGGGGTAAGTGTGTGAGAACCGGAAGTAAAGGAAACGAGGAAATGAAGGGGAAATGAAACGGAGGCGGGGACAAACTGGAAACAAACGGAACAGATCCAGAAACAAATCCGGAATTAACCGGGAAACGGACGAACTCTGACAGTATCCTCCTTTGTGTGGATCTTGGCTATCGTCTCTAACGTTCCTAAGCAATCATCAAAGCTGAAAGCTTGGATGTGCTTTCGGACCAGTGCCAGGGTCTGAGCCCTTATCTCAGGAGGGGCGTCCGGGGCTATATCAATGAGTTCTTCCAGCTTCTTCGAATTGTAGGTTGTGGGATCAGCTGGTTCGGATGTTTTGGGACCCCATAGCTCATCTGGCCTGTCTGGTTCTGGAGGGATCTCCAAGGCTCTAGACTGTGTGAGAGCCTGATCTGACATATCTTGGTCCCCCAGCAATCCTTTAGCTAGCTTCTGAACCACTCGAGCATATGCTTCCAAGTGCTCCTGGTGAAGCTCCCCATGTGCACAGTCCAGATACTTATCCGGATCGTGTAGGACACCCAGAGTGTCGCCTTTTCGAATCCATTCCCAGGTAGGCGACGTATTGGCTACGGGTATTATAAGCTCGCCGGACTTGATCAAAGTGGAAGGGGCAGCTAGGAAACATCCATTACGAGTGGGGAGGGTGACTCTTTCCATAAACCACTCGTCTTGTCCTGTGGTCAGTCCCTGAACAGGGACTTTGGCGACCCAACAGGGGCGGATCCGCACATCCTTGGTGGCTTGTACCAGCCGCGGTGCCGAGGATTTTGGCAGGACACCTATGGGGTCTCTTGAGGCGGCGAGGTAGGCGGATCGATCCTTGATCCCCGGGGGGTGATGGGGATGCACTTCGAAGTCCTTTACCACTGGGGGAGTCGAGTGTGCTTGCACATCGAATGCCTCCTGTGGCTGGTTAATCGACAAGCGTGTCTCTTGGGCTGTCCTGAGCACGGAAACTTCGTAATTGACCTGAAAGTCCTCTCCTAGTAGGACTGGGACATTCATTTTCGGTATCACGTAGGCCTCCTCAACAAACTCCAGCAGTCGTCCGTCAGCCATGGGCATGAAGATGGGGAGGTTGATGTAGCCTAGGATCTTTGCCTGGTTCGTGAGCTCGAACAGGCTGAGCTTCATTCCTTTTTGTAGCTTCGGTCGCCGTTCTAAGGCCTTGTAGCACTCTTCTGAGATCAACGTAATATCTGCGCCTGAGTCCAGTTGTAACTGTACTTCTGGAGCCGAGGGTGTCCCTAAGCGTCCTCCATAGACGCTAAGAGCTGTAATGCCCAGAGCAGATTTGCCAGGGGGTGTGGTTCTGGCTTTTGCACAGCGGATAACCTTCACTGGAAGGATAGCCAGCGTTTCAGCCAGTTCTCTGAGCCCCTTTTCGGGCGTAGCTGGTCTTATGGCGATGGTTGGAAGTTGCTGCATTGCCATGTGCGCTTCCTTTGCTACTGGCTTGTCAGGCTGCTTTTTGCGGGGGTCCAAGGGGGTTCTCACCGGTGGGGGAAGTAGTATATTATTTGTCGCTATGTTTACATTATGCAACAAGTTGCTTCGCGTCTCTACATACGTGGGCTTCCAATTAAATACAGGGGAGCTAGACGGCGGAGCGGGCTTCATTAGCTCCTCAATTAAAAATTTGGCGTAGCATCGATTATAGCAGCGTAAGCTGCTTTGTAGCTAGGGGATTCATAGTGCCTATGCTCCTTCTTAAGAGTCTTCCTTTCCAGACGACTAGAATACGCCCCATGGTGTTTGCAGTCCCTCACCCAGTGCTTGTCACTTCCACAGGCAAAGCATTTCTGACCAGGCTTGTGGTGGCTAACTACCGAGTCGTCGCGGGGGTACGGATAGGTTTTTTCCACACTGTCTGCTATTTTGCTGTTGGGTTGAGGGCGGGATCGTGGAATGCCAGTTCGCCCCCCTTGCCGTCGCCCTATGCTAAACGCGTTCGAGGTATTGTTCCCTTCCTTTTCCTCACTAGAGTACTGGAAGGCTCCCTCAGGATCGTCTTCGAAAGCCGAAAAGGTTGAATCGTCTTCAGCCTCTCCTGTAGCGTCGTCCTGGGCCACAAAGTTGGCCCTTCTCGAGTTTCCTGCTTCCGTTCGCCATTGATAATGCTGTGTGGACTTCCACTGCATCACTAGTGTGGGCTCGAATTGTTTGGCAAGCATGAGGACTGACTTGATTGGCGGCCTCTTGCTCCACCGCAGGATGATGTCCCATGGTGTGGGAGTGTTCCCCATCACTGAAGCTGTCTCCTCTGGGCTGTTCGCAGTAAACCGAAGGAAGATGTGTGATAACAGGATACGTCGCTGAATGTACTCAGCAGGCAACTCCTGAGGATGGTTGGTGCTTCGAAATACTTTGCTATTGTATTTGAGGCGTTCAGAGGTATACCAGGCTTCGCCGAGGTAGCGATGCAGCACCCATTCACGTAAATTGTCCCATGATTGAAGGATGGTATGCTTGACTGGTGTCAAGTGCGCTCGCCAGGCTGTCGCCACAGCTCCTTTGAACCTTAGGGACGTGATTGTAGGCATCATACGCTCTAGTTCAGGGCCTAAATTTACGAGGTCGTTGCACTCGTAGAGCCAATCGATGGCTGTATCCTTGTCACCATCCCATTCGGGCACCACAGTCCACTTGAGGCAGTGATCCCAGGTGATTCCTTGGGGCAGGACATTGGCTGTGCCTCCTGGGGGCCCTGGAGGTCCTGGGGGGCCAGGGGGGCCGGGCGGTCCTGGGGGGCCAGTAGGGCCAGGGGATCCTCCACTGGGAGGGAATCCTGGGCCTGGGCCACCTTGTCCTGGACTTCCGCTACTGCCGCCATCACCACCACCGCCACCACCCCTTGACGGTCCCGGCTCACTGCCCTTAGAGCTGGTAGGGTGTGAGGGGGGAGGCATCGGGCCTTTCCCTTTAGACTCCGTAGGGATCGGCTCAGACATTCTGGCGTAGAGGGGGCCCGAGAGTGCGGTGCTCCTGTTCGAGGCTTGAGAGATGAGAAGCCCCTTCATTGGCGGGAATGCGAAGGGTACGGGAGCAGTGGCCTGCTCATGAGGGAAGAGGGTCGCTGGCGGCCTGGTTGGGAGAGCAGAGAGCATCTTAGCATAGTACCCATGGGCCCTTGACACTCCTGGGGCTGGCAAGGCGGGTGTGTCAGTCGCTGTGTTCCAGAGGGACCTTGCCTGCCCGGCTCCTCCTTCAGCAGATTCCGCTTGGTTGATGAGGTAGTTGGCTAGTGGCGAACGGGTGCGGGGTGCCTCCCCAACACGATGCATATGGGCACCTCCACACCTAACGCACCCTCAAAAAGGTACCTCTTAGGTGGGTTCCGGTTGCATTGGCCTTTGACCTAAGAGGTGGTTTTTATATAGGCACATCTAGGCAGTGTCTAAAGGTGTTCAAAAGATGAAAAATTTCTAAGTCCCTATAATAGGCACGCCTATCTGTGCCCGCCGCAGGTGCCACTCCCAGGCTTTTTAACTATTTGATAGGCATTTTGGGGTTGATTTAGGCATGCCTAAATCAGTTGTGTCTAATGATGTCTAGAGCTTAATTATTGACTTTGAATTAAAGAGGCCTATCCAGGGTTGATTTAGACATGCCTAAATCAGTGATATCTAGTGATGTGGAACAGGTTGACCATCACCAGGAGGTGTCTAATTGTGTGCCTAAGCAAGTCTAAGCTTGTCTGGGCATGTCTAGGTGTCTAGGCATGTCTAAGCATGTCTAGGCATGTCTAGGTGTCTAGGCATGTCTAGGCATGTCTAGGCAGGTTTAGGCAGGTAACTTGGGACTGAGTTTAGTACAAATATTATGTAATTATTCCTAAATGGTATCCAGTTACATAATACATGTATCCTATCTTAAAAAAATGCCAAAATGCGGAAATTAAATGAAGTACATCCAAAGAATATTTAGGCATCCAGCCCAATGGGGGCCCAGGACCAGGGGGAGGTGCCTGGGATGGATGGATGGACCCCTGGGGACCCTGATAAAGTGAAAAAATTAGGCCCAGGGCCAATGGTTAATCCCTGAAACAATGAGGGCAGCAAGAACAGCTCTGGAACCACCGGAAGTTGCCGGAATCTAAGCGCTGAGCGGATCGGTCTGAAATTTGGCACATGACTAGAGACTATCTGCCCGCAAACCATATTAAAATTGCAGCCAAATCCATGCATTAGTTATTGAGATATGAGGCAAACAAGTTTGGATATTGAAAATTCATTTTCTCCTCCCATAGAATAGCTGGGGACTTGAAAATTTACAGGGAGCATAAACATATAGTGTACTAATTATGTGCCAAAAATTATTCCAATCCATCCAGGTTAAGGCAGTGAACTGGACAGGGGGTACCAGAACCACCGGAAATTTCCGAAAAAGAACCACTGGGCAGATCGCTCTGAAACTTGGCACGTGATTAGAAGCTCCTTAGGCGAAAGATCATATCAAAATTTCAGCCATACCCATCCACTAGTTATGGAGTTATGGGCCAAACAAGTTTGAACATTGAAAATTAATTTACTCCCCCTACAGACAGGATATGAACTTGAAATTTTACATGGGGTATGGCCATATGATGAACTACATATGTGCCAAAAATCAGCTTTTTTTGTTTACTTTTAGGCATGCCACTCCCTTGGCAGGAAAAATGGGAACAAAACCCTACCATGAATGTGAGCCACTCCACCTCAGGCCTAAACTGGGTGGAATAAGCTTTGATTAGTATGACCCTGACTATATCCAAAAATAGAATGAATTGGATGTGTGGAAGTGCCTGAAATTGAGGGGGAGGGGGAGGAAGGTCAAAAGGGAATTACATCAAATGTAGAGCTGGGGTGGCTCTGATATTATACCACTAGTCTAGCACATATATAGGGAGTACACATACCAAATATCAGCCTAACTGGACTCCATTTAGGCACTGCTCCACAGCCCTCCCCCCAAAACAACAATTTCCCCCCCAGAGTCTTCCATCCATGCAATGGCCCTGAAAATTCACCCTTTGGTCATCCAAATACATTTATAACATCCCCCAAAATTTCAGATTCATGACTCCAGTGTGAGAGTTTCCATAATATTTTCAAGTTTCCCTGACATACCCCCTCCAATTGGGGCACTTCCAGAGCTCCAATCACTCCCATTTTTTGTAGGCCACACCCGGCCACCATTTGAGGCTCAGGCCCAAAATTTCAGCCCATTCTAAGCACTTTTGACATTGGTCACATGACCAAGATCCTCCTCTCCCCCTGCTTCACTCAGTGATCCAATCTGTATGAAAGTTGTTGCTATCTGTAGTAGTAGTATGTAACAGTGTATGATTCAAATTTCAGAACATCCCATGCAATATTGATTGAGTTATTCAAGAAATATTCTAGATCTATTCAATTTGGGGGTTAGAGGTATGGTATATAGTGAAATTTCACTATATACCGTACCTCTGAACCCCCAAATTGAATAGATCTAGAATATTTCTTGAATAACTCAATCAATATTGCATGGGATGTTCTGAAATTTGAATCATACACTGTTACATACTACTACTACAGATGGCAACAACTTTCATACAGATTGGATCACTGAGTGAAGCAGGGGGAGAGGAGGATCTTGGTCATGTGACCAATGTCAAAAGTGCTTAGAATGGGCTGAAATTTTGGGCCTGAGCCTCAAATGGTGGCCGGGTGTGGCCTACAAAAAATGGGAGTGATTGGAGCTCTGGAAGTGCCCCAATTGGAGGGGGTATGTCAGGGAAACTTGAAAATATTATGGAAACTCTCACACTGGAGTCATGAATCTGAAATTTTGGGGGTGTTATAAATGTATTTGGATGACCAAAGGGTGAATTTTCAGGGCCATTGCATGGATGGAAGACTCTGGGGGGGAAATTGTTGTTTTGGGGGGAGGGCTGTGGAGCAGTGCCTAAATGGAGTCCAGTTAGGCTGATATTTGGTATGTGTACTCCCTATATATGTGCTAGACTAGTGGTATAATATCAGAGCCACCCCAGCTCTACATTTGATGTAATTCCCTTTTGACCTTCCTCCCCCTCCCCCTCAATTTCAGGCACTTCCACACATCCAATTCATTCTATTTTTGGATATAGTCAGGGTCATACTAATCAAAGCTTATTCCACCCAGTTTAGGCCTGAGGTGGAGTGGCTCACATTCATGGTAGGGTTTTGTTCCCATTTTTCCTGCCAAGGGAGTGGCATGCCTAAAAGTAAACAAAAAAAGCTGATTTTTGGCACATATGTAGTTCATCATATGGCCATACCCCATGTAAAATTTCAAGTTCATATCCTGTCTGTAGGGGGAGTAAATTAATTTTCAATGTTCAAACATGTTTGGCCCATAACTCCATAACTAGTGGATGGGTATGGCTGAAATTTTGATATGATCTTTGCCTAAGGAGCTTCTAATCACGTGCCAAGTTTCAGAGCGATCTGCCCAGTGGTTCTTTTTCGGAAATTTCCGGTGGTTCTGGTACCCCCTGTCCAGTTCACTGCCTTAACCTGGATGGATTGGAATAATGTTTGGCACATAATTAGTACACTATATTTTATGCTCCCTGTAAATTTTCAAGTCCCCAGCTATTCTATGGGAGGAGAAAATGAATTTTCAATATCCAAACTTGTTTGCCTCATATCTCAATAACTAATGCATGGATTTGGCTGCAATTTTAATATGGTTTGCAGGCAGATGGTCTCTAGTCATGTGCCAAATTTCAGACCAATCCGCTCAGCGCTTAGATTCCGGCAACTTCCGGTGGTTCCGGAGCTGTTCTTGCTGCCCTCATTGTTTCAGGGATTAACCATTGGCCCTGGGCCTAATTTTTTCACTTTATCAGGGTCCCCAGGGGTCCATCCATCCATCCCAGGCACCTCCCCCTGGTCCTGGGCCCCCATTGGGCTGGATGCCTAAATATTCTTTGGATGTACTTCATTTAATTTCCGCATTTTGGCATTTTTTTAAGATAGGATACATGTATTATGTAACTGGATACCATTTAGGAATAATTACATAATATTTGTACTAAACTCAGTCCCAAGTTACCTGCCTAAACCTGCCTAGACATGCCTAGACATGCCTAGACATGCCTAGACACCTAGACATGCCTAGACACCTAGACATGCCTAGACATGCCTAGACACCTAGACATGCCTAGACACCTAGACATGCCTAGACATGCCTAGACACCTAGACATGCCTAGACACCTAGACATGCCTAGACATGCCTAGACACCTAGACATGCCTAGACATGCCTAGACACCTAGACATGCCTAGACATGCTTAGACATGCCTAGACACCTAGACACACCTAGACATGCTTAGACATGCCTAGACACCTAGACATGCCCAGACAAGCTTAGACAACCCTAGACATGCTTAGACTTGCTTAGGCACACAATTAGACACCTCCTGGTGATGGTCAACCTGTTCCACATCACTAGATATCACTGATTTAGGCATGTCTAAATCAACCCTGGATAGGCCTCTTCAATTCAAAGTCAATAATTAAGCTCTAGACATCATTAGACACAACTGATTTAGGCATGCCTAAATCAACCCCAAAATGCCTATCAAATAGTTAAAAAGCCTGGGAGTGGCACCTGCGGTGGGCACAGATAGGCGCACCTATTATAGGGACTTAGAAATTTTTCATCTTTTGAACACCTTTAGACACCGCCTAGACGTGCCTATATAAAAACCACCTCTTAGGTCAAAGGCCAATGCAACTGGAACCCACCTAAGAGGTACCTTTTTGAGGGTGCGTTAGGTGCGCCTCCACTTGGAGGGAGTCCCGAATAGTCCCCGCCAACTCCCAAATTGGCTTTCGACAGGGTCCATAAGGCGTTACGCAGCCCTTCCCCCAGGGTGGACACTTGTTGGGAAAAGGTCACAAATCGATTACGAGGGTTGGGCGTGGGAGTGCTCGAACCTTGAAGAGGCACTTCCTGCCACTTTGAGGGGGACAACTCCAGATCAATGGAGGAGGCTCTATAGTTGGACAAGCGAGAGAACACGGCTAACTCTGAAGGGGGGGTTGGCCAGGCTGGCATGTCGAGTATGGATCCCGGCCCTGCGTTCGGACTGAGGGTTGTCCAGTGGCTGGTACTCGCCTGTTGTTCCTCTAGGGTGGTGGCTGATACAAAGAGCCCTAGGCCATATGGCTCGGCATCGATCTGAGGCAGGGGCTGCACCTCAAGAGCTTCCTCCATCTTGAAGTCATACTCTCCATACTTGGCAGCCTGATTTCCAGAAAATGGGTGTCTGGACACTTGTACTATGGGGCGAACCCCGTCGACGTCAGCTTCTAGAGCCTCCCATCCCACAGCTACAGCTCGCCTGGCAATTTTCTTAGTGGGCAGGCGTGGGTCATGCCAGGCCTTATGCAGCCGTTCCCTTAATTCAGGGGTAGGAGGTAGTGAGTCCTCTGAGGCCATGGGGGTCGATAGACTCTCCCCCTGGTGGAGCTTCCTCAGCTTGTACAGCCTCGCAAGGGTCAACTCTGCCCGTAGTTTCAACAGCTTGTCGGCCATCATAAGTTTTTTAAGCTCCTTAGATGTCCAGAGTTGCTCGGTCAATTTGGAATCCCGATCTATTACAAAGGTATGGGGCTCTTCCCCTACTATTGCTATGATGTCGGTAATGACATTCTGCAGCCTCTCTAGCGCGGTTTGGATCGTAATGAGGAGCTCCCAATCCACATACCACTCCTGCTGATCCTCCTCGAATAGGAAGTATGAGGTGTGATATTGGGCAGGCGCGAACTTCGTCCATATGGAGATGAATTGGAACGTTGTAACAGGTGCGCTTGAAAAGGGGTTGGTGTAGTCTCCTACCGGCTCATTGAGTCTCTTGACAATCTCAAGGTACCGGGCTAGTGACCGGAGCTGGGGAGGGATAGCTACACATTCATGTGTGGCAGGGTGATAGAGCACATCTTCGTGATCCGAAGACAGGACATGGTGAGCGATTCTCATGTGGAGGTTGAGCTTCGGAGACTTCGACCGGTGACCCATGGTCGACAGGGACTCGTGTGTGTAGAGAGGGGAGGGAAGAGTGGAGGGAGTGCGTGGCGTTGGGATTGGTTCGACTGCCTTGTTGGCTAGAGGGAACCAATGTAATAGCGCATTGTTCGACTGCGAACATATGCGATAGTCGTCGTTAGACAAGGCGGAGTCGATGGGGAGAAGAAAGGGATTGAGAAGAGTAGAATTCCTGCTGCTCTCAGCACTAGCCTCGAGCGGGGGAACCGGGCACGGAGCTAGGCACTTGCTTCGCTCTGAGTCCGGGAGAAAAGAGTGCGGGGGAAGAGGGAGGATGATGAAGGCAAGTAAGTAGTCGTTAGCCAAGTGGCATAACGACTATCTAAGGAGAGGGATAGAAGTCAGTGAGTAGGCTAAAGGGCTGTACTCACAGTCAGAGTCGCGTCGATACGAGACTCGCCAAGTAGGCCAGCTGTCCGAGCGGCCGCTAGAACAGAAAGAGGGGGGTGCGTCAGTAGCGGGTCACATTGATAGTGACGTGATGGGAAGGTTTCGCAGGTCTCGCATGAGTGTAGAGGTCTGGGCAAGAAGTTACTCTCCATTCGGTAACATCCGTGACTACAATCATCGTGGACCATGCTATTACATAAGTGTCCTAAAATAGAAAGAAGGACTTCGTATACTAAAGAGCTATATTACACCTGCTCTGCCATCCATCTCAAACTCCCTGCCTCCATGCATATCCACCCAGTGTTCCATGTATCCAAACTCCGCCCCTTCCAACCGGACCCGATTGCAGAGCACACAGCTCACCCCCCACCACCCCCAATCTTACGAGGAGGTGAAGAGGAGTATGAAGTCGAGCGAATCAAGAATTCCAGGTATTTCTGCCGGAAACTCCAGTACCTAGTGAAGTGGAAGGGGTACCCGGCTTCCGACAATGAATGGGTCCCCAAAGCCAACCTGGACAACGCCCCGGAGGCCGTTCAGGAATTCCACCAGACTCATCCGGAGGCCCCAAGACGCATTAATGCCGTGGAGTTCGCATCCATACCGTTCCGGACCACCCAGTTCCTTACGGAGTCTCCGATGGACCTCCCAGACTGGTCGACGCACTGACGGGTTCAAGGAACAACATATTTACAAGGAGGAAAGAAAAAGGAAAAAAGGAGGAGTGGAAGACAGAACAACAGCTCGGACTACTCATCATCCTCGTCATCATCATCCTCATCATCCATGTCATCGTCCTTGCCATCAACATCGTCGTTACCACCCTCGCTATCCGTTATATTGATGGGCTCCTCGGTACACTGACACTTGATCCCGCATCTGGACAACGGACCCCCACCAGAGGCCGGCTCGACCGTTCCAGACCTGATCCCCATCCACTCCGGACTTGGGACTGGAGGGTGAGAAACCACCTGGCGAGGGACCAGGTGCCAGGCGATGGCCTGGAGAGAGTCTCGCATCTCCCCCACCAAGAATGCCATCTCCTCCGCGGCCCGGGCCTGCTTCTCCAACATCTCGGCCAACCGTTTGTGCGCAAGCGCGCTTTGCTCCACGGCTACCACAAGTCAGAGCTGGATGTCCGCTGCAGGAGCACGAGCACGGCCCCGACCCGTCAATGGCTCGGCTCCGGACGCCCCTTCATCGCCCAGCGTGCATCGAACCTTCGCCATGAAGCACGGCCGGCACGCCCGCGTTCCCGGCTTGTCCTGGGGGACACAAGGGATCCGGTGCTGAATACAGCGAATGCACACAGTAGACCTGGAAGACATTATTACCAAGTAAGCGGAACTTCACCAAGACACGGACTCACAGCTGGTTCACAGAGTCCTCCTGGACCCTCCTGGCAGTAGCCTTCGCCTCCGCGGCAGCCTTGGCCTCTGCAGCTGCCTTACGACGCGCCGCCTCAGCCGCCTTCCGCTTCGCCTCCTCCTTCTTCCGCTCCTCCTCCGCGAGCCTGGCCTCCTCCTCCTGTGCCTCCCTCAACGCCTGCGCAGCCTCTTCACGGCGGAGACGAGCTTCTTCAAACAGAGAACGATTATTGCCTGACATATTACGTGGCACAAGAACTCCGGATGTTTCCGTGGATCGATCCTTCCCACCCGCTCGGGACGATCGGGCTCAAGAGGGGGGTAATGTCAGAGTTCATCCGTTTCCCAGTTAATTCCGGATTTGTTTCCGGATTTGTTCCGGTTTGTTTCCGGTTTGTCCCCGCCTCCGTTTCATTTCCCCTTCATTTCCTCATTTCCTTTACTTCCGGTTCTCACACACTTACCCCTGGCCCTGTCCCTGTCCCCTCCACTTTCCTGTCCCCTGCCCGCTCCCCTCTTGTGCCTGCCCCCCTGTAACCACCTCTCATTAAGTGATCAATCCCCCGTAGTATAGGAACTATGTATAAGTAGTCCGGGGCGAAATCCAGAGATTCAGCTTTGGTCTCTCAGGATTTCCGCTTCCACTCCGGACTACAGGTTAGCCTCACTGTACCTATTCCCTTAATGTTAATCTCAGGATTTCCACTTCCACTCCAGACTACAGTCCGAGTACTTTCCAGTTGACTCCGTGAGCTTAAGGACCGCTGTGCTCGTTTCCGCCTAGTCCCTTCCGGGCTGCTGGATTGCCTCTCCGTCTCAATCTCGTTATCTCGTTCTTGCCCGGATTCTCCTGGACTTACCCAGACTCATGCCGGACTTAGTTGGAGTTATCTGTGTTTATATTTGTCTGGTGCTCTCATCGCAGCGTGGCCCTGACAGGATCCCACAAGTGTAGGGTACCATCATCTGAGCCAGATGCAAGGCATAATCCATCAGGTGAAAATGCAAGGGTCATAACTGAATCAGAATAATCCCCCAGTTGAATGGGTGCACTGGACATTGGATCCCACAACCATAGACTGCCATCATCAGAGCCTGATGCAAGCCACAATCCATCAGGTGAAAATGCAACAGTCCCAACCCAAGTAGAGTGGCCTTTCAGTTTGGCAACAGGCACACTGGATGTGGCATTCCACAGTTGTAGGGTGCCATCACTGAAACCTGATGCAAAGCACAATCCATTGGGTGAAAATGCAATGCTTGTAACCCAACCAGAATTGTCTTCCAGTTTGGCTGTTGGTGCCCAGGACATGGTATCCCACAACTGTAGGGTACCATCACTGGAGCCTGATGCCAGGCACAACCCATCAGGTGAAAATGCAACCATTATAACTGAACCAGAATGGCCCCCCAGTTTTGCAATGGGTGTGCCAGACACAACATCCCATAACTGTAGGATACAATCTTTGGAGCCTGATGCAAGCCACAGTCCATTGGGTGAAAATGAAACACTTAAGACTGGACCAGAGTGGCCCTCCAGTTTGGCAGTGAGTGCCCCAGACACAAAATCCCACAACCCCAGGGTACAATCTTCAGAGCCAGATGCAAGGCATAATCCATTGGGTGAGAATGCAACACTTGTGACTGAACCAGAATGACCAAGTAAAGAACTTAAGGTCTGTGGCCATTCTGATTCCACACCTTGCAACACCCTGACACAATCCTTTCCATCTTTGCTATATGTTTTATAAAGCAGAGTCTCTGGAGGTGTGCAAGGCAATGCAGAATGATACACATGGAGTGCACTTCCTCTTATGACTTCCCTATGGGCGAGAATGAACCGATGTGCATCGGCCAGCATTGTTACTAGAATTGGCTTGGATTTCAAACTTGTCTATCATCAGAACCATCCCATAGTCAGGCACTGGACTGAGGATCAATAAAAAAAATACACATACCACCCAGCAGTGTGCCTCTTGAATCAATCTTACTGCAGTTGAGACACTATTAATCAGGCTCATTGCTTCTAACCACCATAAAAGTGATTGCATCAGGAACATCTCCAAGACTTCCGCCATTTTCTTCTCTCCCAACTCGACATGTGATAGATGGGACGCCCAATACCGGCAGGCATACTGCACCTCCAGTGGCAAAGCATCTCTCACTTTCTGTTCAAGTCCATCTACCTCCCTGTTTAGGAGGGATGGATCTGAGATACCAGCAACGTCCCGCTTGAGATATTTTGCCATGAGTTCGAAGCATCGGAACGCATGCCGCAGCTCCTGTTCTGGCACAGGAACAATGACAAACTCCGTCATCGAGCATCGGGAAGAATCGGTAATAAATTCGAGAAATGAAGGGTGATAAATACGAGGTGCCTCGTGAATATTATGAGGTGGAACGATGACTGAGTGAAGATGACGCAAGGTAGCCTCAACAACCTCTCCTTCGTACTGAACGAATTGAGCCAACGAATGGAGCGGGAGGGGTTCGCGTAATAGCACAATGCTCCCAATGACGATCTGAAACCGCACCACATTCTCTCGATGATTATATCGGGAAAGGGAGTTTCGGAGCACCCCCGTATACAGCTCATCCAGCTGAGAATATGGGGTGGCTCCGGCTTGTTGGACCGAGCGGGTGTTAAGTATAAGACTTAGATGTCTACGAGGATCTGGCACTCGATCGTCACCAATAAATCGGAGTGCCGTAGCCGCGTAAACAAATAGCTTCCCGGACTTCTCTACGAGTGAGTCCCTCTCCATCTCGGAGGCCCAATTGGCAGGCATACGAAGGTCAAGTTTCTCCGGAATTTTGGCCAATTCGACGGAGATATAAAATTGGATGTCTTGCTGAATGACCGAGGCTTCTATATCATGAAGAACCGTCTTCTCCAGGTTCTGAGTATTATTGAACACTGAGGATAGGTGGGGTTGTGGACGGCTTGTGATCAAGATGCGCAGGAAAGGTATCTGGATCGCGTGTGAGAATACAAGTCGAAGAATATCTGCAGCACCCTTCTCTTCACACTCGTCGAGAGCGTCAAGGATGATAAGTGTTGGTCGACAAAGGGGGTTGATGTTGAGCAAAGGGGACAAGATTAATTTCCGCAACTGCGTCGATAGCTCTTTGTGCCCCAGTGTCGGGTCTTGTCTTAGAGCTTCTACAATGACGTTCTTGAACGCACTATCCGATTGCGCGAGTTGGAAAGCGAGGGTAGGCAATACGAGCCGCGGATCCCGTAAGGGTCCGTCGCTCCGAGAAAAGAAGAAAGTGGCGCCTAACAAGGCCTTCTCTTGGGCACGCTCCGCAACGGTTTTTGCGATCATTGATTTTCCGATGCCAGCCAGTCCATTGAGCCAGTACACAGGTGGCCGTTCCCCATTCGCACTCTCCGACCACAACATAATCTCCTTCAATATGGCAACACGAGTCCCCTCGAGACATGAAGATGGAGAGTCTTCACGGGCGGAATCATAGCCCGCATAGTTCGCTCGAGGAAGAGTCATTAAGAGGGAAGTATCAAGGGATCCTGGCTCAGCTGGAGGGGCATTAAGTATGAGCAGGCAGTCCAAATACTTGAGGAAGGCACCGACAGCTATGGGTGTGGAGATGGACATCCCCTCCACGACCACCAATACCACCATGTAACCCAACACCCCCATGGCCAGTACCTGAGGACGGGGATGGGTGAGGATAAGGTTGAGGGTGAGTGATTGAAAGGAAACTCACTGATTACAGGGTCTCCCATCGTTACTGAACAGCTGGGATGAGATTCTGACGATCGGCTGGATAGATTCACTGGCAGAGTTCGAGGTTGGATATCCGAGAGAGTTATCGGCCGATCGGTATATAATTGTGTGTGATCAATCCGGTGGGCTCCAAGATTTTGGAGTGCGAAGAACAGTTGGCGCCCTATCGGGCAGCCTGTTTGTGATCTCTAAATGATTAAATCGACACGGGTCTTAGATAATCCAACATATTGCCACATCGCAGAGCTTGAGACGCAATGTGGATATGACGTTAGAGCCTGGATACGGCTTCTACGTACGTCGCCATCTACCCAAGGACCCCGGGATATAACAGGAAAAAACAACTCCGCTTCAATTGTGACAGTGGTGTTGACTGCAAAACCATTACAAACCCATGGGATAGGATTCTCTTTTGTAAAGGCTAGGCTCCTGAGTGTGTCGTGCGGAATAACTGCTCAGACTGTGGTTTCTGACTCTCCGGATTTCCAATGAACCATCAGTTGGATTTCGGCTGATCCTAACCCTACGGCGGCTGAACCGAATGGCGACTGTGGATGCTCGTCGCCTGCTAACCCTGTCCCAATCCCAGGGCTTTGGATGCCCTGCCACTCGTCCGGGAGACACTCTAAAGAATGGGCGCTACGAAATAACTGGGATGCTTGTAAGAGGCACTGCTTTCTCCACCTTTCTCTGTGCCGACCTACAATCACCATCATTCTTTGTCTCTCATCTTTCAGACTGGCCTCACGTCGATTCCTGGTTTAGGTCTCATCCAAAAGCATACCGTGCCATAAGAGTCTTGACGGACGATGCGACAGAAGGAAACACGATAGGCATCCTTCAAGAGCTCGAAATTATGCAGGCTGTCACAGAACTTGATGATAATGACTGGCTACCCCTCCTTTTTGGTCACTTTTGACGTCCTGGACCTCACGGACGACATCTATGCTTAATAATGGAGCCTCTTATGACGGTAATATGTCCGACCAGCCCCCGGCACAACACACCCCACAACGCCTTGTCGGTGCGTACGTTCAAGACATACATGTGTTGGAGGCACCGCAGGCGGTGCATCAAGCAAAGATTATCCATACCGGTCAGTCATTCTTGTTCGAAATGTCTTCCTGAACTGGACCTAAAGGCCCTTATAGACATTAAGACAGATAATATGCTGTTCTGTGTCGGGAATGGTTCTGACCGACTCGACCGTGAGTTTGAATCAACACCTTTCGAAACCGATGGGGACGTGGAAGTGGATAGTGTATCATATCCGTTCGTTCTGCCCCAACCATTGAAACATGATTTTCATTGAGACGAAGGGCGTAATCTAGCTGTGCTCTACGCCATCCATCTCATTGATCTCGGCCACTGTGCGTTTTCGTCAATCTTCCCTGCATCGAAGATCCGATGTTAGTTGCGTCGCGATGTGGGTCGATGAGGAATGAACGATGAAGGTCGTTAATCCTTTTGCACTCCGAGCACCCGAAGTCATCCTACAGGCACCCTTTGGTAATGAGATTGAAATTTGGGCGCTCTGTGTCTGTAGTTCAAAGCTCAAAATCTGATCATATTTCGCAGACATTTGAGTTATTGACAGGACAATGGGCATTCGACCTAGAGGAAGGCAAGCATGGAATATGGAGGACCAACATCTCGTCGACGTGGTGGGGCTGACGGGTAAAACATTCCAGTCAGTTTCTCGCTCAATCCAGCAAGTGCGGGCATTTATTTGCACAAGGTGTGGTGAGGTCTTCCATATATTTCGTGCGCATATTCATTGTTTCCATAGGCCAGCTTTGCAGTATCGAGACACAGTATCCTATGAGCATTCGTAGAGGTGCCACAGAATTACAAGATCTTGGAGCCGGACCGGCTCGAAGCTGCGACTACTTTCATCGGCACTTGTCTTCCGCTGAATCCTGAATAGTGCACTTGGCCGATGCACTGCTGGGCCACGATTGGATGCGCAGAGCCTTTTCCTGCGATTACTATTGTCATTCTTGAGTTTTGTTCCTCTCGACCAAGCACCGGACACATGGGGTTACTGTTTCCGATTGATTCGGATCGCTCCTTCCGATCGACGTCGGTGATCCAAACGTCGTGGAGAACCAGGAGGCGAGAGGGAATGCGGCTCATATGGCGGGTGTGAGCTGAACGGTAGGGGCATGTGGCTAACGAACGCAGAACACTGTTCCAGTGTTCGATATACCTGACTTTCCGTCCGGGGCCCACATACAAAAAGTTGTCTGTCTCGTGGACAAAGAATGACAATTAATGATCCTTTCGTGTCCCTTCGTTTTGATTTTCGTTGTGCCAGTGGTTCCATTCTTCTCATTGTCGTGCTTGCACAGAAAATTTTAGATTGGCTAGCATGGCTCAGCCTCAGCTGGCCGAATCCGCTCAGAAATCGTCAGCTAGCCTAGCTGTAGGCTCTACGTGGCAGGAACAGTGCTGGGAACGGAAACTGCTGTGCACTGCGTCGATTGCGCAACGGTCCTCACCCTCTTGCAGCTTCCCATCCATTCATGAATCCCAAGATGGGAACCAAAGATTAATGAAAGCGGCGGTTTCCTTGCTGTAGCTCGCCACCGCTCGATGTTCGTACGCACACCAGCAATTGGGTTCCAAGATTTTGGGGTCCGACAGAAACATACCTGGGTCTCGACTGACTTTCATAGCAAGTTCCTCTTGATTGTCCAAGCAACTCTCGTTGACCACAATCCATTGTCAAAGTGGCCAACGAAGGCGATCTCTCTCTCATTACTGCGATATCAAATATCACCTGTACCAGCCTTTTGACTCCTTACTATCTTGCGCACTTATTCCTTCTTGACTAATGCTACTGCGGTTGCGGAAGGTGTCGCTTTCCGTGGGTTGGTTGATTCCATTAATATCGGTCAGTATCCTGATTCCTTGGCCCGCGATCTCGGATTCTGGCCTCTTCCTGGAGTGGATTGCGCAGGTTACGACTGCGACAGCAAGCACGCGTCATCATCATATCTTGACAGGGCTCGTGTCCATATATCGGAGCCATGCCATGGATTGTATTGATGGAGAATCATTATCCACTAACGGTCTGGATGGTATCTGATTAACAGTGTGAAAAGCATCCCTGATCGAGAAAGGGGAGGACACGAGGTTTTCCTTTTCTGATTGCGAAGGAGACGAATCACGGCTCTCGAGGGTCGCTTTTCATCAGTTTAACGGAGAATGATATTAGACGGGTCTAGTCGGTCAGTACCCTTTGGGGAGCTGGGCCACGTCAGGTTGAAAGAGTCCATGAGTCCCCGCTCCTCTCTGCAGATCGCGGTTAGCCCTTGCATCCACAGAGCCTCGGCGCAATTGGACCCCGTGTTCCTTTCTGTGCGGGATGGGTTCTAGATCCAGTCGAGGCCCACTCCTGTCTAGCCTTGCTTATCATACCAGGGAATATTTAATCCCTTCGTCTTGGTGCCTCCTCCCCCTCTTTTCTACCTTTCTCCTTTTCCTGTTCCCTTTCTATGTATTTCCCTCCCACATCCCTTGACTGTATTGACCCTAATGGTAGACAGGATTGTGCTGCTTTCCTTTCCAAGCTAGAGCCGCGTATCCTCCCAGCTGACTGATTGGGCTTCCTTACTTTGACATCTCATTCAACAAGAAGGCACTTTGAGAAGATATACCACTCGTACTCGAGGAACTTCCCCCTCAACTCCGGGGATTTATCTCGCATCCCCTCTCCAGGGAGCCGCCCAGCGCTCACGATGAAGTCAGCCAGAAGGGTGCCGCGAAAATACGTCAACTTTTGTTTTTAGAAGGGAATCTGAATGCCCTTGAATTAGCTTTCTCCGTATCTTGATCGCGACTCGACCAGATCCCTGCTTCGGGCGGCTGATATCGAAACTTCGATCCACTTTTACGTGATCGTCCTTCCCGGTTTCCGCTTATGGCCGCCGATTTAGATGTGATAAATTCGCCAAGTTGAGGCAGCCCTTGATTTCTGCATGCACATCGATTCATTCCTAATGCTTGTACGTGGAACCCTCAACTTCCAAATTGCCGACGAGGTAGGAGTGACCTCATCTATATGCAGCTAGATAATTACAAGGGAATACCTTACACCCTAATTTGTTTTCCGACTCTAGCCGCAAGGGTTAAAAGTGCGCTCCAATCGCACCGGGGAAATCGTTGCGCAACCTCTCCCGTGGCACTCGTTGTCGCAGTTCACCCCGTACGAGATGGGCCACACTGATTCCTCCCTGCAACCTGCTCTCCGGTCGACGACGAGGCTCGTCCTATCAATCACCCTTCATTTCGGACTTCATTAGGGGTTCTTCGCTGCATTCTGATGCGGGCTTCCATTGTACTACTCCCAGAGCCGGACCGATGCTGTGCCATCCGATGCTTCGCATTCGTCGCAAGATTTCTCGAGCAGGACGTCGCCGAGCCGGCCCTGGTGAACAGGAAGCTCGATGGGTTTGAACCGGAGGGAAGAGAGGCTTTATCCCCGGGAATGCGTGCGTGTCGGTATTGGGGTACGGAATGACGGAGAACGCACCGAAGGAAACCATTCAAATTTCTGCGCTCAAGGGGATTGCAACCGGTATTCCGCACATGGCATCCCACAATCAAACAGTGCCTTCTGGCATCCAGCCCTTGAGATCGCACTGTTCGATTGTATGATTCCCTGTCCGGTGTACCCGTTGCAATAATCAATGTTCTTCCAAGAGATCGCTATAGAGGCTGGTTCAAAAACTGCATGAGTGCGAATGACATGACTCCTATTTGAGACAAATGATACATCTTCCACTTTGATACTATCGAGCGGCGTGCCTCAAAGCGAGTCTCAACCGGAGAGCGGTACGTTAAGATCTCGATATTGACATTGGATTCTTAATATTCACCTAGGATCACTAGGTATTCCCCTATATATCTTGCAATATATCATATCACCCATGATAATACCACAGTTGCTACTCCTGCCCAAGCATAGAATTAGGGAAGGAAGAGGAACGATGACGTAATATCACCTACTCTCTGTTGAGAAGCATTATTCACTCTGCGACGGAGCACAGACAGCCCGAGCTAGCTGCACAAGAAGGCACTAAAAAATGGTGACCAGTATGGAGCCAAAGATTATATTCAATGTCCCAGATCCTATAAGAAGCGTTGGATGTGGTTCCTGAAGCAGAATCATGGCGAGGGTACCCAGTAAATTTGCTTCCTCGGGCGTCATTCGTAATGAATGGCAACATTAATGCTGTCCCGATAGATCTGCTGAGGATCATGCGGTGAGTTCTAGAGGAAATGATAGCCCTTACGAATTTGAGGGCGAGTCCGCCGCTTATAAATGCATGTCAGACGGAACGATGTGAAAATAGGGATTTGGAGGCACCGATCAGAACAATATGGACCCGAGATGGACACGAATCAGCCACAATTTGCGAAATACCATCAGATCTTGACTTGAAAATAGAGACGGAGTGCGTACGACGTATCCAAGGACCCAAATGACAATCTCAGAACCGAAGGATGCCTGTAGGATGACCACGCGAGCTCGTAGCGCGAAAGGGGACGACCTTCATTGTCCATTCCTTGGTAACTCACATCACTGGGAAACAAGTAGCAGACCTCTGAGGCAAAGGAAATTGACGAAAGCGCAGAGTGACCAAGATCAATGAGGTAGATGACGTGGAGCCAGGGAGATTATGCCGGTCGCTCCAGTGAAAATCATGGTTCAAGGGTTATGACCGAATACGATACACCACCCACCTGGACGTCCCCATCGGTTTCGAGGGGGGTTGATTCCAATTCACGCTCGATTCAGTCAGGGTCAGGATTGTGGCCGATACAGAACAGCATACTGTCCCACGTAGTGTCTATAATCCCCTTTAGCTCTAGTTCAGAGAGAGACATTTGGGGCGAAAATGACTAGCCGGTAAAGACGATCTTGGCTCAATGCAGTGCCTTCAATGCGTCTAACACATAATTACCACTTTGACCGTATACCCTGGAAAGGCGTGGCGAGGTGCATTCCGCACGAAGCTGTTGACATCGGTCATAAGAGACTCAACCATGAGCCACAGATGGCATCCGCAAGGTCCATGATGTTCAAAATGGTCAAGAAGAAGAGGAAGACAATCATTACCATCAAGAGCACGCATAATTTCGAGTTCTTGCTGTCCCATCGGGTGTCAAGGCCTTCAAGGCACAGTATTCCTTTGAATGAAGCCAGGACCAGAAATCGATGTGAGCCGAGTCTGAGAGATGCGGGACAAAGAATGGTGCTGATTATTTCGTAGTGCCCGTTGTTGAGGTCTCTCCTGGATGAGTGAGAAGATAGCCAAAGCCCTGAGACTGGAATAGAGTTAGCAGGTGGCAGGCATCCATAGCTTCAGCAGTCCTCAGGCTTAGGAACCGTGAAAATCCAGTCGGTTCATTCGAAATCACGGGAGCTATCACGAGATTGAGCACAATTTGAGCAGTTATTCCGCACGACGCACTCTAGAACCTGGTCTTTACAGCCACACATCCATTGGTCTATCTATGCATCTAGCCGCTCGTATCTCGCACCTGTATGATGATTTTGCAGTTAGCGCCGGAAACGGGTGTGGTCACAATTGTCACGGAATTTGTCCTCGTTCTGTCCTGGAGGACTCCTGGATCGAGGGGGATATGGGAGCCGCGTCCAGGCCAATTTATCGTCCTCTGGCAGATCCCCATCGCAGCTGTGTCTTTGTGATGTAAGTATGTCGGTGATGAAACACTGGTTGGCACTCTTACCATTAACCACTGGTATGATGGTAAGACGCCAAGCGGCATTTCATCGCTCGGACTATCTGATGAGGTGTTTGATGGCCTGCTGTGCGCTGGGACGTTATTTGTATCCGTGTTTCTGTCAAACTACTCGCTCCAAACATAGAACGATTGGTCCGCAACTCCTTGAGGCATCCAACCTCGAATTCTACGAACGAATATGTCCAGTCGATCTCTTGCCAGGGGCGGAGTCTCCTCGCTGCCATTGTTGAGTACGATGGGAGATATATTCCCTATGATCAGTGAGTTGCTTTCCACTCCCTTGTCCTCATCCTCATCCGTGCGTGTCCCCAGGTACCGGTAGTGGGGGGGCTGGGAAGGATGGTGGTACTGGTGGTCGTGGAGGGGATGTCCACCTCCACTCCCATAATTGTCAGTGCCTCCCTCAAGCTTTGGACTCCTTACCCATACTTAATGCTATTTTAGATGGGCCACTCCCCGATACCCTTTTAATGTCTCTCCCTCGAGCGAACTATGCGAGGCATGACTCTGCCCGTGAAGATGCTCCATCGTCATGTCTTGAGGGCACTCGTGTTGCCATATTGCAGGAGATTATGTCGTGGTCGGGGAGCGGGAATGGGGAAAGACCGCCCGTGTACTGGCTCAGTGGACTGGCTGGCATCGGAAAATCAACGATCGCAAAAACGGTCGCCGTGCATGCCCAACAGAAGGCTATGCTAGGTGCTAGTTTCTTCTTCTCTCGGAGCGACAAACCTTTGCGAGATTCGCGGCTCGTAGTGCCCACCCTCGCCTTCCAACTCGCACGATCGGACCCCGCATTCAACAATGTTATCGTAGAGGCCCTAAGACAAGATCCGACACTCGGAGACCAGGAGCTGTCATCCCAGTTCCAGGCATTAATCTTGACGCCTCTGCTCAAAATCAATCCCGGTCATCGCCCAACACTTATCGTCCTTGATGCTCTGGACGAGTGTGAAGAGAAGGGTGCCGCCGGTATTCTACAGCTTGTGTTCTCGTGTGCGATCCAGATCCCTTTCCTACGTATCTTGATCACGAGCCGTCCACAACCTCACCTATCTTTAGTGTTCAAGAAAGAGACGAACCTGGAGAAGACGGTCCTTCATGATGTAGACGCGTCAGTCATTGAGCAAGACATTCGCTTTTACATCTCCACCGAATTGGCGAAAATTCCGAAGAAACTTGACCTTCGTATGCCTACCGATTGGGCCACCGAGACCCAGATGAATTCACTCGTAGAGAAGTCTGGGAAGCTATTCGTTTACGCGGCTACGGCAATCCGGTTCATCGGCGACGATCGGGTGCAAGATCCTCGCCGACATCTAAGTCTTATACTTGACACAGGCTCTGTCCAAGACACCGGGGCCACTCCATATTCTCAGCTGGACGATCTGTACAAGGGTGTGCTCCGAAACTCCCTTTCCCCATATAATCGTCAAGAGAATGTGAAGCGGTTTCAAGTCGTTGTTGGGAGTATTGTACTATTGCGAGAGCCCCTGCCACAGAACTCGTTCGCTCGATTCGTTCAGTACGAAGGAGAGGTTGTTGAGGCTACCTTGCGTCATCTTCACTCAGTCATCGTCCCGCCTTCCAATATTCACGACGCGCCTCGGATTTACCACCCCTCATTTCTCGAATTTATTCTGGATCCTTTGCGATGCTCGATGATGGAGTTCGTTATTGTTCCTGTCCCAGAGCAGGAGCTACGGCATGCTACCCGATGCTTCGAACTGATGGAGAAATATCTCAAGCGGGATGTGGCTAGTATCTCTGATCCGACCCTGCTAAACAGGGAGGTAGATGGGCTTGAACGGAAAGTGAGCGATGCTTTGCCTCTTGAGGTGCAGTATGCATGCCGGTATTGGGCATCTCATCTATCACACGTCGAGTTGGGAGAAAGGAAACTGGTGGAGGCACTGGACATGTTCTCGATGCAATTGCTTTTATGGTGGTTTGAAGCAATGAGCCTGATTAGTAGTACCTCAACTGCAGTGAGTTCGATTCAAGAGGCACACCGCTGGGCGGTATGTGGATTTCTTATTGATCCTCAGTCCGGCAGCTGACTTTGAAAGGGTTCTGATGACAGATAAATTCAAAATGTGAACCAATTTTAGTCACCATGCTGTCTGATGCCTATCGATTCATTCTCACTCATGGGGAAGTGATAAGAGAAAGTGCACTTCATGTGTATTACTCTGCACTGCCTTTCACACCCCGGGAGACTGTGCTTTACCAAACATATGGTCAAGGCACAAAAGATTGCATCAAGGTGTTGCAGGGTGTAGAATCTGAATGGCCGCAGACCTTGAGTACTTTATGTGGCCATTCTGGTTTAGTCACAAGTGTTGCATTTTCACCCAATGGATTACACCTTGCATCAGGTTCCAGTGATCATACCCTATGGTTGTGGAATGCCATCTCTGGCATTCCCATCATGAAACTGGAGGGTCATTCTGGTTCAGTCATGACTATTGCATTTTCACCTGATGGATTGCACCTTGTCTCAGGCTCCAATGATCATACCATATGGTTGTGGGATGCCATATCCAGTGTGCCCATTGCCAAAATGGAGGGCCATTCTGGTTCAGTCACAGCCATTGCATTCTCATCTGATGGATTGCACCTTGCATCAGGTTCCAGTGATGGCACCCTATGCTTGTGGAATGCCAGGTCTGGCATGCTCATTGCCAACTTGGAGGGCCATTCTGGTTGGGTGTGGACCATTGCATTTTTACCTGGCAGATTATGTCTTGCATCAGGATCCCGTGATGGTACCCTCAGGTTATGGGATGCCATCTCTGGTCTGGCCATTGCAAAACTGGAAGGCCATTCTGGTTCAGTTTCAAGTGTTGCATTTTCACCCAATGGATTGTGCCTTGCATCAGGTTCCAGTGATGGTACCCTACTTTTGTGGGATGCTATGTCTGGGGCACCTATTGTGAAACTGGAAGCTCACTCTGGTTTGGTTACAAGTGTTGCCTTTTCATTTGATGGATTGTGCCTTGTATCAGGCTCCAGTGATGGTACCCTTTGTTTGTGGAATGCCATATCTGGCATGCACATTGGCAAACTGGAAGGCCACTCCAGTTCAATTAGGGCTGTTGCATTTTCACCCAATGGATTGCACCTTGCATCAGGCTCCCATGATGGGACCCTACGATTGTGGGATGCAATGTCTCACATACCCATTTCTAAATTGGAGGGGCATAGTAGTTGGGTTCAAACTGTTGCATTTTCACCAGATGGATCATGCCTCACATCAGGCTCCCGTGATGGTACCCTATGTTTGTGGGATGCTATATCTGGTGCACCCATTGCCAAACTGGTGGCCCACTCTAGTTGGGTTTGGACTGTTGCATTTTCACCTGATGGATTGTCCCTTGCTTCTGGCTCTGATGATGGTACTCTCCAGTTGTGGGATGCCACGTCTGGTGCACCCATTGCCAAACTGGAGGGCCATTCTGGCTCAGTTACAAGCATTGCATTTTCACCCAATGGGTTACTCCTTGCATCAAGCTCCAATCATGGCAGTCTGTGGTTGTGGGATACCACATCTGGCACCCTCATCTCAGTACTTCAAGGCCACCATGAGCAGGATACCACCATTACATTTTCTCCTGATAGTTCTATTTTGACCCTAGGCACTGGTACAGAGGCCTTTAAATGGGACTTGACTTCACAACCTCCCCAGTGCATATTCTCCATATCCTCCTCAATAGCCCCTAGGCCTGTGGGCTTGGCACCCCTCATTTGGTCTCTTCATGATCAGTGGGTACAGGTGGTACAGCCTGAAAGTGGCTGCATTAGACATCTCTGCCACATCCCTTCCTATTACTACTCCAGCAATGCAGCCATTGCTGTGTCCAGCAGCCTGACTCAGCCTCGGATTGCCATCGGATGCAAGGACGGCCGTGTGATCATTCTTGCTGCACCACCCGACCCATTTAACTCTTGAGGTGAAGTTGGGTTGGTGTGGACATGCATAGAATGGAATTTCCACAGATCTGAGTGATTAGAGGTGTGAGAGGACATAGGCAATCTGCAGGTTGAGGAGGCCAGAGGGCTAGCAATGTGAAGATTGGCTGAGAGCCATGGGAATGGGGATATGTCTCACTAATGCAAGGTTGCTCATGTAGACACACACTAGGATACCAACTCAATATCATGTAAGTGCTCTTACACTGTACCATTGCCTGGCACTCTGGGTGTATGGGTGCACTGCATGGAGTTTCACATGTTTGTTCTATCCTGAATTCCCTCAATAGACCAGACAGACTAAGGATATCTGACAAAGATATATTGGGCTCGTAGAATGTGCAGCAGGCGGTGTTGCCTGGGGGCATTGTCAGTGTCTGAGTGCACGAGTTCCAAGAGAGAACATCATCTTCAATGGTCTCACTATTAGCAGCATCGCTCTCGGCAGCATCGTCCTCCCGCAGTGGCAATCCTGGGAGGTCCAGGGTAGATGATAGGGACTCACCTTATCGTGTTCCTAATATCCAAAGGTAATTTGGGAATCAGGTTGTGTTGCTTCATACTGGGGGGGCAAGTGTGTCGACACATAGGGACCGGTGGCTAGGGAGTCGCCGTCCGATGAGTGGTATGTAGTTTCTACCAGATCATGTGTGCATCGCAAGTAAAGGTCTAGAGTTGACAGTGGGTGGCCACTCCAGATCAACGGAGAGAGGTCGGAAACAGCGGAGCAAGGATTATCTCAATGACCGACCAGAAATGCTCCGTTCGAGGAGGGACTAGA
Source organism: Hydnum rufescens UP504 (assembly GCA_014904985.1). Classification (NCBI taxonomy): domain Eukaryota; kingdom Fungi; phylum Basidiomycota; class Agaricomycetes; order Cantharellales; family Hydnaceae; genus Hydnum; species Hydnum rufescens. The sequence goes on along the minus strand of MU128931.1, from coordinate 256,154 downwards.
CATTCGAGACAGTTGTTATTGTAACACGATTACGTACTGTGAGAAGTGTCGGTACCTGCCGATACCATGCTCCCAACATGCACTCTTTTCAGCAAAGCTTCTCGCTTGCCGATGATTCCCAAGCTGGGGAACAAAGATTACTACAAGGGTGTGTCACTTCTTTCTCGTTGTAGCTAATTCTGAAATCTAGTCCAGGCACACGAGCCGCATACCTTCCCGGGGGACACCGAACTGGGGCTCCTGGCAAACACATAATACGGGGGCGAGGAAAATATCGCTTGCTGGACGAGAAAGTCAGATTTTTCGTGGCTCCCCCCGTTGAAGATATGATCGACACTCCAGTATGCGATGTACCCTTCTTTCCATTTGTGTCCAATCATTTACTTCTCTCCCAGCTTAAGCCATACGTGCATTCGAAGACGAATCCAAGCCGTTCGAGACATTTCCGGGGAGCAATAGATAGGGCACTGTACACTAGATTGGCTCCCGTTCCCAAGAGCTCACCACTATGATAGTCATGTACAGTATTATCTAATCGTAAACGCGTCCCGGACATCGCCGAGTCGTGCTTGTATGGGCTTCTGGTCATGTCCGCCTACGATTCTAATGCTGAAGCAACTTTCAATGCGTGAGTGAGCGTCTCATGGTTTGGAGTAATGTCCTAAGGGCGCGCGTAGTCTGTCCGATCGGTTCCACAGTGACGGGCTACTCTTAGAAATCCACCGTGGCTTCACTGAGCGCGTTGGCTCAGCAAACTTGTTGGACCCAGAAGTCCGAGACTCTCGCACCAATCCCAGAGTCCTTGAGCATCGTGTTAACAAAGAAAAGGTGCAGCAACTTCATTCACTATTAGAGATAGCCTGATCCCTGCTTCCTAGGAATATGGACGCTGGTATAAGCTTAAATACAAGGAGCAGCTGGCCCAAAAAGAATTTCTCGGTTTGCTCCTCTCTGATCCCGAGCGCATCACGCATGAAGATAATGAAGAATTCCGTAAGTGTGTCGGTCCCTTCGCTTGGTACGAATGTCCTAACTCCCCACTCAATGATAGGGCAGAACAATCTCACAGCGAAAGCCGCCCTGAAGGCTACTAAAGCCGATGCTGAAAACCACTACAACCGTATTCAATCGACTTCTGCCAGTATCGAGGACAGACTTGGGCGCGTAAAAGCAAGACTCCAAGAAGGCGCCCAGAAGATACAGGAAATCCACCAAATGCAGCGTGAACTGGCCATGATTCGGGCGACCTATCCTCCACACAAAGCATGTACCTATATAATTCACGAGACTATTCCAGGGTGTCTGATCTATTGCTGTCCCTCGTAGCACATGACAATAGCCCAGGTTACCGAGACTTTGGAAGCTCAAGATGCGCATCTTGTCGGTCTCAACGAGGAAGAGAGTCAATTGAAGAAGCGAGCGGCGCTCGTCAAGGGATCCCTTTCAGAGCTCGTCCCCGTGCTGGAGGAACTTGGCCCGGAGCGCGTCAAAGCCGAGGGAATCGCGAAGCACCTTCAGACCACCGATGCTAACCAGAAAGCAGGAATCATCAAATTGTGCTCCTGGTGGGGTCCATCTCTAATTAGGACGCGCATATTGACTGAAGAGCGATCTAGGAATCGGTCTATTATCGATCTCTATAGCACGCTCTTCCACGTGGGGACCTTGGCAACTCCATCGGAAAACGAATTAACAATTTCCTACGAAGGAAAGAAACCCTACGTCTTGTCCCTGGTATTCCACCCTGCAACACATCGTTTGGGGGCAGCTAAGGTATATCTTGGGACCCATCAATTATTATCCGTCCAATTGACACCACGCAGATATTGGATAGCAATGTCGACATCTCTCAAGTGGTTGCAAACGCTGTCCTCGCAGATGATGTCCCAGGCCTTGTCCGAGATGTCCGCGCTCTGATGGCTGAGATTGTATAATATCTATATTATGTAAGAAAGGAAACTACCGATTCCACTACAATGTCGACAGAAGAAAGGACTGCCTACGAAATTCTCGGGGTTGTGAACGATGTGTCCGAAGCAGATCTCAAGAAAGCATATCGGCAGCAGTCCCTGAGAGTACATCCTGATCGCGTGGGTTACTCGACCGTTTGCTACCGCTTTACCCCATGTAGCCTGTTCTGATCGGCCGTATTATAGCATCCAGACAATCCTGAAGCAGGTACATTCACGAGACCTCTCAGGCCGTCATCGATTACGATACTGAGGCTTCCATCACAGGGCAGAAGTTCCATGAACTGACTCAGGCATATGAGCTGCTTCAAGATCCTATGCGGCGGAATGCTCTTGATGCTACGATACGGATCCAGGAAGCGAGAAAGAATCGCTTCGCCACGTACGACGCGAAACGAAAGGCTCTTCAAGAAGAACTCGAGGCTGGCGAACGTGAATTCAAGAAACGGCGGGCCGACCAGGAACAGAAACAGCACACGGCAGAGCAAGACTTGGCAAGGGCGCAAGAAGAAGGGAGGCGGCTTCGCCAACGAAAGGAGGAGCAACGGCGGAAGATGAAATTAGCTACAGAGGCAAAGCTTGCACCGAATCCAGAGACTCCGGTGAGCCCCAGGTATACCGACTCCTGGGTGCACCTCACCAACTTGGACCTACAGGTGTCAACGCTGTCTACACCTGCTCATCCCAAGTCTTCTGTGGACTACGAGTCCGTGACTCTGATGCGATTACGTCAGGCTGAACGAGAAAGGCTAGAGCGTGAAATCAGGCAAGCTGAGGAGTAGCTAGAGCCTATCATTGTGTTTTATATTGCTGTATAATCCTGTCGCCTTGAGGTGTATGTTCTAACTGCGGATCGGAGGGTTTCGCGAGAGTGTTGATACTGTAAATAATAATAAACATACTGCCTAACGCCTCTATGGAATCACGTCCCCTCTGGACCCTCCCTCTTCCTTACACCGTGTTATCTGCACTCTCTACTGCAGGCTATGAGACTGTCGAAGACATCCACTCTATGGCTGCGACTCCCCAAACCCTTGCCGATGGTCAGTCCCGGCGCTATCCACACGGCGTCCTCGCCTCAAGCTTTGCATTTCAGAAATATCTGTGCCCTTGTCCTCCATAGACTCTTTATTTTACACCGTGAACAAAGATGGGGATGGCCATGACCTTAAGACAACATCTGCATCGGCTTTACTCTCGCAAGAAATCAAACCTTTACCTGTCTCAATTCCGGTTTTTGGACGCGAGTCATTGCCTTTCTCTTGTGCTGTCGACGTCTCCGGGCCGCCGGGTAGTGGTAGAAGTATTTTCGCCCTCCAACTAATACGAGAAGCACTGCAACTTGGACAAGAAGTCCTCATACTTGGTAAACCGTTGAAAGAATGTACTTGGCAAATACTGACACATACTGACCCCGGATGCCCAGATAATCAGGGACAATTGTCCCGAGAACGCATTTACCGAGAGCTCTATTCCGGGCATCGCGACCACCACATAGGTAAGCTATGAAGAATCCTTCCTTTTGTGGGATATTGAGGAGCCTTAGAAGGCACCTGCGTTCATTACATGCGGGCCGTGAATCTAACGGAGATGCTGGCCGCTATAAATACAATCCCATCGTATCTAGAGAGACATACAAAGGTCGTTGCCCCCCAATCTCTACGCTGGTCTCATGCTAATGAACAGAATCCCCGATAGATATCTCTTTTAGTTATTTCGAGTCTTTCCGTGCATATCGGGCCATTACCATCCAAGACGAAGGGGCAGGTAATGAGTGTCGTCAAAGAAGCGCTGTCCCGAGTATGTACCCATCACAGCCTAGCCGTGAGTACTTGCTGTTTTCAGTGCCGTTCGTAGCCAATTTTCCTAAATACAAGGTCGTCACGACAACATCCCTGGCTACAAAATTCGCCGGAGTGGACGGAGAGCAATCTACATTCGATCACGGGGCATGGGCATATCTGTCCCCACAATTAAGTTGGTGGTTCTGTCTCCCAGGCAAGTTAACGCACGTTGACATCTTTCCCAGATAGCACGTTTTTGCCCGATTCGCGCTCAAGACGTGTGGTGCTGTCGCGTCACGAATCCAAAGGTACCCGGTCAGTGGCCCCCTTCCACTCCGAACTCGGCAAGTATTTTCCTGATAATATGATGACCTGCAGGCATGCAGAGCTTTCCACTGCATTGCTTTCGAATACATCTCGATCATGGCCGATGCCACCAACTGCACAGGGAATTCAGATTCCTCAGGCGCCCGCAGTCATAGAAGCGCCGTGATTTCGGTAGAGCGTCGGGATGGGTCCTTGAATCCGATATTTTTAAGAAATGCTGATAGCGGGGGTCACCATGGTGATGAGCGCCCATTTAGTGGCATGGATCTAGTATTATGTAATCGCGCCGGCCCGGAAGCAATATTGGAAGGGTTATCGCTGTGCGTTATCTATGGAGGCCTTCACATCAAGCTGGCTCAAGCATCCCCTGATGTGATGGAGCCACGAAGACCGAGAAGTCCCGTGTCTTTGTTCTACGTTACACCTGAGCCCCGTCCGAAAAATGCGGGACGCGGTCAAGACGGTGGTAGTGTATACACAGGCAGTTCTCGCGGAAGTTCCACCATCAAAGCGAGTCGTTCACACCTATTCCGTTTCACCAAGCCCAAAACAGTTGATCACCGCGAAAAGAAGAAGCCTTCGGACCCCTTGGTCGTGAGTCCGTAGCGGATGAGTGAGGCGCCACAACTAATGCACTACACAAGGGTTCCTCTGGGCATGGTAGCGGCCTTAGCGTCGTAGCTCCCAAATCTGAATTGGATGTGCCAGTAGAGAACAAGGGAAAGGGGAAAGAAGGGAATCCAACGGTGAACCCCATTGACCGGAGGGGAGATGTTACGAACCCCTTGACGCCTGCTGCAGAGTATCTTCTGCTTCAGCTAGGGAATGTCCCTGCTGATTCCACCCCCTCACGCCCCCCTCCTCTGAGATCCAGTTCTTCACCAGATCCAAGCCTTGCTACGGTCTCCTCCCTTGCATTGCAAGACCTAATGTCCCCCCGAAACCCGCGCCCAGATCGAGACATCGCTGCCCCGGTTTATGCCCCAACTAACGATTCCGACGAGCATCGCTTCATTCGAGAGCTGGAAGCTGCTGCCGTGGATGTTGTTCCTGCGTGGCTGACTCTGGATGGAGATCTCGCTCCCCGTTCGATTGGAATACCACCGTCACAAGGCAATGTTAGCCCCGTGGCATCATCATACCTATCCGTCTCAGAACTTGGGGATGACGACCGTTTATCGTCCAAATTTGAGCAGTGGGGCGACGAGGATGGCGTGGATACCTCAAACTCTGAACAGGAAGTCGGCGACCACAAAAGCCCCAAGTCGATACGTTCCCATGCCCGGCGTGTTGGTACACATCGCCAGACTCGCGATAACAGCTCGATAAACTCAGGCACTCGATCAGTTCGCCCTTCGAAGCCAATGCGCCCTCCTCCCACTGTACCTCTCCCTTCTCGGCCTTTATCCCCGACGAGCGCTTTTCGTCAAGAGTTATACCCCTCGCCCCCTGGTTCAAACCACGTAGGCTTCCCATCACATCTCTTTCCCTTACCATCTCCTGTCTCCATCTCTTTCCCGCATCGGCCAAGCAAAACGTTCGCTGACGATCAATCTGGGCACACCCATTTTACCGCTGACGGCGTCCCCGAATTCAAAGTGGGTTCCTCACCGAAAATGTATCCGGCATCACAGGGCGAGGGGGTACAGCGCACCGAATTAGAAAAGCGTGTGGAACGTCTAGAAAAGGAAGCACGCGAAAGAGAACGGAAATTAAGTGAGCTGCTTTATCGCCTCGATCTCGGAGACGCCAGGGAGACGTGAAAGACATGAGGATTCAGTGATATTTTTGTCTTCCGAAATGTTTGTGTAATATTGTATTTGGTTGTTGTTGAATTACAGTGCAATTTTTTGCTCTCCCCAGAGGATACTGTATCATTAAATTTAATATGCATACTATGTTGTCGTGCCCTTGCCGCCGTACAGAAAGAATGCTCAGATCTGTCAATAGTCACAAATATTTGTGGGCTCCCAAGCTTTATCTTAAATGAAAATGCACAAATAGCATTACCGACTGCCCCACTCTTTATATTGGTGCTATGGTAATTTGCTAGTTTGAGGTTTAATATCAGCTGCCCACATGTGTGGTACATTGTGTACAGTCTGTTCAACATTGATATTCCTTCATGTTTGAAGTCCAAGGGCGCCTGACCAGGTCTGTGAGTCCCACCAGCCTCGCTGACCCCTTTATGGCTCCCTGGGATGGATATGATAGATGAAATGGTGAATGGTTTCATGCCTCCCAATAGTATAGAATCCGGTATCATGGACAGTCTCCAATCATTTTCAACATGTATCGATATTTCGTAGTGGTATTTCAGCATATATTTTCTGATTTGGATTAACCCGAGGAAACACTGTTTTGCCTTTGAATCATCGATATTGCGCTATCGACATGGAGTAGATATTAGATGCCTATTACTCTCAATCCAAACGTATCTTTTGGGAGATTTTCTGACGTCTAAAGCCCCAAACCGTTGAAAGCAAAAAAGAAAACAGATTCATGCGATTGTTCAGGTCCTTGGCAAGAAAATGGCTGTATGCGTGAGGTGTCATCGAAATTTTGGCGAAATATTTACTTCATTAAAACAACGCAGAAATATAGATCTTTGGTTGTTGCCAAACTGACCCACTAAAGACTAGGACAGTGACTAGGATGGAGGAAGTGTACCGGACTCCGGACCGGTCGCAGTGACACATGGCTACCATGTCACGTGCGGGGCAGGCACGGTACGATTTTGAGCGTTTGCTCGTTCAAGCTTTGGGCGACTGCTACCGATCATTGCAACAGAGGATGGCTATGGTTTGGGTCTCTTATTTGATACTTTATCACTGGAGGTGAGATATGGAGGTAGTGCCGAGGCAAAGGAGGAAATTCGGCTCATTCATTAAGGGAAAAATATGAATGTTGATTTATGCTAATTTCATGAGTTTGTAGCCATGTTCCTCCTTGACTCCCAGCCTCCGCCCTCTCCAAGTCGCTCAACCTTTGCCTCCCTTCGTTCCCTCATCAAGGATGGTTCACAGAAACTCCGCGCAAAGAAGAGCCACGGAAATCTTGCGACCTCTACCCCCAAGGACTACGTGAGTTCGATACGAAGACATCAAGCTCGTTCCTGACATCTGTTGCGTGTCTGCAGGTCCCACGACGTGGGATGGAATTAGACCAAGTAGTGTCCGTTTCTCTCCTTCTCCCGCGTTTTTCGATTTCTCATAATTATTCGTTCACGTAAGCAGCGCGCCCAATAGCGAGCCCACACCGACTGGCACATCCCCTCCTTTCTCTCCACCATTCCCATCCCGAAGTCCGTCCCCAACCCCGCCTTCCCCTCCGTCCCCTGTTCCCTTCCTCCCCCAGGCGCGCCCAATTTCTCCCTTTGGCACACTGCGCGGAAATGCTCTTGCAGAAGCCCGCTCAGCAGCTGCTAAATCCCCTCCTCCCGAAGCTGCACTCCCTAGCAACCATCAAATCCACCAACCCATCCTCGAGGTGGATGAGTACCGCACCTGGGATGCACGCCTTCTCCGCTCTGTCATCCAACTAGGAAATGACCTTGGAATCGACGAGTGGCTTGCTTTGGGTAATCAGGAAGACCAGTCGAGCGCACCAGAGCCAGATCTTCAGTTCCCTCCACTCCCTCCCGCCCACGTCGCCAGCCCACGCTCCACAGCATCAAAATCTTCACTGCGCAGTCGGGTTGACCAACGGTCGTCGGCCTCAACATTCAGTTCTACTTCGACTTCACTTGCCCCTTCAAGCATCTCTACTCGCACGCGTGCCCACCCTCGCCACTCACCTCAGTCCTTTACCGACGAGTCTGGTTCTTCGGAACACGACTTTGAGCATCTTTTCCAAGTCTTGTCTATGGCTGCACAAGACACCGATTTGCCTAAGGCTGATAGAAGCGCACACAGGAACAGTTCTTCCCAATTGCACCCAAGAGCGAATACGGACGCTGGTCCTTCGCAAGACCGGACGGTCCGTCGTCCACGCGCAATATCGTCTGGCGCGGGGACGTCGCGTCCAGACCGATTCAGCAGTCGTTCGGCCCCGCCTCTGCCTTCCATACCCCGGGCCTCATCCTCAGATATCCATTTACCCATGAACCCACAGCAGTTGACTATTCCTCCCAATCCGGGGCCTTCTCGTGTTCGCAAAAAACGTGCATATACTACCGTTTCATCTGTGCCGACAACTCCCGTCTCGCCTAGCTTCCCACTGGACATGCCTCAGCAGTCTGGTCCGTCCAGATCAACCACAGCACGCCCAAGCTCCAAGCATGGTTCACGCCCTGACGATCCGACCCCTACTTACTCGTGTGAATGCAAATCCTTCCAATTGACATTCCAATGTGATCATGTCAAAAGCCAGCATTGGCATCAACTTACTTTGTCTTAGGGCCATTCCAGGAATATTGGGTGGGGTCATTCACACTATATCTCACGTAGATTCTGCACTTCAATGTGTATCTTAATATCCTTGCATGCTGTGCCGTTTGTTCCAATTTATTTGTTCGTGTTGTTCCCGCGCCCCACAGGTAATTTGAATCCGAGACCCCACACTTATAGCTCACAAAGCGGCTTGCATCTTCACAACTTAGACATGGGGAGTTTGTTCTCGAGTCCCGGATTTGACCCAAAAGACATACCCAACCTCGCTGGAAAGAGAATCGTGGTCACAGGTGGAAACTCTGGTATAGGATATCATACCGTCAGTATTGTCTGTCGAGCGCCTAATGTTCAGCATCTCTAACGTGCGGCGTCTATCCAGGTCAAGCATCTCGTACATCATGGGGCAACTGTCTGGATGGCTTGTCGAAATGCTCGCAAGGCAGAAGACGCGAAGAGGAGACTTGACGAATATTTCGCTACTTTGGGCCTGCGACTCGGTCATGATGGCGTGGGCGAGGTCAAGCTCCTTGCCTGTGACCTCTCTACGCCAGCAGGTGCCAAGGCGGCTGCTGCGGAGTTGATGAGCAAGGAGAATCGACTGGACATCTTGAGTATGAAGTGCACCTGTTTTTGCCTTTCTCATCTCACTTATTCTTTCTCTTCGCACAAGTTAACAACGCTGGAGGGTGCGTGGAAACCATCCCTATGGCCCCTCCGTGGTTTTTATTGTCATTTATGATTATATAGGCTGCAACATCCATTCGCTCTTAACGAGGTGGGGCTCAGTACTGTCATGGCGACTAAGTTGGTAAACTACTTCTATGATATTAACCATTTATCTGACAACTCCAACAGTCATCTGGGACCCGTCAGTAACGATCACGCTGCTTTGTCAGAACCACGAAGAATCTCAAATCCCCCCCCTATAGTTTGTTTTCACACTTACCCTCCTTCCGCTTCTCTCCAAAACATCTTTAGAGCAAAACAGTGATGTCCGCATTGTCAATGTAAGCGCTCCTTCCATGGGCTTTTTTTAGCGTACCATGCTCACGTCTTTGCCTCAGCTTAGCTCGGAGACGCATCGTTTGTTTGTGCCTTCCAACCTGCAATTCAAATCAATCGAAGACTTCAACGTCAAGGTATTTGTTCCCGATCGTCTTCGAGGATTTCGCTGATCTTACAGTAATGGTCCTAGTACGGAGACAGTGCAATGAATGACCTTACCCGCTACGGTAGGTGTCCGGGTCATCATTCGGGTATCTCTCCGACCCTGACGTGCACGATTAGCCACATCTAAACTCGCTACAGTGTTATTTACTGCCGAACTGCAGAGAGTCTTGGATCAACAAAACATCCCGATCCTTACTACTTGCCTTCATCCTGGGGTTGTTGTGACTGGTATGCGCACGTTGATTCTCCTGACTTTTTGTTTGTTCATCATGTCCGCTTGCAGAGGGAATGAATACCTTGTTGGGGACCTTCAGTGCCTTTTTCGCTGCTATCTGGGGGGTGATCGCGACCTTGTTCTGGATGAGTGCTGACGAAGGATCATTCACCTCCCTCTTCGCTGCAACGTCCCCTGAGATACGATCACACCCTGGGCCGTTCCGAGGAAGGTATATGGTCCCGTATGGCAAGCCAGCCGACACCACGCGACTGGGTGAGGACAAGCAACTGGCGCGCGATCTGTGGGTCTTGAGCGAGAGGCTCGCCAATCAAACGAGTAAGCCCTAGAATTACAGTGTAGCCCCCCTCGTTATTTCATCTTCTAGAGCTTTGGGTGTCGATTCATGTCAATGCGGTTTACTGCCTGGTGATATTAATATTGTATATGTTTTCTGGGCGCAATGTAATATGTTAGGCTCCATCGCCTCTTCTCAGTCGATTGAACTTTGGAAGAGTCTCCCGTAGATACTCGGAGTGCTTTCGTCTGAGATCCAGTTCTTGTATGTGTCCGCGTCCACTCCATACTCGCCTCTCGGACGCAGGACCATAGATCACGGTGTGTTCCTCCAGGACCTCCTCTTCGGGGAGTACGACGAGACAGCCGGCACCTATCACGCAGTAGGATGTGAGCCGTAATGTATAGTGGACTCGTGCGCGAGTTGAAATTGTGTTGAAATCGCCAATCGAAGGGCATTCTACGCCTGTGAAGGGGGTTAGTTAAGTCAGTCCAGGTTGTCATCAGATTTAACGATTGTAGGAACCTTACGGCACCCGATCTCGAATAAATTTTCATCACCAATGCGCATGACTTCTTTTTTCCTTGTACAAGAAACGGGGGAGAGGGAGGGAGAATAAGCGCCGTGAAAAAGGGCCAGTAAAGTCGGCTGTGTATGTACCGATTGATGATGATGACGGCCTCTTCGATGATACAGTTCGCCCCGATTACGATAGGACCAGTGATCGCGAATATCGTCGCTTTGGGATGAACGACTGTGCCTGTGTGTGTGTGAAGGGGCGGATTGCCACGAATGAGACACGAAGGGGACCACAGGGATGCAGAGACATATACCAGAGCCTATTGTAATTTCGCCTCGAAGATCCACATCTTGACACACCACCGCCTTGGAATGGATCGTAAACCTATCCTTTCTGTAGAACACAAGCTTTTTTTAAGCCAAAAGTGCGCGACCGACCGAATTGACCGCGCAGTCACCCACATTGGCGCCATATCAAGTGAAACACGTTTCGGGAGGAGCCGCCCTATAGTACACAAATACAAACAATTGCCAACTGCGACTCATAATGTACAATGCATGAAACCCTCGACAGCAAAGCAAAATTTCCCCACCTTAAAGCGGCCTTTTTTCAGTACCACTCGGTAGTTTTCCCTCCACCTAGACAAAGAAATATAAGACTAGGAATACTTATCGCAGATGGACAGCAGTCCAGAGGTTACTCACCTTCCCTTTCGACACCTGGAGAACCCGCAAGAACTCACATGAGCCCGGAGACATAGCATTTGATAGAAGTATAGTCTTGCCCACCTCTTTCCAATCCGTGGATAGAGAGGTCCCACCACTCTCAGTATAGCTTTTGAGCATGGCTCGTTTCGTGTCCTCGTCGGCATCTGCATAAATTTGTTGGAAGAGACTGTTGACAGCGGTGTCACCGCCGGCATTGGGATCCTCGCTTTGCGTTTTATCTTTCTCCTTCTCCAATGCTTCGGTAGCCAGGATATCCCAGTTCTTCTTTGGCCTGCTCGATTCTGCGGCAGTTGGTCTAGACTGTACAGCCGCCGTCCCCACTGTTGTAAAGAAGAAAATCGAGCCGATTGAGTGAGACTCTCTTATCCAAAGGTGTGCAAGAACCTTGGTCCTAACTCACCTGAAACCGCCGCCTCGCCCACAAGGCCACCCCATCGAGCTGCAACTTTCTTGACCAGCCATAATTCTATCTTCACTTTCCCGACACGCCAGCCGCTCTTCTCGACGTCGATTTCGCCCCGGAGAGGATCGAGAACGAGGAGCTGTTCTCCATATTGGAAGCTAAGCTAATGCCATATTATATACGCATGTAACGTATGTGATGGATGTCAGGATTCCATTTTCTTATCGCATCGATCGCATTTGAATGGTTCGGTACGATACCTTTCTGGCCTCGAAGACGATATTGACTTGATCGGGCTTCGGGTCCTTGATGAACACGTTGAGCTCTAGCTTTTCGTCCGTCTCGAAAAAGGCGTGTCTAGAGAGGCGTGCGTAAACAAACGCGAGTAGCACGCTCGATCGATTCGAGATACCTGGGTTCTGTCGCCATCCCTAGCCTGCTTGATCTTGATCCTTGACTGAGGTTGTTGTTTATGTCTGTTTTCTTCGATCGCGAATGTTCGTTGCATCCACGGTCCTCGAACCTCGTCGGGGCCACAGGACAGTATTTTCTCAATGGGTGTTTTAATCGGGAGGTGGCATACGCTTCTACTCTCAGTATACCTGATATATTAAGGACATCGCGGTGGATCCCAGCTGTGCATGAGTCCTGGTCTGTGTCGATTAAACGCTCATTGAGATGTTTATTACAATAAGTTCATTCAGTCTTCCCCGCCTTCAGCTTTAAGGGAGATAGTGGTCCCCAGATCAAGGTTTGGGCGGATACACCATCATCCTATAAGATGCTGCGGAGTTGGTTGATGAAGTTTCAGTATGCAGTGAAGTTACTAGTGCTTCATACGCTCTATTGTCTGATCTGGTGCGTGCTCTACAGCCTGACTGACTAGAGGGTACAGATCCGGGGTGTTTCACGGAACAGAACTGGATTCAGAAAGAGTTGAGGATCACGGACGGAGTACAAGTATTGCCTCAGTTCCACTCCGTGCACGATCGGGGGCCAGGGAAGCCCAACCTGGAACTAGGCAAGAGGCTTTTTCTATTTGTTAGCAGTGTTCGTAGAGACGTATCACCAGATTCCATTGTTACGTTTGTCTTTTAATCCAAGAGTCCACAGAGGCATCCTAACGCCAACCTCTTCTGGATATGAGTTCATTGATCGTAGAAACCTCGAGGCCCTGCAGACATAGATGTCAACTGATGTCAGATCGTAGCGGCGTATCTTCCCTTCGAGGGAATACCGAAGGTAACAAACTCGACATCAAGCAACGTCTCCTATTCGAGGTCTGTTCTACACCATGTACAAATGGTAATAAGCGCATGAATGAGCCATATGCAACAGTGCATAATTAATGAAGAAACCGTACAAGTGCCGCTAGTCATTTAGCGGACGGGAAATGGATCAATACTGTAGTGCTCTAGCTACTAAAACAAATGGATCAGATTGGATCCTCACACGGTCATTAAGAAGGCAAGAAAGTACAAACATGCCAGGACCCCCGAAGTCACGTCGAGTCAGCAACATATTTGTGTTTGTTTCGCTGCGCGTACTCTGTCATTCCTTTACCGCTACCTGTTACACCGACTGAAAGACAAGGGAATGAGTGCCAGAGAGAAACGATAAAGCAAGCTATAGCATACCCCGTCCGTGAGGATTTTCGGGTGTCTTGAAGATACTGGTCCCAGCAAGCCCAGCAATCGGCGTACCCTTCTTCTCCGACTTCTTCGCGAATTTAAGCCACGAGGCTTGCTTACTGCTCTGCTCCTTGGCTTTTATCGCGCGCACTTCGGCTTTCTTCTCGTTCTTCTTCTTCTTCCTTTCTTTCTCCGCTTCTTCCTCGGCCTTGCGCTTGCCTCCCCCAGATGGCCCTGCTGTGTTGTGATTATAGCCCGGAGGGATCGGCTTCACTGCGGAGGGCTGGACGACTTCGGTAGAGTTGTAGCCCTTGAAGACAACGCTGTATACCAGATGGTCCTCTGAACCGCCGACAGAAGCGATACGGGCGGGATACCATGCGTTGTCACCGGAATATTTGGCTAGGACCTCATCGCCAGATTGGAAGGCGGGGACGTTGGCTGCAACTCCTTTTCCAGCGGAGACTTTGCTGGTAGACGGCTTTCGCTCCGCTTGAGAGATAGATTGCTCCGTCAAAGCGATAAGTTCTTTCAGTTCGTTGCGCAAGGAAGTCAGATCAGCATTATTTGGTTCAGACACGAGAGCAAGCTCGACTTGAGACAGCTGTCAGAATCATTAGCACATTGGGCGCAAAGTGCTGCAGGATCCAAGCTTTACCTGAACTTGGTATGTCTCGAGCTCCTTCCTGTCCATACTGTGGCGAGAGTTTGCTTCCGCCGGCACTATCCAGCAAGCCAAAACGATAGGCTGAACTATGCATGTTTGTCTTTATTGTAAATTCTATGTATGACAACAGGAGCTTCATCTACGACGTGAGAATGTTTAGGGGAATCACCGGGATAAGTATTTGGAGAAACCCTATTCGGGAAATCGTCAGCGATATCAAGACAAGACCGCGGAGACCAGGCCATCTCACCTCGTAACACGATATCATTATACCGCACGCCGGAGCAATTTTGGCCAGTCGAGGCGTTAGGCCAGCAAATAGACCTCGATACCCTTCTGTTCGCACAATTCTAGCAGCGATAGAAATCGTGCTTGAACTGGTACTCGATGGGGTGGTGATGAACGCCTGGCGCCGGGTTTTGATGACGTCGAATGGAGATGTGAGGATCGCAGCCATGGAGCCGCTGGTAGCACCGCTAACGAACGCTGCCCCAGGCCCTTCGTAGCCTCGTCGAGCGAGTGCTCTTTTGCCAGTCTCGTAAGAGAACCAGTAAAACCCACTGAACGGTACGTCACGCCAAAGTGTGGAGGACAAGCCTCGCCACAAACTCTGGACGCCTTGCGTCTCGACCATAGTCCGTATCCTCAGGATGGCGGAACGCAAATTTCGTGACGTACCGTGAAAATGATGGGAGGCTTGTAGTTGCGTACGAAGAAGTTCGAGAGGAGAGAACGTGGCAGACACTGCTGTACGGGCCATGATACCAGCAGCAAACGGTGCTAAATTGTGTGTTGGTAGCACCTGCGTCAGTAGCGTATCATATGTTACCATGTACGCCGTTTGGGCTGGGACAGCAATCGCTCTGCAACGCCTATTAGAGACTAGTGTCGTTGTAAATGTTTGAAATAACCTACAAAGTGGTTCCCACGCCCTTCCACAACCCGGCGACGCCCTCAACAGTCCATACACGCCATGCTGCGTCCCAGAAGCCTTGTACTCGCTGGGCTCTAATGGCACGGCCATCCCACAAGCAGACGACTTGAGGATTGGGATTGGTTGGATTCGGACGTGATCCCCATAATTGTGATGACTGTGGATGGGAAACAGAGGGGGCCAGAGAATGAGAATTTCGAATACAGTCAGCGGGTGAGCGCTGGCAACAAGTGTTCGGGGGAGGCTTTGGAAATAAGGGGGTCTGGTGAGTAGGTGTTGTTGATGCATTAGGTAATTGAGTTTGTAGACGGGTTTTTATGACGTCGAACGGGGTCACTATGTGGGGAACTGTTGAAAAATGACATATTGGGGGATGAAATTGCCCTTACTTGTCAAAGCCGTGAGAGTGGCGCCGGTCGCGGCTGCCAGTGGCTTAGCATACCAGTCGCGATTGGAGGCCTGCATAGGGCCCAGGTATTCCTGAGGCAGAGTGGACACAGGACAGTCAAAACTGGAATGGAACTGGAGCAGGCGGCAGGAGCCGGGAGGGATATATCATAACTAGCATCGGAAAACTTTGAAACGGAACTACTCACCCTCTCTCTGCACAAGCATGGCAGGCTCCACGCTTCCTACATCCGCCCAGAACGCTGCCCAGAATGCTCTCAACGCTGCAATCGCAGACTCCCCCCCTCCCCAACCCGAGGCCGGACAGATCGACGAAGAACAGGTTCTCGAGCTGGAGGCCTCTGCCCCTGATATTGATTCGGATCGCACAGTATTCGAAGACCCACGGACATTTACCGTCAAGGTCAATATTCTTTTTCTTCATGTCCTTGATGGACGATATGAATTTCATTCTTAGCATCCACTATACTCCTCATGGACATTATGGTTCGATTCTCCAAATACCAAAAATCGGAATGGGGCCCCACCGACCCCCTCAACCTCCGTTCCAGCAACTCCATCAACCTCGGCTGCCCAGGGTTGGATGGACGACATCAAAAAGGTCATATCTCTCGATAGCGTAGAAGAGTTCTGGGGGCAAGTTTCTCCTATACTCCCCCTTTGTCTTACACATTGGCCTTATTCGTAATTGATAGGCTGTATAACAATATTGTACCCCCATCCAATTTACCCCCGAAGGCCAACTATTATCTATTCAAGGTGTGTATCTACCATTTTCCCTCTTTATTATATCCCTCAATATCACCTGCAGGAGGGGATCATTCCGGCATGGGAAGATGCAGCAAACAAAGACGGTGGCAAGTGGAGCATTCAATTGCCGAGGGACAAAAATCGAAGCGTCATCGATCAAATGTGGCTCTATACTGTACGCCAAGATTTCTCTCACTAGCCTCTACTCCAAGGCGCTTATTCACCCCTCCCTCTTCCCAGATGTTGGCCGCTATCGGGGAGACGTTCGATCCAGCTCTATCCGACGCTGCCAAAGAAGCTGCCAGTCTCCCCCAGACGCCCCTAAACCGGCACCGCCGAAATCGATCATCACCGGTGTGATCGTTTCCGCCCGACCATCTTTCTATCGACTTTCCATCTGGACACGTCTCGCACCGTCCTCAAATCCTTCCCCGGACTCGTTGCCCCCCGACACTCACCCTAGTGAATTCGGTGAATCACTGCGCCTGCGTATCGAAGCCATAGGGAAACATTTCAAAACTTCCGTTCTTGGTTACACCGAGGGACAACGGTTAGGGGGAAACTTGTCGACGGAAGTAGAGTTTCTTAGTCACAAGGACAGCGAGAAGAAACCCAAAGGCGCTAAGAAATGGGTCATTTAATCTTTTCGAGGATTTAGGATCTATGCTCGTAGCGGGCGAAGACATCATGTTTGCCAGTTTGTATCTAGGCGTAATTGCAGCAGACTCTATTTACTTGTCACGATCTCACTCTCTGATCTCCCTGCGTATCCCATCCAGGACTACAAAAATATATAGCCATAGTATTAGCGAGAGCAGATGTGCCTATTCTCAAATGGGACGCACTTCGTCGTAGAGGGCAGAGTCCACTCCCAATCTTTGCAGAGCCAGCCAGATAATGGCGGCTGTCATGCCAGAACCGCACGTGTTCACAATGCGCCTCGCGGCGCGGGGCTGGAGTGCCTCATCAGAACCTAGGATATCTACGATTATCTTACGAAGATCATCTGGTTCGCGAATCGTCGTGAATGTGTTAGACCCAAAAGTATGTGATTCGAGGAGCGCATTGAAGGGAAGAGAGATGGAATGGGGTATATGGCCAGATGGCAGGCCAGGACGTGGTTCTGGAGCAGTCCCGTGGTACCTGTCGACGTCCATGAGTCAGGTCCAGGCGAGCAGTTCAAAAAGGGATACCTGGGTGCCGCACGCGCGTCGAGAACTAATTCAACACCACGGCTAGCCGATAGGGGCTGTTTTGAATTTTCCACGATTTGTTCATATGCTGCAAAGATCAGTTGAGGATTGTTCCTGGGCCTTGGCATCAGATATATACATACTTCGTAAGGTCGAGGCATTGAGCGTCGGTTCGGGATAATCGGAGGGCTGTAAACGTGAAAGTACATATTCTTGCGCACCACTACGGAGTACGGGGCCGTACTCACCTCAATTTGTAAGGCATGGTCGCTATCTTCAAGTGGAAAACCCCCAGATTCCCAAAAACGGAGACCCCCATTGAGGACGCTCGCTTTCTCATGCCCGAAAGCCTGAAGAGCAGAAAAGGTGCGATGATAGAAGACGATAGGAGAGACAAGAAACGGTACCTTGAACATGAAAAGTGCACGAGGTGAGCTGAATACACCTAGAGTATCATACCTAGGATGATTATTGTCAGTGTCTCCATCAGGGTCATGGAATATTCGCCTCACAGAACAACGTGCGAATCTTTATTGATATCAAGAGACCCTATGCAGTCGGGAGTTTCTCACTCAAGGGCAGCCCATCCCGTAGATATCATCACTTTAACATACGACATGTCTGGGCGAACAAGGTCTCCGAAGGCATCATGTGTGGCAAGTTTAAGGGATGAGAGCTAGCGGCCTTATCCAGATCAAGAAAGCGTGCACGAGGGATGCGTTTCCCCTTGAAGAACTCGGCGCGAGGATCTCTACCTGAACCAGGCATGTGCCATGAGACATCGACAGGAATAACAGACCCTGCTAGATGGGGATAATCAACTGGAGAAATAACGAGGGGCACCGGAGCGTTGCTAGAATATAGACGCCTGGCTAGCGAGTAGGCTGTAGTAGTGGTGATGCGTAGCACTAGCATTGGTCTTCAGCGTTTCGGCGTCACCCGAAACGGAAATTATTTCTCAACGCGCTGTCCACCATGTCTGACTCGAAACAAGCTTATCTAGCGGCCAAGTACATGTCTGGTGCAAAGGCTGAGGCCATTCTCTCCCGTGCTTCGTCGTCTGATACCCAAAAGAAGAAGAAAAAGAAAAAGGTGTTGGATGAGGCATCGACGGCATCAACCTCGTTCATCAAGGACAACGATGCAGGGTGGGGAGGTGCCCTGCCTTCTGGTGCGAATGACGACGAGGAAGATGATATCGCTCGAGGCGATGCCATCGTCGCTTCTGACCGAAGCTTCAAAAAAAGACGTACAGAAGACGGCGGATGGGAGACTATCCGAGTTCCGACCCCTCCACCAGCGGATGAACAGCCTGTCGTGGTTCAGACTGATTCTATACCCCTTACTGGGGGTTTACTCAGCGGAGACCAAATCAAACGGATTCGGGGGGAAACTGTGGGCAAACAGACTACCAAACCTGCCGAAGCCGAGGAGACTGTGTATCGGGATCAGTCTGGGAAGAAGATCGATACCAAAGCGGAAAGAGCGGCTGCTGCTCGGGAGAAACGATTACAACAGGAGAAAGAGGCGCTGAAGATGGAATGGGGAAAGGGTCTTGTGCAGCGAGAAGAAGAGGAAAAGAGGCGTCTGGAGCTGGAGAAAGAAAAGACGAGGGGTCTAGCTAGGTATAGTCCTCTTTTTGCCATCGTTCGCCCCAAAATCTAAGTTATGATTACAGATATGCGGATGACGAAGATCTCAACGGGTGGCAGAAAGCACAGGAGCGGTGGAATGATCCCGCAGCTGCATTTTTATCGGTTCGGAACAAGTCTTATCGAGTCAGGGCCATATATTGACCTCGTGTTACAGAAAAAACAATCGAAAGGACCGCGGAAACCAGAATATACAGGTCCTCCGCCCCCACCAAATCGTTTTGGCATAAAACCTGGCTATAGATGGGACGGTGTCGGTATGTGGAAACCTTGATATTTGAATTCTCCCTATTCTCGCTGATCTCTGATTATTAATAGATCGCAGCAATGGATTCGAAAAGAGGCTCTTCCAACGTGGAAACGAACGGCAAAGACGGGGCCTGGAGGCATACGAGTGGAGCGTTGACGACATGTAACCCCGAGAAGAGGCTCTGTACTGTATCCCACAGGCTAAATATTATTTATCATTATTTATGGCATTTTTACGTCTCCGGTCACTGCCGTGGATACCGTTACCATATAAACTCGTGGGCGCGTTTGTTACAACCAGCTCACTTCTTCTAAAACTTCTCACTTTACTCCTCGCACGACATGTGTGGTATCTTCGCCTATTGCACGTTCCTGACAGAGAAGGTACTCGGGAACACTGCAAGACGGGGATATCCACACTAACCATCAAGCATCCAGGATCGCAAAGATATTTGTGATATTCTTTGCAACGGCCTCCAACGTCTCGAATATCGCGGGTACGATAGCGCGGGTATTATTCATTCTCTCGTTTTCAGCATGTTACACTCTAAATCCTCAATCCTTAGGCATTGGCATTGACGGCGACTCGGATAAGGAAATCATCCTTTTCAAGCAAGTTGGCAAAGTTGCCGCTCTACGCCAACTCATCGCCGAAGCCGCAATTGACACCCAAAAGTCATTCCTCAATCAATGTTCCATCGCCCACACACGTTGGGCCACCCATGGACCTCCCTCTCCTGTGAATTGCCATCCCGTCCGTTCTAACCCAGCGAACGAATTCACTGTGGTACACAATGGAATTGTTACTAACAACACGGAATTGCGACTGGTCCTCCAAAAGAAAGGCTACAAGTTCGAGAGCGAGACCGACACTGAAGCGGTTGCCGTTCTTCTCAAATACGTTTGGGATTCCCAACCACAACAGCGCATTGACTTTACGAACCTTGTGAAAACTGTGCTGAAGGAATTGGAAGGCTCATTCGCTTTTGTCTTCAAAAGCATTCATTTCCCGAATGAAGTTGTGACTGCGCGGCGTGGTTCACCCCTTCTCATCGGTGTCAAGACTGAAAAGAAACTCAAGGTCGACTTTGTTGACGTCGAGATTGGTGGCCCAGAGGCCGAGAAGGGCAATGTTCTGCGTGAGTTTTGCCTTGCCTGCCCTTCGCTGAATCTATTGTACTAATGCACAAGATAGTCGGGCCTGGTGGACCTGGACCAGTCACCAGTAACCTCCTCGTTCCCCCCACAGTCGGCATGACACGTAGCCAGTCACGGGCCTTCATGTCTGATGAGGGGATCCCTCAACCCATTGAATTCTTCATTGCGTCGGATGCGAGTGCTGTGATTGAGCACACGAAACGCGTACTTTATTTGGAGGACGACGACATCGCCCATATTGCAGACGGAGAACTACACATCCACCGACTCCGCCGTGGCGAGGGGAAGTCTTCTGTTCGTGCAATCGAGACCCTCGAGCTGGAACTCGCTGAAATTATGAAGGGGAAATTCGACCATTTCATGCAAAAGGAGATTTACGAACAACCCGACTCCGTCGTGAACACAATGCGTGGTCGTGTGAACTTTGACATTCACAAAATAACTCTAGGTGGCTTGAAAGCATATCTCCCTATTATACGTCGTGGGAGACGGATTGTATTCGCAGCCTGTGGGACCTCATATCATTCCTGCCTTGCTGTGGGTCGAACGAATCTGCGTGTGTGTATATACGACTGACATCCTGCCCATCAGACTCGAGCAATCTTCGAAGAGTTGACTGAGATTCCCGTGTCCGTGGAACTTGCGTCTGACTTCCTCGACCGAAAGACACCAATCTTCCGTGACGACGTTTGTGTGTTCGTTTCGCAATCGGGGGAGACAGCAGATACAATCCTTTCAATGCGTTACTGCCTCGATCGTGGCGCATTATGTGTCGGTGTAGTCAATACCGTCGGTTCTACCCTTTCTCGCGATTCACATTGTGGAATCCACATCAATGCCGGGCCTGAAATCGGTGTGGCTTCGACGAAGGCGTATACTTCGCAGTACATCGCACTCATCATGATGGCCATCCAACTCTCTGAAGACCGGATTTCCCTCACTGAACGTCGCAACCAAATCATCGACGGGCTTCACGAGCTGCCTGCCCAAATCAGACAAGTTCTTCATAATGACAAATCTTACCAACAACTTGCAAGGACCGTTCTGGCGGACTCACGATCCCTTCTGATTATGGGACGTGGCTTCCAGTCAGTCAGCGTCCTTCGGCCTGCATCTTCCTTTCTACTGAATGGTCTCTTATCAGACATGCCACCTGCCTCGAGGCAGCGCTCAAAATTAAGGAAATCAGCTATACTCACAGTGAAGGTGCGGCCGATTGAAACTGTAATAGTTTGTGCGTTAATGTGTAACTGTAGGGATTCTCGCCGGAGAACTGAAGCACGGCCCCTTGGCGCTTGTCGATGAGAACTTCCCTGTGATCATTATCATGACCCAGGATTCGTTGTATCCCAAGGTCCAATCCGCTCTTGCCCAGGTGACAGCCCGTAAAGGCCAACCGATCATCATTTGCAATGACGACGATGACAGCATCCCTAAGGAATATCGAACGATCCGAGTACCCCGGACTGTAGATTGCCTGCAAGGGATTCTCAATATTATTCCACTCCAGTTACTGTCCTACCATTTGGCCATCATGAACGGTTTCGACGTCGACTTCCCTCGAAATCTGTATGTCGGAAATCCAACTTTTTGTCCATGGTTCTTATTAACGCGCCCTCGTCCACAGTGCAAAGTCCGTCACCACAGAATAATAGATTTGGATGTTTAGATAAATTCTGGCTTTTCTCGTCTCCGTACATGGACTGTGTTTGTGCACTTACTACTACAATTTTCCTAAGTATAAATCAATCTTTACTGCCGTTAGGGTTGCATCCGGCCATTGCCACCGTGACTTCTTGAGTGCTACGGTCTCGTTTTCTCGTTGCCTCAATGGAGTACAATGTGATGGATGAAGTGATTCCAGGCCTGTGGATAGGTGACATATCGGCCGCTGTGGCTCAGCATGCGCTCGAGCAGAACAATATTAAATTCGTTTTGTCTGCTATGCGGGGTCGAGTCAAGGTCAACCCAGTGAGCTCGAATGGTGTGGTTCCAGGATGCACCGATTATTGAATCTAGGACGTCAGCTGTTACAAAGACACCAGATTCCTCTAGACGACGTGCCCACGGCTGATATCCTGGAGCATATTCCTGCATGCAATGCACTTATTGAAGCGGCTCTTGCCCGAAATGACGGGGTTCTTGTCCATTGTCAGGCTGGAATGAGTCAGTAGGACGAGCCAGCGTGCGCGATTTCTTGGTTTCTGAGTCCTTGACCAGGTCGAAGCGTTGCTATCGTCGCTGGATTTTTGATGTATTCGCTGAAACTGGATAGGGATGCGGCATTGGAACTCATCCGGAAAGTCCGGCCTTCTGTCGCGTACGGCTTCCCAGAGGCTTTCTACTTTACTGTCGTTCCTGACGCTGTACTTTTTCGAGACAGACCGAACGAAGGCTTCATGCAGCAGCTTGACATTTTTCATGATGCGTCTTTCAAAGTCACACGGGCAGACAAGAGCGTACGGAATTTCTACATGGATCGCTCAGTGCGAGAAGTCTTAAGTGAGTCGTCATCGCGCTGGCCCGTCACTGCGCTAACTAAGATCTTCTTGTAATCAGACGGCGATGCCTCGGAAATCCGTACGGACATGTTCGCTGGATTTCCACGCACGCCCAGTGCTTCCGCACCAGCGACTCCAGGTGGTCCCCATCGTCGCATTAGATGCAAGGCCTGCAGGTGATCCACATTTTCTACGATCTCGTTGGTGGGTCGACTACCGACGTCAGACACTTGACAGACGGGAGCTAGCGGCCCGCGAACACATGATAGATCACGGTCAACTCTCCCCGCCTACACCGATCGCGACTCCGCAGGAGGTATCTAGAGCCTCATCTTTTGGCGAAAGTAGTAGGCCGGCTGTGCGTCCCGGAATTTCGAGCCTGAAAATGAGTTCGATCAATACGGACGTGCAAGCGAGCGATGTCGAACCGTCTCGTTCCCGTAGGCCCTCGCGATCTGGTTCTTTCACAGAGTCGTCGCGCCCTGGTGCCCTCGGCGGTTTGACTATGAGCAGTGTGAGCTCCATAGACACGGATGGCGTGCGGCCTGGGAATTCACGTCGATCGACGTCCTTCAGTGGTCGGATCTCTGGTTTCCCTGGTGGTCTCGCCATGACTTCCATCGTGAACGTCGAGTCTGCAGTGACAGACTCTGACGAGGAGGCTGCTGGGGATGTTGCCGAGGGGGATGAAAGCCCCAACAAGTTAGATGATAATCAAGCCGTGGAAGACCTATCCAGTCGATCGACGTCCCCCCTGCCATCCCCACCAATCTTACTTTCCCCGAGCGAGATATCCGCACAGCTGCCGACGTCCCTCGCTGCTCTGAGGCGCTCCTCTCTCCTTGTCGCACTTAATACTTCAACTCCAACCTCAACCCCGAGCTCGCTCCCCATATCTCGTTCCAACTCGATGTCAAGCCCTCGACCGATCTTGGTGAATGCAAGCTGTTCTGGATACTTTATTGAACCAGTAAAGTTTTTTTTTTTCTCTCCTGTCACGTTCTGTCTCAAGCGAGACTGATCATAATTCCCGATTTCCGGTTTTCATTATTTCAACGTCTGGCCCCCTTTTTTTTTCGATTCAGATGAAATGGATGGATCCCTTCTTACAGGACGGACATATGGCAGGAAAGATTACATGCCCCAACGAGAGATGCAATTCGAAACTGGGGAATTACGACTGGGCCGGGGTGGAATGTGGATGCAAGACTTGGGTGACTCCGGTATGCTTTTTTTTTTTTAAACCTCACCAACAACGCACCAACAAGAAAAACCGGGGTTGGATTCTGCCCCGATCGGCGATCTTCCGTGATGCTTACTGTAAAACCGTCCTTTCCGTCTTTTTTCATTTAGGGATTTTGCATCTCGAGATCCAAAGTTGACGAAGTGTCTTGACAGTACATACAGCACGGTGCGTTGACCGAGTGTATGTATTACTTGGTCCCAGTTTTATTTATTCATGAGATCGTGAGATGTATTTTTTTTTTGATTTGTTTTCATTGTACTTTGATCACAAGGAAAGGAGCTATGACTATTCAAGACCCAGGACAGATTGATACCACTGTGCACAATTACTATTCGAGAGTAATGTTTGTGTCCGTGTGTCCTGTGTGTGGTGGTGACAATGCAAGGAAGATGCAAGGAATTAGGAGAGCTTACACCGCGCTGAGGATACATTGGACAGCTTTTTTTTAATGGTTTTCTCTTTGTGATGAGAAAAGGGGGAGGGGGGATATCACGTTAGGGCACCCCAACTTGCCAACCCACCAAAGAACAGTCCAAGAGCGACGAGCAGCGCCACGTACGAAGCGGTATGCACACCCATCGTCGGAAGTCCCTCCGTCCACATCAAATTCAACACGGTGCAGAGAGCGACGAGCGTGAAGAATGTGGGCATTGTTGCGGAAATGGCAGCTACAATGACCGGGAGATGCATCTGGGAATGAGGGTTTCGAGTTCCGGGCTAAAGCTACGAGGTAACGTGAGGAGAGAATGAGCGTCAAGCCAAAGGTGAGCAGAAGGGAGTCCAGCCGCTGGAGGCCCGCGATGAACACGGGGATATTCTGTGGCGGGTTACTAGAGGTCAACGAGTGCAAGCCTTACACAGGAATTATCTCGAATGGCTCACGGGGGTGGTGCGCCCCACACTTCCTCCAGGTCGGACCTGGTCCGTTCTAGGAGAAGGTGGGCTATTTCTTGGTCTACGTACGAGGACATGGGCGAATCTACGCGGCTGAGCGTTCCAAAGGATGAAGGAGCCACCGCCCCTCGTGAAGATGCAGGATCGTGGGGCCTGTCGGGAGGCGATGCAGCCTTGAGCGCGGATGAGACGAATCTCAGACCATCGGACTGGACCGTCCTGTGTTCGTTATTGGATGAGGGAGAGCCTCTTTCATCACTCCCAATGCCTTCTTCCTCCTCGTCGGGGTCGCCGTTGTCGTTGAGCAGGTCTTTGTACAGCGCTAGTTGAAGATAGGTTTGCGTTATGCCGTATATTTCGCCCACACAGGCCCAGCCCATGGCGAACCACCAGATGCGTTGGAATGCAGGATCCCGGGGACTCTGGATCGGAACCCAATCCGGGGCGCTTGCGTCTGGTGCAGCTTGGAGGGAGACACCGAGAAGGGCGATAGAGAACCATCTGAGGGATTCCTGGACCAGGACAGAGAGGAGGGTGGAGAGACTAGTCGTGTACGATGTGACATATTTCCCGAAGCAAGTAGCGAGGACGAAGGACGGCTGGCGCAGTGTGTATGAGGCTATCCAGGTGACTAGACCCAGAGCTACATCGCGCAGGATCGAAGTAATGGGCGTTTCCGAGCTGGGTTCGGCCCAAATATACGGGATTGCGGCAAACAGGGCGAGAATAAAAATGGAAAAAATGGGCAGTATTGCATAGTTGAACAGAAGACGTGGGTACGAGACTGGAATACGATGAGGGTCATCAGGCAGGGAGCTGGCAGGAGCGACGACAAGAGGGGGCTGGGCATACTCGCAATCAAATCATGACTGACACCAAGCGAAGAGTCATAGTCCTCCAAGTCGAGGTCCTCGTCCTCGCTTCGCTCCGATAGACTTGTTCTTCGGACCGGGAAACTCATGCTCTGGCCTTCGTTTATGGCACCGTAGTTCTGTGTCTGGGACGGTGAAAGTTGAGGGATCATAATGCGAGGTGGCCAAGGAGGCATTAGTTGGTCATGGGGGGACTATTGAGTACCATATGTGCATCAGGGCGCAGTTATAAAATACCATTTATGGTAAATTGGAGATTATCTCAAGTTATACATGAGTGACTCATCCTCATTTTCGTGCTACAGATTTCCAGTATGTACCATTAGGAAACTCGAATTCTCCAATGCTCGCCTTGTGCATCTCAATGCTAGAGGTGGACTAGAGTGTCAGGTGCAGCACACCAGCGGCATGGGAACATTGGGCTCACCTGTAACCCTCCTTCGGGTCCAGAGGAACTTTGTAACGTCCGTGAGAATTAATGCTGCAGGGATATACAAAATGCTCGTGTAGATGGTCCACGAATTCCAAGACATTGCGGTCAATCGAGCCAGAGATAGCAATGTAGTCGATAAGACTGTGAAAGTCGCAGGTATGAACAAGCGCGCTGAGGGGACGATCCAATGCCCTTACCTCAAATGGATAACATACTTGGGAAGGATGCAGTCAGATTGTGCGTAATAACCAAAGCCTTTGATTGACGTACCTCACACAAACCCACCCCACCAGCATGAGGGCACACAGGCACCCCAAATCTAGATCAGATCGAATGAGATGAATAGCAAACCGGCACAGGTAGTAATAGACCTTACTTGGCAGCCATGAGCAGTACTGCCAATACTTCGCTCACGCCAGCCAAGCGACAAGAATCGATCTGAACGACATCAATAGCTTCTGCTTGGAGGAGCTGCTTGAAGACGATTCGATTGTGAGCATGCTCCCCTGTCGCAACTCCAATCCCATGGGGCTTGAGAGCTTTGCGGATAGCTGCATGCCCAAGAATGTCATCGGGAGCCGTCGGTTCCTCAATGAACCTGCATCTTTGTGAGCGCACACAAATTGGGGTAGAGGACGGTGTCACCATGCACCATGGTTTTAATTCCTCCAATCCTTTCACATACTCAATCGCCTGGGGCACGTCCCAAACCTGTAGCGGACATGTCACCCTCACTGATTCACAATTCAGAAAAACCAGGGGGAGAAAAGGATACCTGGTTTGCATCGATCATCAAGACAGAGCCTGTTGGGCCGGCATTCTTCCCAACGATGCTCTTTGGGTCGGGAGAGACATGTCCGGGTGGCAGGTAGGTGGGATCGTCGATAATAGAGCGAATAATCCTCCCGCGTCGGAGATCCGAGTGTTTGTCGGCACCAACCTTCATTTTGAAGTGGTTGAAGCCGGCTTGAACGGCTTCTTTGGTCAAACGGGCGACCTTGTCGTCGGAATACCCTAGACTAGACCCTCAGGGGAGTTTTTGGACAAAAGAACGGTGAGATCGATCGCTACCTATCCAGCCGGCCGACGTGACGTAGGCCGGATAGCCCTGAGCGATGACTTGAGCCTCGCGGTCCTTCTTGTCGGTCTCGCGCGCCTTGAGTATAGCAAGTGCCTCGTCGGGTGTGATAGCATCGGTAATATACCTGAAGGCAGTGGAGCGGACCAGTTCCTCAGGCGTGAAATCAACGATAAGTTTCCAGAGAGGCTTTCTGCGGGATTTAGCAAAGAGGTCCCAGAGTGCGTTGTCGACGGCGGCGGAAGCGAGGTGAATGACGCCCTTCTCGGGACCAATCCATCTTAGCTGAGGGTCCGCAAGGATGTAGTCCCAAGATTTGCCCATGTCAGCGAAGAGCACTTCAGTCTTTTTCCCAACGAGGCGGTGTGCCACCTCTCGGATGGCCATGCAAACCTGGAAGATAATGAGTAGAGTTAAGGGAGCTGAGAACCGAAAGGAGCTTCACGATGTCATTGCCCCGTCCAATGGTGAAAGTCATTCCATTCCCCACGAGAGATGGATCAGGCGAGTCAGTGAAGAGGGTCACATAAGCCGACGAATAGTCGCAATCGGTGTTCCTAATAGGCCATAATTAGGTAGACAATCGCTATCAGCGTCCTCGGTCTGGTGGTGGACTTACATAGCGTCCGTACCATCTCCACTCAGCGAGGTGGGGAAACGGACGTCTGAGGGGGTCGAATTAGATGTGAAGGAAAATAGGGCAGAAAGGTGTCAAAGAGTTGACCATGTATTTCGTAGCGTGTGATGGTGGTCATGCTATGAGGAGGCCTCACGGGATTTGTAAGGCGGACCGTGGTCCCCTAGCCTCGAATAGGCAGTAAACCCTGTGATTGGTCTTCAGGGAAAATACATCACGTGTCGGGGCGGCCTACCTTCCTATCTCGATCAATGTCACGCCGATTTCACGTGACCAAATGCACCTAACCATACATGTAAAATTGTTCATATCGGGCACCAGGTTTTAAGAGGACCCCCGGGAGCTCTATTAGCACATTGAGGCGTAATTCACGGATTTTCGGACGAAATTTTCGCGAAACGTAGATCCAGTTCAGGGATTTTGGGTGGGAAAAATCTGGCAAACGTAGGTGCTTCCGCTCACAGATTTTGGGGTTGTCCCTGTGAAACGTAGATCCACATTCCAGGATCCCGGGTGCTGTCCTTA
Source organism: Hydnum rufescens UP504 (assembly GCA_014904985.1). Classification (NCBI taxonomy): domain Eukaryota; kingdom Fungi; phylum Basidiomycota; class Agaricomycetes; order Cantharellales; family Hydnaceae; genus Hydnum; species Hydnum rufescens. The sequence continues at coordinate 227,521 of MU128931.1, read as the reverse complement.
AGTGGCTGAGTGGTCGGGTTGCAGTGGTTGGTTTTGGGCTCCTAGTGCAATTTTTAACCTCCGGCTGTCTCCGGACCTGCCCAACTCGGCACTCGAAATTGGATGCAGACGACGATGCTGACAAAGATGAGAAGTGGCGAGGATTCAAATTGGAGCGTGGTAGCTGGGGGGGGATTATAACCTCGCGGGAGGCGCCAGAAACCCATTACTGCAAAAATGCTGTTTTTTTGTTTAATTTTTATAGTAACGTAGATCCGGAATTCACGGATGTTTCGAGGTCAGGGGAAACCTAGATCCAGAATTCACGGATTTTCGAAGGGAAAATGCCGTCTGGCGGATCAATGTTCAATTAGCGCTCGCGGAGGTCCTGTTTTAAGGTGTGAATGGGCTCTAGCATTTCCTCGGGGTTTCTGAGACGTGACATACCTTTTTTGACAGGTCCTTGTGACATGTGACGCGGTACGATCACGCGGCTCCGTTACTGTGAAGGCAAACAAAGAGGACTTTTGGAGGCCACAGCAGGCTATTGCACGGGTTTTCAAAACCCGCGGGTTTCGGCCCCGCGGGAGTGCTAATGTGGATCCTTGGCTAAAACCCGCCAACCGCCACCCCCGGCAATTGTGGCCCGGGGTCAGCTCTTGCTGTGACTTTTGCTAGCTGGGATTCAACATACACATCACCATTTTCCTTATTTACTTATTCATTATTATGATACATCAATGCATAACTCACAGGGTGGGGCTCCCTTTCCGGTGACCTGGGCTCGTGGCGTTGCAGGGTTTGGTGCTGGTGCTGGAGTGGGAGGGTTTACCTAGAATGATAACTAAAAAAAAATCAACAAGTCGCGCAAAAAGAGCAGCTGGGGCTACTCTTTGCATAACAGTATGGATCGAACTGGAAAACAAAGGAACATAAATACCACACACCCGCTACGGCGGGTGTGTGGTTGAGCTATTTGTTTCGCGATTCGCAGTTGGGTGGCTCACCGTTTGGGCGGTTCCCCGTTTGGCGGTTCGTGGTTTCGGCGAGTCTGCAGCAACAGCTGCTGCGACTCCTTGAATAATAATAATGAATGAATAAATCAATAAACAAACAAACAAATACATGTATACTGCCTCTGGTGATACTAACCCCGCGGGTGCCCCGTGTGCCCGCGGGATGTGCACTCCCGCGACATATCCCAGGGGTTTCCCCCCTCCCCCGTGAGTCACGGGGCGGGTTTTCAACCCGCGGGGCGGGGGGGAATCCCAAATTCCCCCGCAGGGTCCCTCTAGGCCACAGCAGTAACCAAGTTGTTAGGTTTATTGTATGCGTTTCATGCAGCGCCTCTATTTTCACCGAGGGATCCGCGGAGCCTCCGTCTACTCGTAGAGTCACCCAGTCACCCATATGAGTCTTATCTTTCTTTTACATATCTCGCGAAGCAAAAATGGCCGAGTATATTAAACTACAAACGAACTTACTAAACACAGCAGACAATACACTCTCGTTCTCAGATCCGCTAGAGCGAACAGTACATGAAAGTTTCCGACACAACAAATAGAACGCAGAGACCGCATGGATCTTGTCTGAACAATGGACGAAAACAACGAGTTCAACGAGTGATTATACAGTGGTCGAGAGACGGGCTCGACCGGTGAGATACACAGATAGGATCTAAGACAAGACAGGGAAATATGGAAACTCCATAGCACATGATGTAAGATGCTCGTGGTCGGGTTTCACGCTGCTTACGGAACAGGCATATTTTTGACTCGATCGACGGCTTGCCGTAGTGCCACGCTAGCCGATCGAGACACGTGAGTCGCGGGCACAGCTTCGGACTGCAGAATGTCTGCTGTCCGCTCCACCATTTCACAGACTAGAAATACCCCAAAACGTTGAGAATGCCTTTCGCCTCAAGTCAAATAAGTTTGCGACTCACTTCGTTTGTGAAACGTGGGCATCACAATGTGAACAGAATGTCGCAGGGATTTCAGCAGTACAGCTGCGGAAAGCGTTACCATCTAAGAAGAGACCATTTGTCAATAGAGGGTCATCCATCGCTAGAATCGCTGGGAACTCGCCTGGATATATATAGGAGGGAAAAGTGGGAGTCCAGAACAGAACGGCTCTAGCTGAGCGATATCAAGCATGTCGTGAGCCGCCTGAGCAGCGGCAGTCCCATAAACCCATCTCCTCGGGTTATCCACAAGTGCAGGATCTTCCATCCCACCCTGATTAATGTACACTCTTGCAAACAACCCAAAACTCGTCAGAAGCAATTTTGCATGCCCCGGCAGTTCAAAGCGATCCACTTCTGCTTTCCATTGGCTTACTTCGGAGTTCCAGCCATCAAAGGCGGAGATGATGTGGTCAACGGTTCCAAATCGCCAGGTGTGTACGCCTTGCGCATGTTGAACTCGCTGGAAGATTGCACAAAGACGTGCGTGGCTGATAAGTTGAATATCTCGAGCTGTTCTGACGGGGCAATAGAAGCGAGATTGTCGAATAATAAAGAACAAAACGGTCGAGGATCGAAGACGGGCGCTCGACGGTTACGGTGCAGTGCTTGCTGTGCATATACGATCTATGGAAAAGATAAATATCTCGGTACAAGCCATTCTGGTGCACAACATACATATGCAAACAGCCACAATCGTAGCCAATTTTCAAAGGTAAGATCGCGCCGGGGAGGCAACAATCCACAGACTTCACCCAACGTGAGGGGGTGAGGAGGTGGATTTTTGAAGGTCTGATGAAGGAACCGCGATGAGAACCGGTTGATAATAGCGCACTGATAGACCGTTTACCTTGAGATATCCTCGAGTCCACTCAAATACGGTACGAGCCATTGCATCCGACTTTTCAGAACAAGTGAACGTCGCAGCCGCACACAGGGCTGTAATCTCTTCCGGACCAATACCAAGCTCCAAGTCAAGATCGGGAGCATCAAGACTGGCAGGCTCGGCATCAGGATCCGCGGTACTGAGAGGGCGGTGTGAGCCCGAGTAACCAGGGGAGGCATTAAAGATGGATCCGTCAAGTTCCTGCATTAGATAGTCGAAAATGTGGTGGTAGTGGGGAAGACGTTCTGCGGGCACTAGACAAGCCACTCCAAGAATCAATGGCGTGATTGTGGGCTTCCCTTCTGGGAGGTAGGGCCAAGCCCCGAGTTGGACTGGGAACCCAAAGAGATAATGGGCCAAATGGGCATGGAAGCTACCGGGGGAGAGAGATAAGGGAGGAGCGGACTTTGTGAGATTGAAAGGGATCACTTACTGGTCAACAAGGACGTTAGCATCAGCCATGCTAACAATTCCCGATTTGATAATATTCGAACGGGGATCAGTTTCACCTAACATATCAGCTTGCGTGGATGACGTCATGGACGGGGAATTTAAGGGGGCGGTGTTGATGAGATCGTCAAGGAGACTGTAGAGCCCGGGGGCGGGAGGCGCAGGCGGGGGGGTCGAGGTATTGCTATTGGCATTGAAGTAATCGTCAGACATTTCTGTTTGGGCAAGTAGTGCCTCTGCACCGTCGGCTGTAGAGTGGTCCAAGGGTGGCTGAGGCGCGCCAGACACCCCAGACGCACCAGGGACATCGACACTGAGAGGTGGTGTGAGCCAGGGCATTGGGTATCCGGCCGTTGGGGTCGATGGGGAAGTGGAATCGAGAGGGAGGTTAAAGTGTTTCATTATGCTTATCATCGAGCGCGTGAGGTGTTCGACCTGGTGGGGTTTAGTCAGTTTTTAGAGATGAACAACAGGTGAGCGCCTTACAGCATGCGACAGTGTGTCTATACGATTCGTCGTAGATTCCTGCCATTCGTCATCCTGCAGAGTGTCAGTAGGGGCAGAGCCATAAGGGCTGAACGCGCATACATGGGCTCGAGTCTTGAAGCGACATTCCTCCTTACGAGTGGTACATCGGACGCAGGCACTGCCGTGAGGTCCAATAACGCATTTGAGCTGATCGCGGGTTGGTCCTCTGAGAAAAAGATTGGAAGTAGGACTGGGAGGGAAGCACATTACCTTTGAACGTCGGCAATTAAGACAAGCCTTCTGCTTCTGCTTCAGAGGAGGCCCACCAATCGAAGTTGCAGAGGCCGAAACATTAAGCCAGGGAAGAGGGAAAGAAAAAAGCAATACTGCTAACCTTGTCTTTGACGACTATGCCGTTACTATGTCCATTCGCTTTGCCACCGTCTAGGCCGGGTGAGACAGGGGGCGAGAGAGGAGAACGCTTGCGCTTCCCCTTTGTCTGTTCCACTGGAGCGTTATCGGAGAGTGGGGGAGAATCCATGGGTCTTGTTTGGTGGTGAGTCTAATTAGCCTTTTTAGAGAGATAATCGTGATGCTGTGCAGAATCATTGATCATGTCACGGCTGCCATCATTGTCGTCTCGAAAAAAAAAGCGACAAGTCCAGTTCCCCTTAGCTCCGATAAACGTGGCTACCCTCTCAATCCCCCCCCCTAGCTACCTTTATGCGCCAAACACCTCCATCCGCTGTCTCACTAGCCTCCACCCTCTACGCACTGCTATCCTGTGCTGTTACATGCAGCATACGCCTTCTTGGCGCGGATACTACTTGAAACCTGATAACATCGTCATCATCACCCTTAGCTCCGAACGTCTCGTTGCGTGTGCCCCTAGTGTCCAAGTGTTAATGATAATGTACACTCTAAATAACTTTCTCTCATCTCCCAATCCGTGGCAGTCTCCACCCCCTCGCTTCGAGTCATGAGCATCCTGAAGACGAGAGAATTCTCTACTAAGGGCTGATAAAATACATACAGCAATGGTTGCCCGGCAATTCCCGCCAACCCAAAAAAAAGTGCTACCAACGTCGCGACCAGTGACGGCGGTACATCATGTCGGATTTCACATCGCCGCCAAGTGTCCCCGTCACTCAGCCACCACCACCCCATCCATTCCTCACCCAGCCAAAATTGTACATCTCCAATCTTTCCCCCGACGTCACGGATGCGGACTTGGCTAAGGCGTTCGAAACGTGCACGCCCATCCGTCCAAATATTCAAAGGACTAGTGCTACCGGACCATTGCGAGGTAAGGATGACTCTTTCTTCTGCTCTGGGGCCACTCATTCGAGAGAAACATCTATTTGCAGGAGACATTGACTTCAGATTTCTCGAGTCAGGTGGCCCCCATTCGTTCCTTTGTATGTTTGTGCTGTGTGTTGCTGAAGCTTTCGTGTCATTTTCTCAGCCGAAAGGGCGCTGGCTACGCTCCAGTCGCGTCCTTTGTTACCCCAATCCACCCATTCCATCCTTGTGTTATCCCCTTTTCCGCCCTCGGATCCCCCAACCCCGATTCCTCCGCCGCTCGCACTGCCGCGTCTCATAAAGCATCTCCCTCTAGGGACCACCGATGCCCAATTATTCGACCTCTTTCGTCCCTTTGGGCCCATTGCTGCTGTACGGAATCCAGCCTCCTTCGGACCAGACACCGGCGTCATCGAATATTGGAACGAGGACGATGCAAAGCGGGCCGAAGAAGCAATGCATTGCGCTAACTTTAACGGAAATAATATTGCCGTCCAGGTTTATCAACCTCGGCGAGGTGGCCACGTTGATTTTAACGCTTCCGCTGCTCCGTTCGTCCCCTCGGCAGGTTTGCCAACTTACACTCCATCATCCCCTGGAAGAGCACCCTTTCAATCACCCGTGAGCAAATGTGCCAAGAATATGAACCGGGAATATTGACCCTTTACTAGTATACACAGTCTTATCATACCCCAAGTCCAGGTCGTGGAATGCCCTCACCCTTCGTACATGGTTCGTATCCCTCACCTCCTAAATCAATAGTGCCAGCCAGCACTCAGCCATCTATCCTCCTCCCGTATGCCTTTGAACCAGGCCCTGGACAACAGGTCCAATTCGCTCCCTTAGTTGGGCCGGGCTCTGGGAGTCAGAGTGGCCTTATCGATCCTTGCAATCTGTTTTGCAAAGTATGCTCCTTTTCGTGTCTAGTCCAAGGATTCAGAGAATTGATCTGGTTTCTTTTTTAAGAATCTCGACCCCGCAATCGATTCGAACGATTTATTTTCTTACTTTCGCCCTGTTAGCCGCTCTGTTTTCCCTGAAATCTCCTCTCACTCATGACCTCAATTATTCTCTAGTTCGGCCAGATCGTCAGTGCCCGGGTGATGCGGGGCGATAACGGACAGAGTCGCGGCTTCGGGTTTGTGTCGTACCAGGCGCCCGACCAAGCAACGCATGCCATGCATGCTATGAACGGGCAGATGCTTGGGACTAAACAAATCCAAGTTCGCCTGCACGAACCTAAACAGCTTCGTCAGGAGAAATTGGCACAGAGGTTTGCGCAAGCTGGTGCTGGCTCTGGTCGTTTGAACGCAAGCGGCTCCACGAGTCCTGCCTTAAGTGATGGAGCAGAGAGTCCTGGTCGCTCCTCTGACAGAGTCCGTAGAGGATCTGGTAGTTACTATAACGTAAGCACGGTAGCCCGAAAAATTATCGCGATACTGATCGACATATAGGCCGCTATGGCCGGTAATCTCAACCTTTCTTGGGAGTTGGATGAACTACAGTCCTTATCTCCAGTGGTGCGCCAGGAAGTTCTAACGGGCGAACTCGGACGACGGGTGAAGAACCTGGAGACAGTACCAGCAGTTGATCTCGACCGTGTAGTTAACGCGTTGGTCTCCCTCAGCCTCTCGGAGGTCGTCCAAGGGATTCACAACCCAGAGAAGTTTGCGGCCCAAGTGAAGGCGGCCACAGAACATGTTGCCACGGAGTCCCAGTTGGCTCAAGGAATTCATGATCCCGAGAAGTTTGCAGCTCAAGTCGAGCTGGCCGCAGAGCAACTTGCCACAGAATCGAAGCCAGCCCAAGGGATTCGCGACCCAGAGAAGTTTGCGATCCAAGTGGAGCTGACTGCGGAGCAACTTGCCACGGAGTCGAAGCCAGCCCAAAAGGCCACGGGGCAAGTAGCCATGGAGTCTAGCTCTATCGTTCTTCCTTCGGCGCCAGGCACGCCTACGGCCGTCGGCACACCTTTGCTCACTCCACCTCGCACATCGTCTCCCTCTGGATCTCTTACGGTGGTTTCTGACCGGGATCGTCTCGTGATCGCGGTTTCTCGCCTTGAATCGGATCCAGACAAATGCGGGACAATCGCCGACTTACTGCTGACGTTGACTAAAAAGGAGCGAGCTCTCTGCATTTTCAATGTCGAGTATCTGAAAACCAAAGTTGCAGAGGCAAGGGAAGTTCTTGAGGCAGACGACGCCGAGGACGTTCCCGCGTCGTACCAGAGTGCTCCGGCAGCACCTAATAGACCCCCAACCTCACCTATCTCTGTCGACAACGGAATCAAATCTGCGTCAGAGCCTGCCATTCCCCAATCACTTCCAACGCCTACAACCTCACCACAATCACTCCCACCTCGCCCCCCCCTGGTTCAAAGACTTACACATTAACTTCCTTGGCATTATTACCTGCAAAGGAGATTATCAAGCTTACAGAGTCTCCTTCCGAGGCTCTGACGGGATTGCCTCTCCCGAAGGCTGATCCTTTAATAATCAAGGCGACAGATGAATTCGTCGACACTTTGGCGAACAAACCCATCCCACAACAGAAACAGCTTGTAGGCGAGAAGTTGTGAGTCGACCTCACAGGTGATTTCCTTAAAGAAGGGGATGCTGATTACCTCATTCTCCACACACTCATAACTTTAGATTCCGTGTTATCAAGGTTCGTAAACCATTTACTGTCTTGTGCGTCGTTTTATTGTTCATCCATGGTTTCGCCACCATCCTTTAGGCCTTCAATATCAAGGGAGCCGTGAGTGTCGTCCTGGGTCTCGACGCGTACCCTCACCGATGCTTTTTCACCCTAGCCTAAAATCACAATTGCTCTCTTGGACACCGAGGATCTCAGAGCTCTTTCACATCTCATGAATAGCTACCCGGCTGTCCTCAAGGAGAAAGTTCTCCAGCACGTCGCCAAATAGGCGAAATGAACTACACACACCCCGACGTGCTATGCAGTCGTGGCCACACATCTGTCAGCGGTTAACATACCACCTGATCACATTTCCCCTTCGGTTAACTCGCGTGAACACTCAAGTACTAATGCTTCGAATATCCACATACCAGACCATTCTCTTTACCCTTTGCATTCATATCTTTCATGGATCATACCTAGTTTAATGTCGTCTTTCCTTTCTCTTAGTCACCAATGCACACTTTTGGTTTTCAGCCACGATGCAAATCGAAATGGACGGCTATACCTTTTCCCCTGGTCTCTTTCTCTCGTCACACTGCCATCAATTATCAGACGTTGGCTCCTGTACTCGCGGTCGACATCATAAGTCTGAAGGGAGTTATCGATTCCGCACACGTTTTGGTCCGGAACTGTCTCTCAAATGACCTTGCCCTCCCATATGGGTATACCAGACTAGCGTTGCCACAGCATAATCTGATTCTACATTGGAATGTGAGTCATATAATAGACCAAGTTAATGCGGGTGAATCTCGATGGTGGCAGACAGCTCGCAATCCCCTACTCTGATTCCCCCGACACATTGAAATTCCATTCTATGCATATTTGGTAATGTACATCGTCCACCGACCCTTTCGTTCCTCAAGAAGTTGAGCGCGAATTAAATAGGTCGGGTGGCACAGCAAGAATGATCACGCGACCATCGGTACATCCAATAGCAATTCGAGGTTGAGTCTGGTTGCTTGACACAATAATATCAATACTGTTTGAGTAAAAGTTGGGGAGGCGACAGATACGTCTGACATGAGGACTTTGGCGTTGTTCCACCTGTATCCATTGATCTTGAAGAGACCAAGTGGAGGGAGTCAAGTGTGCAGTAGACCAAAGGATCTCTCTGGAGGATACCACCTGAGGAGGTTGTGAGGTCAAATCCCATGTGAAGGCCCCCACACCCATCCTAGAACTATCAGCAGAGAATGTAATGGTCTCAAGCCTGCCTCGGGGGCCTTGAAGCACTGAAATAAGTCTGCAGGACACGGCATCCCACAGCCGTATGGTATAATCACCAGAGTATGATGCAAGGTGTAATCCATCAGGTGAAAATGCAACACTTGCAACCCAATCAGAATGGTCCTCCAGTTTGGCAATGGGCACACCAGATATGGCATCCCACAGCTGTAGGGTATGATCATCAGAGCCTGATACAAGGCATAATCCATCAGGTGAAAAAGCAAAGCTTGCAACCCGTTCAGAATGGCCCTCCAGCCTTGCAGTGGTCCTACTGGATATGGCATCCCACAACCGTGTGGTATGATCACAGGAGCCTGATGCAAGGCACAATCCATCAGGTGAAAATGCAATGCTCATAACCCAATAAGAATGGCCCTCCAGTTTGGCAGTGCATATGCCAGATATGGCATCCCACAACCGTATGGTGCAATCATGGGAGCCTGATGCAAGGCACAATCCATCAGGTGAAAAGGCAATACTTGTAACCCAGCCAGAATGGCCCTCCAGTTTGGCAGTGTGTGCACCAGATACAGCATCCCACAACTGCAGGGTATGATCACCAGAGCCTGATGCAAGGCACAATCCATCAGGTGAAAAGGCAATGCTTGTCACCGAATCAGAATGACCCTTCAATTTGGCTATGGGTGTACCAGACATGGCATTCCACAACCACAGGGTATCATCACTGGCACCTGATGCAAGGAATAATCCATTGGGTGAAAATGCAACACTCCTAACTGCACTAGAATGGTCCAGTTTGGCCATGGGCATACTAGATACCACATCCCACAACCATAGAGTGCAATCATGGGAGCCTGATGCAAGGCACAATCCATCAGGTGAAAAGGAAATGCTTGTAACCCAATCAGAATGGCCCTCCAGTTTGGCAATGAGTGCACCAGATACAGCATCCCACAACCGCAGGGTATGATCACCAGAGCCTGATGCAAGGAATAGTCCATCAGGTGAAAATGCAACACTTGTAACCCAACCAGAATGCCCTGCCAATTTCACAATGGGTGCACCAGATATGGCATCCCACAATTGTAGGGTAGAATCACCAGAGCCTGATGCAAGGCATAATCGGTCGGGTGAAAATGCAACACTTGTAACCCAACCAGAATGGCCAAGTAAAGTGCTCAAGGTCTGTGGCCATTCAGAATCCATGCCTTGCAATACCCTGACACAATCCTTTTGGTCTTTCCCATATGTTGTGTAAAGCACAGACTCCTGAGGTGTGAAAGGCAGTGCAGAATGATACACATGCAGTGCACTTTCTCTTATCACTTCCCCATGAGCCAGGATAAACCGATATGCATCGGAGAGCATTGTTACTAGAATGGGCTTGCAATTTGAACTTATCTGTCATCAGAACCATGCCATACTCAGCAGCTGGACTAAGGATCAATAAGAAATATACATACCACCCAGCGGTATGCCTCTTGAACCGAACTTGCAACAACCGAAACACTACCAATCAGGCTCATTGCTTCAAACCACCATAAAAGTGATTCCATCAAGAACATCTCCAATGCCTCCACCAGTTTCTTCTCTCCAAACTGGACATATGATAGATGGGAGGCCCAATACCGGCATGCATACTGCACTTCTGGAGGCAAAGCATTTCTCACTTTCCGTTCAAGCCCGTCCACCTCCCTGTTTAGCAGGGACGGATCTGAGATACTAGCTACGTCCCGCTTCAGATATTTCGCCAGGAGTTCGAAGCATCGGATAGCATGCCGCAGCTCCTGCTCTGGCACAGGAACAATAATGAACTCCGCGATTGAGCATCGCGACGGATCCATAATAAATTCAAGAAAGGAAGGATGATAAATACGAGGCGCCTCATGAATGTTGGAAGGTGGGATGATGACTGAGTGAAGATGACGCAAGGTAGCCTCGACAACCTCTCCTTCGTACTGAACGAATCGAGCCAACGAAACGAGTGGAAGGGGCTCGCGCAATAGCACAATACTCCCAACCACGATCTGAAAGCGCCCCACATTCTCTCGATAATTATATCGGGAAAGGGAGTTTCGGAGCACCCCCGTATACAGCTCGTCCAGCTGAGAATATGGGGTAGCTCCGGCTTGTTGAACGGAGCTAGCATTAAGTATAAGACTTAGATGTCTGCGAGGGTCTTGCACTCGATCGTCACTGATAAAGCGGATTGCCGTAGCCGCGTAAACGAACAGCTTCCCGGACTTCTCTACAAGTGAATTCATCTCGGTCTCCTTAACCCAATCGGCAGACATAGGAAGGTCAAGTTTCTCCGGAATTTCTGCCAATGCGATGGAGATATAAAAGCGAATGTCTTGCTCAATGACTGAGGCTTCTATGTCGTGAAGAACCGTCTTCTCCAGGTTCCGGGCTTTGTTGAACACTGAAGATAGGTGAGGTTGTGGACGGCTTGTGATCAAGATACGCAGGAATGGTATTTGGATCGCGTGTGAGAAAACAAGTCGAAGAATATCTGCAGCACCCTTTTCCTCGCACTCGTCGAGAGCGTCAAAGACGATAAGGGTTGGACGCCGATGGGGATCAATTTTGAGCAGGGGTGTCAGGATCAATTCCTGAAACTGGGACGATAGCTCCTTGTCTCCGAGGGTCGGATCTTGTCTTATGGCTTCTACAATGACATTCTTGAATGCACTGTCCGACTGCGCGAGTTGAAAAGCGAGGGTAGGTAATACGAGCCGTGGATCGCGTAAGGGTCTGTCACTCCGAGAAAAGAAGAAGCTAGCGCCTAGCAAGGCTGTCTCTTGGGCCCGCTCCGCAACGGTTTTTGCGATCGTTGACTTTCCGATGCCTGCGAGCCCATTGAGCCAGTACACAGGCGGCCTTTCCCCATTCTCGCTCTCCGACCATGACATAATCTCCTTCAATATGGCAACACGAGTCCCCTCAAGACAAGAGGATGGAGCGTCTTCACGGGCAGAGTCGTGCCTTGCGTAGATCGCTCGAGGAAGAGACGCTAATAGGAAAGTATCGAGGGATCCTGGCTCGGCTGGAAGAGCATCAAGTATGGGTGAGCAGTCCATATACATGAACAAGGCACTGACAACTATGGGAGTGAAGATGGACATCCCCTCCACGACCACCAATACCGCCATGTAACCCATTCCCTCCACCTCCAGTACCTGAGAACACGAGTGGGTGAGGATGAAGACGAGGGATTGAAAAGAAACCCACTGATTATGGGGAAGGGATCTCCCATCGTGTTCAACAGCAGGGATCCGATTCCACCGTTGTGAAGATCGGCAGGACAGATACACTGGTGTTCGAGTTTGGATATCTGAGAGGTTTCCGACCAATAAGTATATATCACGCTGTGATCTAGCGAGCTCAAAGATTTTGGACGAAGGCAATGGTCACAAAACCCGGATGCAAATTAAATCGCAATCCATAGAGACAACTGCCATGGACTGCCGGATAGTCGCCTGGATGTGGCTCCCATCTGTTCAAGTCTCCAGGACACTGGGAAAATTCCGTGACAATTGTGACAGCGCCCATTCCTGGCATTGACTGCAATCCTAAGGGGACAGCCGCCAGATGCATTGGAGTGCCAACGAGATAGAATTGGCTCACGTAAAGATTAGCCAAGTGCGCCGTCTGGAGCGACCGCTCGCATCGCGGCTTGAGGGCAAGTCAAGACGCAGGGCCAAAGAGTCGTGATGACTCTGGATTTCCACTGTTCCTAACCTGACTGCTGAAGCTGAGGATCTTTGGAACCTGCCAACCCTACCCCAATCACCGGGTCACGGCTACCTTACCTCTAGTTCAGGAGAGGATCTAAATAATCACCACTACGAAGTAGCTAGGATACCTGGAAGACGCACCGCTCCTCCACTTTTCTGTAACGACGTGCACCTCATCCCCCGAACCAGCCTCGCGTTTTCGTCTACTTTAGCTCTCATCCAAAATAATACTGTGTCATAAAGGTCTTGACAGCCGACGTGACAGAAAGAAACAAAGCGGCGGTCTTTCAAGAACTCGGAATGATGTAGGCTCTCACGGCACTTGATGGTAATGATTATCTATCCCTTGATCATTTGGAACGTCGTGGACCTCACAGATGACATCTATACCTTGTAAAGGTGCCTCTTATGATCGATGCCAGCAGCTTTCGTCGGATTGCACCTCACAAAGCCTTGCCGGCGCACACGATCAGCATGGTAATGGTACACATCAAAGGCGTTCAAGGCACTGCAAGCCAAGACCGGGCATACCAGCTAGTCGTTTCGCCTCGAAATGTCTTTCTGAACTGGACCTAGAGGCAATCATAGACATCAAGGAGGACTTCTGTATCGGCAACAATCTTGAGCGAATCAGGCGCGAATCGGAATCGCTACCTTTCAAAATGGATGGGAACGTCTCAGTGAATGGTGTATCGTATCCAGTCATGCTACCCAACCCTTGAAATATGATTCTTATTGGAACAACGAGCCTAACCTGGCTGAGCTCTACGTCATCTATCTCATTGACCTTGCCCACTGTGCATGTTTCGTCAATCTTTTCACCAGAGATCTGATGCTTGTTTCACAGCGATGTGAGTTGATAAGGAACAAATGACGGAGGTCGTTGGCCCTTTTGCACTCCGAGCACCCGAAGTCATCCCACCGGCTCCCTTTGGTGCTGAGATTGACATTTGGGTGCTCAGATGCATCATTCCCTAAGTCCCATATTTGGTTGACTTGTGTCTATCCGGAGCCGAGTGTTCCGGTTGGCGCTGCCAACTCCCTATTTGCACATTGTTCCATCTGATATGCATTCGTAAGTTCCAGACTGGGCTAAGGACGATTCAGCATGTACTCAGCCGAGGCAAGTATCTTCACCTGAGTCCTGTATTGTCGTGTATGTTTTTCCCAAGTCAAATTCGTAGGGCTATCATTTCCTCTTATTCTTTAGCTGGAACTCAGGGAATGATTCTTAACAGCTACATCAAGACAGCATTAATGTTGCCAGCGATTGTGAATGGCGTCCGTGGAAGTCCATGTACTTAGCAAACAGCTTGAGGAAACAACTGTTGTCTAATTTTCTTTCTTGTCTTCGGAGTGAGGGACGGGAAATTTTTTCTTGGAGGATCCTCGATGATGCCTCCGTCACGCATGAAAACAAGGTTCTATGACTAAGCAGAAGGAGAAGCAGTTCTCCCAAAGGGATGACTCTGTCGATAAGTAAACCTACAGCAAATACAGTTCGGCACACACTTGAGTTAACTTAGGGTGCGCAGACACCTCCAGTCTATGTAATCGATCAGAGCAGATATAAATGAGGGACACTAGCCAGAGTGACCCCCAGAATGCGCGAACATACTGTACGGATTCCGTGGGGAGTTTGTGGGTGGTGAGGACCAAAGAACGTGACTTCAACGACTCTTCAGCGACAAAGCCAAACCCCTGAGCTTGATATCCGGCCTAAAGTGGGGAAGATGAAGAAAGAGAACAGTTTGGAGATGGATTAATGGCGTCGTAGGTAAATCGTAAATGGTCAGCTTTGAGCACGTGACTCGTTGACGCGTGACGTCACTGCCAATGAACCGAATGCAGCTCAACACCACCTCTCTCTTCCTCCTCGACACCAGCGATAATGAACCAGAAATTGTGCAGGTAACACTCAATAGCCATGCGTAGGGCCCTTGAATCACTCGTACATTCTCCTGTCGACGTCCCTGATTTCTTGAGCCACAAATACCAGCAAACTCGATGTGCCCACCCTCTTCGCTTTCCACCTCTACCATCAACAGATATCAGTCAGCTTTGGCCGATTCTTTCCTTCCTGACATTCACAACTTATGTGCATTTCGTCAGAGCCTCATCTCAGCCGTTGTCTCCAAGCATCGTGCGTCTGACGGGGACGGTCTCAAGGTCCCTGCCATCCTGAGCAGCGTAGAATATGCACTAGTCGCCAGTCAGCCTCCTCGCTTTGTTGTATTTCTCGCTTTCATTATCGTTCACTGTTTTGTTCCCCTAGATAACGCGCCATGGCCTTATGGGAAGAGATGGAATTCCATTGGGGAAACGAACCAGTCAAACCGAGCCTGATCAAATGGGTCTTTACGTTCGTGCCAGTCCCTGCCCAAGTCTGAACTACTCGCCCTGTAATAGTTATATGATATATATCTGTACAGAGTGGTCGATATAATCATACGGGACTCGCTAAAGAGCTCAAGCAAACAAACAAGCACGACGCACATCAGGATCGGATTGAGGCATAAGGAACAGAATTCAGAAACGACACAGGGAACATGGTGAAAACACATGCTAGAAGAGAAGCAATGAACGTAGATAGGCAGGCTCACGAAAGTAATTAGAGAGTGTGGGATTAATATGCGAGCGGTTTTGGATATCGAGAGCACAGCATTGTTGCCCAAAAAAGCCTTTGCAAAAAAAGGGGGGATATAATCGCAGGGAAATGACTATGATGGTACCGGTGTAGAGGATTTAGTTGACCGCTTCGATCCAAATCGAATGCTGCGCTTCCCACTAACATCCCCTCCACCTCCCCATGAGAAAAGACTGGCGCCATCAGAAGGTTGGCTACCGCTCCGAGATCGGAAGCTCACGCACTAGGAGATACAGGTCGTGATGAAGTGGGGTCTGGCGAGAGGACATGCGGGATGAGGGACGAATCGCAGCCTGATTAGCATGATGTGATGATGATGATGGTGGTGGTGGCCGGGGCCTTTGGTAAAGTGATTCAAGTCATGTTCGCCATCACAACATGCTCGTACGTTTTCCAGCCCTTCGCAAGGGCCAAGGGCTGGAGAGGCCGATTACCACGTCTCGCCGAATGGCTGGATCTGCGTGACTGCGAGATTGGAGGAAAAGGGGGCTCGCCTTAGACCTCAAGCCAACCTCGCGACGCGTACTGAATCGTCTGGTTTCCTCTTGTTGGCTCCTACTCCGCATTCTCGTGGTGTTAGCTGATCGAGTGAGAGGGCCTAGGCCTAATAACCTGACCAGGACTCGTCTGGAGTCTTGACTCGTCCTCACCTGGATACCGTTGAAAGTAATCAGTGAAACAGCTAGAAAGGAGAAGAGAAAGAACTTATGGACGAAGGACTTACCATCGACCGAGTCGCCCTCACGCGGCTGTTCTTCCATCCTCCCGTTCTCCTCGGACAGGCGTCGCGGGATTGAAAGAAGTCATGCATTATGTAATCACGGAAGTTATTCTTTTCATCATTGGAACAAACCTGTTCTGCAAATATGTACTGTACATAGCTAGGTAGAGAATGTACATTTTAATGATTTCGTCCGATTATTTATTCAACCAACTCAGTAATTCGACGAGCTCCCGGCGTTTTATCGAAGGGCACCCTCACTGACCACTGTAACACCCAATTCTTGCCAGGCTTCGCTATTCGTAGCTCGGTGTACGCGACCAACTCAGAGCGATATATGATATCCTCTTCACGCCATCCCGTAGCATCCAAGATGAGCTCCTTAAACTCGCCAGCTGTGAACCGAGTACCCTTTCCTTCTTCGTGCTTGTACTTCGCACCATCTGGTCCATTGGCCAACCCGACTTGACGACCCCACATAAGTCCACCAGGTTTAGCTAGAAAGGCCATTGACCGTATGACTGCTAGTTGCCCCTCAGTCTGGAAGAGATGTACGACATTTGCTGAGTGCACAAAATCGAACTTGCTTTCCAAACTGGCGTTGCGTTCACAGAATAGAGGATCAAGGACATCGGTCTGCTTAAACTTGATGGAAGGTGTGTCCCCTTCGTTGTACATGAGACGCCCGATGTCAAAGAATCCTGAGTATCATGTTAATAAAGAATTTGTAAAAGACACAAAACTCACGGTTCTCGATATCGAGCCCCACGAGGTCCTAGGGCATCTAAATAAGCATCCGAGCACAGCGATTCGACAAGTGAGCCGTACCAGTACCGGGAAACCATCCACGACCAACTTCCTTAGATCAGTTCCCATACAACATCCAAGATCAACCAAGGTCATTCTGTATGGACGTGAGCGGCGGGTCTCCTGCACCTCCTGATACTGGAAGTGATGATCAATTCTGGGCTCCGCAAAGATGCATTCACGGATACAAGTATGTGGGGCAACCTAACACAAAGGTGAGTCTAGGCCAAAATACTTTCGAACCGTGCATTACCCTAATGCCCATTCTCCGCGCATCACCTATTCTTCGAATGACAACAGCCGAGGACTCGTTGGAATCCTTCGAGAACTTCTTATGCAAACGCAGCGTGTCATCTAATCGTTTAAGGAATACCGAATCCGGTTCAAGGTCGACTTTATTGAATAAAATGCTGAAGAGCTGAGTATCGAACGGCTCGGGTGTGAGAGAGAAGCCTCCACTACCGAATAATGCTAGTTCTTTGTCTGCCTGCGCTTCAGAATCTGCTAAAAGAAAGATGAGCGACGCTCACCATTGATAGATGTCTCCACGACGCAAGGCCAATTATCCCACCCACAGAACCGTTTGAGTGTGCCTTTTAGGTCGTTATACAGCAAGATACCAACAGCACAGTTCAAGAAGAACGAATCGGGGTGCCGGGAGAAGTCCCTCGTCAAGAGCGCGCAGCATAGCAGAGCGGCTGACAAAACGTTCCCGGCAGACTCCATCTGCTCTTCCAAATTCCAGGCAGTGTACTCGAGAAGCGGTTTAAGGGTATATTCCAACTTCATGAAACATATGACTTTGTCCAGATCACTCAGCGGTGCATCCAAGTCGATGCAAACCTTGCCGCCATCAATCCTCCACGAAACCGGAGCGCGTTCAGAAGTGGGGTCGGAGGATTTGGAAGCGATATCGTGATACATAACGGAGAAGAACCCGTCGAGGTAAAGCGGTTTCGCGAGATCTAAGAAAGGACTATGATGTCCGGCAGCTTCGTAATCTATGAAATAAATCGCTGGATCCTGTTTCTTCGGCGAAACCATCACGTTTCCTCCGTGACTATCTCCTAGTCCCAAACAGGCCCACAGTTTTGGTAAAATTTGACCATGAGGATCGAGAATCCATTCTGCCTCCCTGAACGACTCCTGAAGCGGGGATACTCCACGCCATCGATTTTCCAAGGAAGGGCGATGAAATCATCAAACTGTACTGCGTTGTCTCCGCTGAACCCGGGGGTGGTTGGGTAGTAATGCTTAGTGAATTTGACATCATTGTGAAGACGGTCGTAATAGAACTTGTGTATTGGAGAGTCTAGTCCTTCTGGAGCGTCGGCCAAGTCCTTGCCGACCGAGTACAGCAAGCCACATTCATATGCACGACGAATCTCGATATTCACAAACCAGCCAAGGGCATCTCGCGAAGACTTGA
Organism: Hydnum rufescens UP504; assembly: GCA_014904985.1. Taxonomy (NCBI): domain Eukaryota; kingdom Fungi; phylum Basidiomycota; class Agaricomycetes; order Cantharellales; family Hydnaceae; genus Hydnum; species Hydnum rufescens. Next base: position 209,241 of record MU128931.1, on the reverse strand, counting down.
AAGAAACATCTTCACAATTCCTCGTCACCGCATATTCAAGACGGAAGTCATTCAAGGTTTTCCCAGGAAGTCTGGTCATAACAAGTGAATTGAGATCGGCATTGTATACCAAGAGATTTTGAAGCATGCCAGGGGAGATACGAGTGCTTAGTACAGGCAGCATCTTGCGCTCCCATTTTATGGAAGCCGCCGATGACACTTTGACGAAGGCATTTGTCCATTCAGTATCGCCTTTTGTCCTAATACGCGTGAAGTATGATTGTGAATTCGAAGAGAAAGGGGCTGGGGATCGTTAGGCTCCTCTTTTTTCTCGGAAGTAAACTCGAATTCTCCAGAACCTAGGTCCGGTGGGTTGGTGACAACGGGAATAAGGGGAGTGTTGTCATTCGATTGGATGAAAGTAGGAGGGGCTTCGAATAGGAATCGGTTGTAGGGTCCTTGTATGTCATTATGTTCACCCAGAACCAACAATGTTCCCGATATCTGGAATAGAGGTTTCATCATCGGCCTCGGAATCCGACTTCTGCGAGACACCTGCGCCGGGACAAAGTAACCGACGCATCTCATTCTCCAAATTTTTACGAAGAGTAGGATAATACGTCTCCGACTTATAGATGGATTTGATTGCTTCGTGTAGAGCGTCGGGATTATGGAGAGGGTCTTGACCAAGCCACTTCACTAGTAGTCGACTACGTGTGGGATCGAGAAATCGGTGAGAGGAGGTATCGAACAGCAGAACCGATGTGAGGAGCAAATCGCAGGTGACTCCCAAGACCGCATACCGAAGAGACTTTGTCGTTGTCGATGGGTCCTTCAACAGGAAGATATCTCGATCTTGTAAAATGCATAAACCCCCTGCTGCACGCCGAGGTTGATGAACCAGGGCCGTCCATCCCAATCTTGGATGGAAACGAGGACAGCAAGGCACGTTTCGGAACGAAGCAACCTTGATGAGATGTGGGGCAGGATCGTTTAACGCCTGAAGGATGTGATCCAGACTCCAGAGTTTGATAGTACGTTTAGAACCATCCGCAGCGCAACCAGAAAAGCGTATAACATCCCAGGCGTCTCCTTCCACATCCTTATCAACGAGATCCTGTGCGCAATTAGCGAATACGAATGGAATAGAAGGCAGCAGGAAGTAATCACCGTCCAGGAATCTCCCGGGACTTCTTCGTTCACTATATGAAGGAGGGAACAGAGACTTGCGCGAAGCTTGTCATTGACGACAAGTCTCTCGATGTTGCTTCTGGATTGAAGATGCCTAGACCATCCCAGTCTCTATCGACCTCTTCAGGGAAGGATTGAAGGCAGTGTGCCCTGCTACCCCCGAGGAGAATAGCGAGGAAACCAAGGCTAGTTGGATCGATAGAGGAGTTTAGGTAAGGCATGTACTGGCGGCCTGATGACGGGAGCTAGTGTTGCGGCGACTCGGAGATAATGCCAGGCAACCCGAGGACAGTCAGGGCAACCAGTGTTCGTCATAATGGGCAAGCCAAGAACGTCAGTACGACTCGACTTTCGGCGACTTCCGGTGACTTCGAACGACTTCGAAGTCGTAGTCGAGTCGCAAGTTGCGACCATCCGACAGCCTCCGATGAGGCCTAGCTCCCCAGTGACTAGCTTTCAACCGCCACTAGGTACCTTTGATGCTCTCGACTGCCTCCAGCGGGCATCATTCACATGCTCACTCTGGCACTGATCGCACCGAAGGCGCGCCTTCCGTCAGAATTAGTAGATTATATAGATACGGCACAATGTATCTTAGATCCACTTTCCCCACCACGAGCTGCCTCGATGACCCTTGCAGTGATCGTTTTGTCATCATGGAATGTCAACAACCGAACTACTTCATCCATTGGACACCAGATGGCATCAAAATCCTCGTTGTCTTGTTCTGTCGTATTCATCTGGCGTATGGCACAAGAATCGCCTCGTGCCGCATACCAAAAGATGATCTTCAGCACACCCTGAGTCGTCCTTTGCGTCACAGCGACGGGTTCCGTTGTCCCTCCAGGTATCGCAGATCGGACATCATCATTCCCGTGGAGGGTAGCAAGGGTGGTCAACTGAAGGGGTAGTAGCTCGATGATGTATCCTGTTTCTTCGTACGTCTCGCGAACGGCTGTTGCTTCGAGCTGTTCCCCCACATCTTTTCTCCCCTTTGGAAGGCAATATTCGCCTGTTTTTCTCAAGTAGATGACGAGGACTTTAGATCGATCGATATCGAGGGTAACTGTGCCACAACTGATGACGAAGGATTCGGAGAGATGAAGAGATCGATTCATTTTCTTTCAGAATCTGGTGAATCAGATTTGAGATAAAGTCATAATCTGGAGTGGGGCCTAATAGGTGCTTACTGCTCTTGTGACCGTACAGGATCGTGGGCTCCAATTCCGGAACGTGACTCAACTCAGGACAAGGGCGGAGTTATTGGACGCACTCCCGGTTGCCTTCGATAGCTCTATATTTGCAATTAGTATGGTGGAATGGCATCCCTGCATTCCATGCTGCGGGATAGAATGGTTGACATACCAGGAAGTGTTCAGGTTTGTTGCAGCTGATAAAATATATGTAGGACTTGTAAATTTTTCTCCTTCGGATAGTTCCGACCCAACTCTATTGCGGCTTTGATGCCACAACCGTCACACGATAAATCATATAGTACTAGTTTTGCCCACTTGCGTGAGCGCTTGGAAAACCAGTAGGAACGACTGTATCCAGTGCGGACGTTGCTTCATGGGCAGACTACCAACAGAGAAGGAGGCTAGGGTAAAGCTACCCAATACTCAGAATAGGTAGTGTAGGTGTGGCGGAAGAGTAACTGTAAGAAACAGGCTCATAGACGTGATATAGAGTAAGTAAACAGGACAGCTCGTTTATCGAAAGATTTCCCAGGAGCGAGCCATCGCAAGTATTACCCCCAGACGCGCCCGGAGAGCAATGGCCAGGCACTGCTGTTGTCCTGATGAAGGGTTCGCGCGGTTCCAAGGGGGCGGGGTGCGAGAGAGTGCGAGGGGGTACAATGCCGGGGTGTAATGGGGTGCAACAGGCGGTAGTGGAGTGAAGGGAGCGCGAGGGAGGGGGTGGTGGCGGTTTTTCTGTCTATGGAGATACGGCGGATGTCTTGGATGCCAGACTAGGGCTTAAGGAGAACTAGGAGGCGCATTCTTGGGACGCTATACAGACGCAGACGGTTTGGATGATTGTGCAAATAGTTTGTCGGATGGTCGTTGGATCGTTCTTGGCGCAGTGGCATCACTGGCGTAGAAAGATTCAAAATGTTGTTCGATTCTTGGTTCATCCGATTCGACTGGTTTTGAGTCGATTTTGACAGAAGCGAGCACGACAACTTTCGTGTCGTCCCACCTCTTATCGGTGGACGAGTTACCCAAAACACGGCCATGACGTCGCCGGGGGACAGGGACATTTTTCCTGGAGGGCCCTCGATGATGCCTCCGTCACCCATGAAAACAAGGTTTTCATTATGACTAAGCAGAAGGAGAAGCAGTTCTCCCAAGGGGATGACTCTGTCGATAAGTGAACCCCCAGCGAATACAGTTCGGCACACACTCGAGTTAATTTAGGGTGCGCAGACATCTCCAGCCTATGTAATCGATCAGAACAGATCTAGATGAGGGACACGATCCAGAGTGACGCCTAGAATGCGTAAATATATTTGACTGTACGGATTCCGTGGGTGATGAGGACCAAAGAACGTGACTTCAACGACTCTTCAGCGATAAAGTCAAACCCTGAGCTTGATATGCGACCTAAAGTGAGGAAGATGAAGAAAGAGAACAGTTTGGAGATGCGTTAATGGCGTCGTAGGTAAATCGTAAATGGTCAGCTTTGAGCACGTGACTCGTTGACGCGTGACGTCACTGCCAATGCAGCTCAACACCACCTCTCTCTTCCTCCTCGACGCTAGCGGTAATGAACCAGAAATTGTGCAGGTAACGCTCAATAGCAATGCGTAGGGCCCTCGAATCACTCGTACATTCTCCTGTCGACGTCCCTGATTTCTTGAGCCACAAATACCAGCAAACTCGATGTGCCCACCCTCGTCGCTTTCCATCTCTACCATCAGCAGATATCAGTCAGCTTTGGCCAATCCTTTCCTTCCTGACATTCACAACTTATGCGGATCTCGTCAGAGCCTCATCTCAGCCGTTGTCTCCAAGCATCGTGCGTCTGACGGGGACGGTCTCAAGGTCCCTGCCATCCTGAGCAGCGTAGAATATGCACTAGTCGCCAGTCAGCCTCCTCGCTTTGTTGTATTTCTCGCTTTCATTATCGTTCACTGTTTTGTTCCCCTAGATAACGCGCCATGGCCTTATGGGAAGAGATGGAAATTCCATTGGGGAAACGAACCAGTCAAACCGAGCCTGATCAAATGGGTCTTTACGTTCGTGCCAGTCCCTGCCCAAGTCTGAACTACTCGCCCTGTAATAGTTATATGATATATATCTGTACAGAGTGGTCGATATAATCATACGGGACTCGCTAAAGAGCTCAAGTAAACAAACAAGCACGACGCACATCAAGATCAGATTGAGGCATAAGGAACAGAATTCAGAAACGACACAGGGAACATGGTGAAAACACATGCTAGAAGAGAAGCAATGAACGTAGATAGGCAGGCTCACGAAAGTAATTAGAGAGTGTGGGATTAATATGCGAGCGGTTTTGGATATCGAGAGCACAGCATTGTTGCCCAAAAAAGCCTTTGCAAAAAAAGGGGGGATATAATCGGCAGGGAAATGACTATGATGGTACCGGTGTAGAGGATTTAGTTGACCGCTTCGATCCAAATCGAATGCTGCGCTTCCCACTAACATCCCTTCCACCTCCCCATGAGAAAAGACTGGCGCCATCAGAAGGTTGGCTACCGCTCCGAGATCGGAAGCTCCACGCACTAGGAGATACAGGTCGTGATGAAGTGGGGTCTGGGCGAGAGGACATGCGGGATGAGGGACGAATCGCAGCCTGATTAGCATGATGGTGATGATGATGGTGGTGCTGGTGGCCGGGGCCTTTGGCAAGGTGATTCAAGTCATGTTCGCCATCACAACATGCTCGTACGTTTTCCAGCCCTTCGAAAGCTTCGCTACTTTCAGTATTGATCTCAAATTCACCACTGTTTAGATGTGGCAAGTGATTATCAACAGTTTCGAAATCTTCATCCTCACGATCGTCCAATGCATCCTCAAATCGTTGCTGCAACGATCGGATGGATTTTGTAGGACTCTGCGCATCCGGGAATGGCCTATGTGATGCGTCTGAATACGTCCGCAAATATTCCGCAGCAGGTGTCCCTGCGCGTCGACCGACGGAAGGTGGAGAGAGATGAGTCTGGGCACGGGCACGAGGAGTAAGATTCCAGGAATCCAGGGATCCGTTCGATACAGCGCTACGAACGCTGGACGGACTTGCCATCATTGCTGGTGTTGCCCTGTGCACACCATCTTCACCTGGAGATGCCCGCTGTCGAGATGGCATGGGTGATGCAGGCATCGATCCACCAGCAGGGGATGCAACCGGGACGGTGCTTGGGCGATCCAGCAGGTAGGATAACGCCTATTGAAGATTTTGCGTCGTGAGATCAATTGAGACGTTCGAAACATTTACATACCCGGAACCATATGTCGTGCCGTTCTTTTGTGGGGGCCGTAAACTTCATTTCACGCTGAGGCGTGTACACAACAATACTGTACTGATGAAGGCCTGGAGGCATTGGGTTGGGGTCAAGCACAGACTTGACAGCATCAATGTACGCTAGAAGACCCGTCAGTTCCTTGCCTTCCAATTGTGAAAGAAACAAATTACTGACCGCTTTTAGCATTCGATTCACCGGCGTTGGACGCGCCAGGATCTGCAGAACTCCAATATAAAGTTTTAGTGTATGGGTGCACCCAAAAGAATCGCTTGTGACGCTTGTCGCCATGGCCCTTCCCCACAACACGGCGGGTATATTTGTATAAAAACTCGCCGATCATGGTTTGTGTGATAGCGTGAATCACTGCAGGATCCGTGGACCCACCAGAAACATTCGGTGGTGTCTGTGGAACAATTTGCGCAATCTTCCGTTCACTGGAATGGGACGAGGAGACCGAATGGTGACGGGATGGAACACTTGATCCAGACAGCAATGAAGTTTGGGACATGTCTCGTCGATCTCCGGCTGCGTTGATAAATGTGGTCGGTGGTGGTCCTGAACGAGGCCCAGCGCGGAAGGCAGCATTCGCGGCTGATCGGAAGCTGCTGGTGGAGGGTGGCTTCCGCAGCGTACTTTGAGGAGGGGGCATACTTCCACCGGAAGGACGGTTCACACGGGCCGGAGGAACCATCAAAGTGCCCTGGCGACCAAATGTTGGAGTCGTCGCTCGTTGAATAAGTTCCGGAGGTGGAGGAGATGTAGGCCGAAGGGGGGGGACAGAGCCTTTCTTTATGGGGATTGTAGGGGGAGGCATGCTGGGTGGAGGAGGGAGCGACATAGTAGGGGGGCGTGTCTTATCAACAGGCGCGACTGGACTGGGTACACTTAACCCTGGCGAAGGCGGAAGCTCATCCACACGAGAAACGATCGAGTCCATGGAAGGTCTCTGATCTCCGCCAGAAATCGATTGTGTCCGGATTGTACCTATGTTCCCGAAGGTACCCACAGAATCACGCGTTGTGGGCTTGGCCACATTTGAGGTGAGGGCGAGGGAAGACGACGTAGCTTTGATGGGTGATGAAGGAATGTATTGAAACTGAGTGGATTGGGTACTACCGACTCGATGGAAACTGAGAGCGTTTACAGCAGTCACGGGAGACTTGGGTGGAGGGGACCATTCGTCTGTCTGGATAGCCATCTCCCTCAACTCAGGTTTTGGCGGAGATGCTGCGACACGAGTCGTCGCTTGCGAGTCGTGGCGCATCCTGAGAATTCGACTACCCATTGGACTGGTGCGATAAACTATTCCCACTCCCGTACTTGTTCTGATACTCTCTGAATCGCTTTCGCCGTCATCCGGAGTAGTCGTTCGGAAAGACTGGAAATCTTGTACAGAGCTAGACGGTGTCGGCTCGTTCTCTCTTGCATCTACATATTCCGCTTCCGTCTCGGCCTCCTCTGAGTCACTCTCAAACAGCATTGCAACAGGGCGTTGAACTGGGGATCTTCCATGGGATGAGAGACGAGGCACCACAATATCGGAAGACGTGGAAATCGTGAGAGGAATCTGCTGCGAACTTGTTCGAGGCTCAATGATAACTGGAACGTGTATTGAGATGGGTAACGGATCGACTTGCGCTCGAGCCTCGCTCGTGGGACCTGACATCGTTTGAATGAGTGCATGGCTGAAAGCCATGGCTGTTGTCTGGGTGTATGCATCGACAACATGAAGGGGATCCGTAGATACGGAACTATCAAGGTGTTCTGGTTCTGGTTCAGTGGATGTTGAAACCTCCGACACAGACGGCACAAAAATCTCGTCTGTTTGCGATGACATGGATACTGTTTGCAATGGCAATGGCTCCCATTGTATCGACGCATCCACTGTCTCGATGGACTTCACCGTCTGCACAGACAGAATGGATTTCTCTACTGAGGAAGCGTTCAGCGAGGAAATGAGTGGAACCTGCAGATCAGCTTGGCTGCCGGCCTCTACTCTTCGCGCTTCAGGCTCTGGATCACTCTGGATAGCTACGTCTGATCTTTGAACGATAGGAAGGGCGGGGGTGATTGGTTCGGGCTCGGATTGGATACCTATTTCCGCGGTCTCGACATTGGAACGGTAGGCATGAAGAAGATCTTCGAACTGATCCTCGGCACCAATCATAGTCCCATTAATGCTGTCATTACCCGGACCACTATCGTGTCCAAGCTCAGCGCTGAGGGCAGTGGGGACCACATCAACAAGGGAATCAGGCCGCTGATCCTTAAACGCGCCACCCCTTCTTGGGCGACGAGACACCGTTCGGGACTGGGGAGGTGCAGGTGATGTGTTGATGGTGTCTTCCGAAGGTATAGCACGAAGCACATTAGCGAACGCGGGATCCATTCCATCCAGACTTGTAGGACGGCTAGACTTTGCGTCAATAAACGGCGAAGGCTCCTCATCCTCTAGGCCAATATCTTGTGATAGTGACTCGGCACTGTCATCCTGCTGACGATAAGGAGAGTCTGGGCCTTCCAAAGCACGTTCCGCAGCAGCCATACCGAGCAAGTGCGCGAGGGAAAGCTTGCCGGTTCCGCGTCCACGTGCAGATTTCCCACCACGAGATGGCGTGCCGGTGCGAGAGCGAGAATGATGGGAAGAGCCTTCCACAGGATTGTCTTCATCCTCCCAATCGACAGCAATACCTTCTTGGTTCAACTTCCGCCTGTACTCCATCTTCAGTTCCTTCTCTCGATTTATTGAATTCTTGAGAGTCGACATTTGGCGATGGGCATGGGCAAGGGACTGTTTTAGGGCTTCGACTTCATTGGACGGATGGGAAGGAGTGACTATGACAGATGGTCTTGACGGGATGCGTCTGGAGAAGTATCGAAGACCTCTGACGGTGTGAGCATAGCGCTAGTATCGTATTTGCGACGCATCGAGTTGCCTTCCATGAAAACGTCATTTTCACCCGGGGTATCGTACGTTTCTGTAGGCGTGATAGGCGAGTTGAAACGGTTAGGTACCGAACGCGATTTTTTCGCTAAGTCTGTCTTGAGTTCGTCGAGAACCGTTTGTAGATCGCTCTTTTCTCTCTGAAGACCAGCAGCGGTTCTTCGCATATGAGCAACATCTGTTTCATGCCTTCCCTTTAGATCCTCCAAGGCCGCTTGAAGACGCTCGCTCTCGTTTTTGTGTACATCGATCGTCTCGCGAGCAGTAGTCAACTGCTTCACGGTGCGTTTCTGCTCTGCCTCGGCGCGCTGCATAGCAGCCTCTGCATCTACCAGTTTCCCGCGGACCTCCTGGAGTTGGAATTCAAGATTCCAGTTTTCGTCCTTGAATTTCTCTGCATGGTCATCCCCAATTGATTGAGTGATGATAGATATTGCAATGAAGCACAAACATACCGGCGCTTGCCTCGCGTTCGCGAAGGGCAGCACGAAGGCTCTCAAGACTCTTTTCCAAATCGTCCCGCTCCTCTTTCATGTCCTGAAGCGCCTTGTCCCGTTCACTAAGCAGGGCATGCATGCGGCGGATCTCTCGTGTCAAGTGATTTCCGATCTCCGTTGCGAACTCTAATTCAATGCCACGCCATGAGTACCAAGGGTGGGGGGTGTACTCACATCTTCATACCAATCTAACTCACCGACGTTGTTCGTCCGAGGCAGCCCTATATTCCGTGCCCTGCGGGACGACTGGGCTGCAGAGGGGCCGGCTTCGGCGGGAAGGGAGATATCCTCCCCAAAAGACGTGCCAAAAGAAATCCCGCCATCACTGACAGTGTTATTGCCTGCCAGCTCTTCTCCATTGGTCATCTGTGCGAATTAACGGTGACCATCATTGACAAACCATCAGAAAGTAGGAGTCAACATACGCGAGAACCCAGAGTCAAGGCAGTGGTCCACATCTGTTGGTTCTCCGTTTCCCATTGTTGCATTGTTTGGGCCAGTTCCTCGATTTTTTGCCGGAGATCTGTTCCATTCCCAAGTTCGCCTATTTCTGAGGCGTTCTCCACCTCGTCCATCTGTTGGATACGCTCCTCCAGCTCAACTTGCTGGCTGAGAAAACGCTGACCGAGTGTGCCGACGAGCACCAGTTGCTTCTGTTTGTCATCAATGAGCGTCTTGAGCTGCTCGCGCAGACTGGTCGAAGTCGGACCATTCTCAGAGGACGTCTTGAGGTTTGGCAGCTTGGCCCCGCCGGGCCCTTCAGAGAGAAAAGAAGGCATCGAGCACGCGCAGTGAAAAGAGTGTGGATGGGTAGGACCGCGTCGACGGCAATTAAGATAGAGATGTTGAACAGAGCTGAAACCTCCCTCAGATTTGTATGCGATGGAGAGACGGCCACAACCCACGCACCTAGTGAAACGCTTGCCTTTGTACGCACCACAGCTGACACGGTCGGGCTGTGGGCGGAGGTCAAGAGCACGTTTAAATCTTCAGGACGTCGCAAGTTGAATGCACGGAACGGAGATTCCACTAACTGCGGGACCTCGGCCTTTTCCATACGGTTCAAAGCCAGTATTATATTATGGTCTTATTTCCCAGGTGGATCCGTATGTGTTCTGTCTTATAACTCTCTTTTCTGTGTTTCTGTCATGGTTCCTATATTGTATGAACATGTTCTATTTGTTCATGCCCCTCTTCATGGTTGACTATCCTTTGTCACTTCGGTGCACGTGCTCTCCACACTCCTTGCAGGGTGTTAGCTCCAAATTGGTGGCGTATATGAATGCGAGGTCAAGTATCCTTGGCACTCTTAGGCTCGCCCAGGAGAACAATAAAGAATGATTGTTAGTGCACGGTGCATGATATACAATATATACATATGATGCCGCATACAGCTTCAACTCGTTCCTTTGTCTGCAGGGGAACGGAATCTTCAAAATTCAAAGACAAGGCCGCGACGCGAGGTGCCTCTCAATGGTTGTCAATGGGGCGTCACGTATTCGAGTTTCTCGTGCTCCGGAATATGGATGGAGCCGAAGTTGCACTGCCATGGATGGAAGCGGAAAAAAATACTAAATAAGGTGATTTTACAGGTCGCCTGACGATGAAATTCCCTCTAAATCCTCTCTTATGTAAACATAAGAGTCGATTTGCTATCAACATCACCACCCATTCCAGAAAGTGGACCCACCAATGCTTGAGTTGGATGTAAGCTGAAAGCAATGAAGTCAATAAAATTCGCGTTGCTGCCAAAACAATTGTCTTACTGCAGTATTTATCAGCTTGTGCAGATGACAAATGTCTAACAAACCATGTCAACTAAGGCACACTTGACATCACTCACGAAAAATTACGCACAATCAGTGTGGGACATGGCATCGTTATTCTGATCCTCGACCAACATGTTGCTAAACTCTATCTCTGCGGCATCCATATTCTGTCGAGCTATTAAGAACGGTACAGTACGACCACCTCGACGCGATTCAAGAGCATGAATAATGTTTTGTACTTGTGTTGCAAGCAAAGACCGTGGCTCCATCAAGCTCGCCTACGTGTTTGGGGAAGACGAATGATCAAGCCAATTCTAGGGGCCTGTAGTATTTGCTCACGTTTCGAGGAATCTCGTCCAAATTGTCCACACCAAAGAGATCATGTAGTATCTGGGGGGACGTAGCGGCCCCTATCCAAAGAACAGTGAGCTCTCCATTGTCTAATCACAGCAAGATCAACAACAAGGTAATGCAACGTGTCGGTCCAGTAGATCCCACCTATCAAGTAGGCCCCATGAGCTTCCATATACAAATATGATGGACGCATGGGTGTCGGGAGGGGGATCCAGCTACTATTAAGGTCTGGAATCCCAACGTGTTCGTCCAGATCGTGAATTGCTATCAACCTAGGGTACAGATACGATAAGAGTGAGGTTGCGCCCATCCATTTTATCCGATGTGCATCGTAATTTCTAATATCAGAGCCAATGCTGCCACCTGTCTTCCCTCGTGTCAATTCTGCACGTCTGTCCTACACGAAACGTCGTACCTTTGATCGATTTGCTTTTGAGAAAACTTAGAGCATAAATAGGCAGCAGTTTGAATGATTCGGGTAGTATGAGCTGGACAACATCAGGCCATGGCGGCAAGAAACGTTTGTCTGATTCATCTCACCTGAGTGGGAGCTGTTGAAGCAGCGCATTGACGACGATACGCCAGTAAGAGCGCAGCGCACCTCTCTGTCAGTGTCTGTTTTAAGTTATTTAAATTCTCGCTATGCATGCGAGATACGACTGGTAGAAACAAGAAAAGCTGCCTTGAATAATATCCACGTGGAGATGGAGGAATTGCTAACCGTCTTTCGCAATTACCGTGGTCGTCGCATCGATATCGGCGTATCGGTAGACATTGTGCGCCAGGCTAGCGACACCCAAGAGCAAGGTTGACAGTCCTTACACGGCGTTCACCAAGGGTGGACGTATACAGGATTGCACATTGTACATAGATGTCCTTATGGATGTCAAGGGTCCGTTCGTGCCCGAACGTAACAGACAACGCCTTGTCCGCATCAAGGTTTCCCATTTTGATGTCACCCGTGGCTTGTTCAAGGAAGTTTCCTTCGTAGGACAATACACGCAATCCTTGGAATTTGACGATTACCATCTAGAATCAAAGGGTGAGAGCAAGGACCCACCATTGCTAATCCTAGCTCGAATGCTGACGTCATAACCCGTTTCACGCAATGCCACACGGTGGAGCTCAGATCGTAGAACCTTGGAGTCTCGTTCAGGGACAAAGCGGGGATGATAAAATATGTCCCCTCCGGTCAGAGAAGCCACAATCCCTGAGATCTAGACATTCATCGCAAGCACAAGAGGAAGCACGGGTATTCGTACCTATGGAAGTAACATCGATGTATTGTGTCGGAAACAAAAACATGTGAACACCAACTCCAGCCTCGGCACATTCCTGTGCCAAGTCCTGCCACGACGCCTCTTGCGGCTGGAAAAGAGTTTTCTCCTTATCCGTGCCGTACAGTGACACCTCGTTTCGCGTTGAAAGAGCACCAGAGCCAAAGTTCGGCAGGCTGGATTGAAAGAGCATAACTTGCCCTCCTGTGGTAACCTTTTCGCTCAATCTTAGCTATTTACGCATAATGGAAGGGAAAATCCAACTAACCATTGCCGCCAAAGCTCCACGAAGAGCTGGAGATAAAGCACATGCCGTGTTCGGTCTATCCACAAATTGCTGCGAGATTATATCCAGAAGTCGCTCGATGAGGGCCCTAGGGGGTGCAAACTGTGAGTGAGCTCCAGCACCGTCTGGATTAGAACTGACCTGGAGGCCTGTGGATCAACGAAAAGGCCCTGTCGAAAGGGCGAGAAGACTTCGTCAATGTCCGATACGATCAACATCCCAGGCTGTACAAGATCAGACTGTCATAACGGCCATAATGTGAAGTTAAGACTTCAATCAGCATGTGGTCACGATAATCTATGGGTATCGTCTCTCACCGAGATATTATAAAAATGCAGAGTGCTATCGAAAGTCATAAAACCGACGAGTCGATTTTCAAAAGGATTCCCGGCATCAGAGCCATAGAGAATTTCGCGGATAGAATTACACAGGAAGGCAACTAGTCCGGAGCTTGTTGCAGGCTGGCTCACATCTATCATAAATAGGGTCGACATTGGCTGTGGAGGTCGTAAAGAATTTGACTCGGAAGGACTGTCCAGTTGAGAGTCATCTGAATACAGCGGAAGAAGTCGAGGAGGGGCTGGCTGGGCCCAGTATTCCATAGGTACCACGAAATCGACGGTACCATGCTTCAACTCGGGTTTATTTGGAAGATCCGAACGCTTTCCAGAAGGATCCAATGGGCTGTAGTAGTCGGCGGCCACTAACGTGGAAAGGCTTAGGAAGACAACTGCATTTGAGTTCGGTAATTGACAGATACCTGGGTTCTCCTTTCTACATATATTGCATATCCATCGTTGCCCATTCATGATCCATATGCACCATGGATTTACGTATGCACGACAATCGCCGCAACGGGGAGGGCCCGGGGCCCCAAAATCAACGACAGGAACAGGATATTCCTCCGCACGCTGCTGCGCGAATGGCTGCAGTACCAAAGACAGAGGAACTTCACAAGAGGTTGCAAGATCGTGAGAATTTGGAATAGCATATGTACAAGGCCGCAGAAACCGAGGGCTAGAATTCCCTGCGTAAAGATTTCACATAACGAAGAGGGGGACATATAAATTACAGTACGATTCACCTTGATCTACAGCATTATAATCTGATCCTGCAAGGGGAACTGCTCTCTCTGTGTCACACGTCAAAAACGGTTCTGAGGACCATATTCGTTGGTCTGCAAGTGCCGACGCCACGGGAGAAGGAACTTGATCGGCGGGTATTGAGGCCCTAAGACCACCGAACCTCCTTCCGGCGCTGTGAGGTGGTTGGGGAATTGGACGGAGCAGGGTGGTGTTCGATCGTGACATAGTGGCCAACGAAGTCCTTCGTATGTCATCGCCAAACTCGGCAGCCTCCGTCACCCATTCAAAGTTGGATGCGTAAACGAGCCTCAACAGTTTCAGTACCGCTTGCTTTTGGGCAGCATCACACGACAGCAGTTTGGCTCCACGACCCTGCTTTTCATGCCGGGGATGTGATTATGAACACTGGAATGTGGCCTGGAATTTCAAAAGGAGACCTCATTCAAGTCACACCAGCAGGCGTCAAAGCCGAGGTCGGTCGCTCCTTCTTGTTCTTGGTCGATGATGGCTCTGTAAACAATGCCAAGACTCAGGTATACTGTACGCCTTTCGTTCCTGGTGAGCTACTCACCTGATACCTACCCAGGTTCCCCACATCTCGATTATACGCGAAGTGGGACAAAAATTCGGCTTCACGCAGAGCAAAGGAGTGACGCTTACAAAGGTCAGTTACTTCGTCTATTCTGTTGCAGCAATCCAGGACTTGTCTTGCGCCAGATAGACCCGTCGACTGTTGAAGCCAATGTCATAGAAATCTATTTTCGGGATATGTATATGGGAAGAAGAGATATGTGGCGCCTTTGCCAACACTTAACCGGGAGGCCTGTATATGCCGGGCAAAAGACCAATTTCTTCTCCACGATGGGTGCCACCATTAAATGTGTGTACATTGATGGCATTCCTGTAAGGTCATTCCTGCCCAGCACCTATGATTGGCCTCTCATGTCTGTTTCCCCTCAGTCAGAGTCCTCCATAGTGACTACAAAGACTAGAGCAGTCATACGGTCCCTGTCGGCAAGATCCACAATCTTCATTTCCGTGTGCCGCGAACTCTGGGAGTTCGCTGACGACGGAGAATGCTTCTACGAGAAGATTGTCCACTCCTTCTTCCCTGCTCTCGTCCGCAAGTGGCGCGACAACTCGACGAAGCATGTCGTTGCCATCGTACTCTTCTCCCGAGTGTTCTATCAAGAATCGGAGCTTGACTATGCGGCAGGTCCACTAAGGCAAGACGATGAAGGGAGGTGGTATAAAGACTTTTACAAGGTTGTGGTGGATCTTGAAATCATCAGAGATTGGAAATCATCGTTGGTTACCCTCAAGGAGTCTTTCTTTGCCTTCCAACGGGACATACTTTTCAATCATCATTATCATCAAAATCAGCGTGCAGATTTTTCGAGTGCCACAGAAGACCCATTACGGCGTTTGGTCGGCCACCTTTCCTACGCTCACGAAGGGCCCATCTTGGAGGCCATTAATCTTGGGCTTAACCCGACGGACCTTCATTTCGTTGACCGCTCTCTCTCCCTTACTGGGTGTTCCATCATCGTAATCACCCCGGGAACCGGCCATTTTCGGGTTTCCAAGACTTTTCTTCGTTTCACAACCTCGAGGTTGCTTTATCAAGGATATCGCGTGGACCTTGTGTGTCTAGCAAAGGCCCCTTTGCATCGTTCCCCTTTGTTTAGTTTCAAAGGGGTGGATCCAGAGCTCAGTTCCCGGGATCCACTGACATTTGCCTATCACGAAAAGGATCCTTTATGGATTCCTGATCCTACGGGCTGGACAGGAGAGATGAAATTGTTCTATTGGGAGCCATTTTGGATGATGGTATCATTTTGGGACATCCAGGCAGACCAGCCGTTTCGCACAGACAGGTAAATGAAATCCCTGAATGGGCTAGATACTGCACTTCATTTTCTGTGTCCTTCAGGTTTGTGCCGCGAGCCAGAATGCCGGAAATCCAAATGCTCGGGTTGCTCGAACATGATGTCTCATCTACCATCGAGATTCCTTACACTCAGGATCCTGGTCAAGTCATTACAACATACGGGAGCATGTCAGCCACGGAGGCAAGGCTTGCACGCGAGCAGTTTGATCATGACGTGTTTGTGAAACATGCACCTTCGAATGCTGGGGCTCCATCGCAAGCTCTTTACAACGTCATTGCAAGCAATTATGACCCACGTTCTTACGTCACTCCGGCGTCGCCTCCCGTTCTCTCTCTCGTTTCTTCTCGCATGCCCATCGATGGATCGCGCTCTAGAAACCTCCACTCCCCTAGCGAGCCTATAATAATAGAGGAATCTAATGGAAACAGCCAGGCAGACCCTGCCCGAGCTTCTTCAAGTGTGCTAGGTCCTCAAAAACGGCGGTCCCGGTCCAAAGATTCGACACGATCTGTTTCTTCCAATGTATCCCAAACATCGTCAGCTAGGCGCAAACCGGTCGCTCTGAAGTTTGGGGCTCCGACATGGTTGCTGACGTCATTTCGATCGGGTCCCAGTCAGCCACAAGCGACGCCGATATTGGCGAATAAGGATGAGACGAAGGTAGAAAGGGAGGCCCCAGCTAGTAGCTCGGCAGCGGCTTCATTGTCAGGGGTGCAGGCCTCGACAGAAACCTCTGCCGCGAAGGTCCGACGGGAAGCGAGAGCTATCAGACCGTCGGGTACTGAGCGCGTCGTCACCAAATCATTACATCACCAAACTCGCGAGGAGTCATCTCTCGTCAGCACCCGGCGCCGAATCTTAGCATACCCTCTATTAAATCCAGCTCGACCTTCGCTTACCTTGCCCCGCCCTCAGAGCATCTTAGCCCAACGCTGGAAGCACGCACTTCCGGGCCCCACCTTCGTCCATGACGTTAAATGGATATCGATGTGCTCCCCAGCATGTCAACCGCTAACCACCGAATATTATCCCAGCCAGGAAGAACTGAGCAAGATGTATGTGGATCATAGTTATGATGTTCACCTAGGAAAGGAGGCATCAGGTTCATTTCTATTGCGCAAAGACCCGACGAGACAACGGCAGGATTGGCCGCTGCTCGTTTTACGCGAGATGGTTGGAGTCAGGTTTATACAAGGCTTCCAGCTAATCGTTCAAAGCTCTCAGCCTCGAGACAAACATGCGTCGGATATGGAGAATACCGCGATCGTACACTCGGCTCTCCCTGTCGGTGTCCCAGACGTCCTCATGACATCAAAGGAACCTGTTTTCCTCAGCTTAGGCAATCACATTCACCGTCTCGTCTACGAACCAATTGAGGAGCTGATTAGAGTCAATCGTTACATCCGAAAGGCAGACGAACAAGATGTGCAGGTCATCGACTACGAGTGTTTAGTGTGGCCAAAGTTGGGCGAGGGTTATACAGATGCCAAAACGAGCTTTGTTCTTCCGGACCTGGATGCTTTTGGCTGGAATCGGCACGTATTTATACCCATTCAGGCACACCGAGCGCCTCTGACGCCCCCTGCTTTAGCCTAGATTTAACGATCACTGGATACCATCGAGACTTCGGGGACCTGGTGCGACATTGGCGCACACGGTACCTCATCATTCCCTCTGAGACTCCTCCAGTGGACATGTACGGAGAGTCTGGCGAAAAACTTAACGATGAGGAATGTCGGCTTCTCGGCACTGATCGTTTAGCAGAGCTTTTTGGGAAAGCCCGCTGGCTTGGTCCAGGAGAAACCGTAGACTCTTACACTCCTCCTCGATTTCTTTATACCTGGCTTGATCCTCCTGCGTGTCTGCTGGACGCCACGTTGATGGAAACCTTGGACCAAGTGAACGCCACGGCGGCTCTGGGCAAGCCCCGGACAAGCGATAAGGATATGGAAGGCATGTCCCTTGCAAGCATTGCTCAGGCCATGCGTGAAGACGGCACCCTTGTGAGGGATCGTCACTGGAATCGCAACTACTACCCCGATAGTTTCACCGGATATGAGTTCGTCTCTTGGCTTGTCAAAACGTTCAGAGATGTCTCCACTCGACAACAGGCAGTGGAGTGGGGCATCAAATTGCAGGGCATGGACTTATTTATGCATGTTCGAAAAGAGCATTCGTTCATGGATGGTGTGATGATATATTGCACCGTTTCTGTTTCATCTCTTACATACTTCGGTTTTCAGGCATTACTTTTATATCTTAACTGGAGAATACGCCGCCCCGCCACGATCTCCAGCCCGATGGTTCCGGAGGTTGAAGCCAATCAACGATGAATCCAGTGGAAATACTGACGTGCCTTCAGTGTTCTCGACCAGGGGTCGTAGAGAAAAGGCAAAGAAGATTCACACACTGAGTCAGACGATGATTATCGACGCAGACCCGTCGAAACGCAGCGATCGGGCGGAATGTCTGATCCTACATCACGACATTATTCAGAATCCTGGTACCGCTTTTCATTTCGAGTTCCATTGGGTCGGCACTGCTGGACGATGCATCGATGATCTTCTTCAGCATTGGTCTCGCGTTATAGCGCGTTTCGGTCTCAAACTTGTTGAAGGATATGTCGATCCTATATTACACATCACAGATAAGAACATATTCCAGTCCTGCTTCCCAATTCGCCTCGCCATTCCTCCTCCTATGATACCTGATCTACGATTGCGCCTAGTCGAGGGGTCATCCTATGCCTGGTACTTTGAATACGCAATCTTGCGACGCTTCGGATATATCCTCGATATCGAGTCGAAACACTCGTATCCGGATAGCATTCATGTTTTTTACTCGTACCGAAGAACAGCGCCTTTCGCTCAATCTCAATTCATCCATCAATCGGGTCTTGCGTTCGTCCAAGTTCTTGGTGGTGCCGAAGGCGAAGGTTTCGCATTCCTCACGAATCGGCTGACTCACTTCTTCCAGCCCATTCCCAGCTGGTGGTCGGGGCTCACAGTTGGAACGAACGGCCCACGAGCGCGCGGACACCCTGCGATTGGATCTGCTTGCATTTTGTTCTGATGCGAAGCAATTGGCTGCTTTTTATGACGAGGTGGTTGCAAATTTGCCACCCCTGCTGGTCGATCCGTTGGAGAGTGAATTTGGAGACGCTATCGAGTAGTTAAAGCAAGGATTCATCTGTTCTATTTGATTTCGGGGATTTTCGTGTAATACATATCTACTTGTACATGTAGGACCACTATTACAACCTATCTGTAAAATGAACGATATCATTCTTAAGTACATATAATTATTCAAACAAGGCACTCACCAATGTTGCCTAGATCAGCACAAGCTTCCTTGACCCGCGCAGAAAGAGTTTTCTCTCCCTCACGGACCCAAACGCGAGGGTCATAGAACTGCAGGAAATGGTGTTAGCTTCAGATGCACCTGTAATAGCAGGTCGTTACCTTCTTGTTGGGCTTATCGGAGCCCTCGGGGTTGCCGACTTGGGTGAGGATATAATCCTTCTTGTTGAATACAAAGTCTCTAATGCCCTTCAGGTACGCGAATTGGGTATCTAAAGGCGCAAGGTGCTGTTACAAGGCAGCCGAAATCCACCACGGTGAAGGCATACCAGTATCGACGTTCATCTTGATTACACCGCTGTCGACCGCGGTCTTGATTTCGTCTTTGGTAGAGCCCGAACCTCCATGGAAGACAAGGAAGCTGCGAAGGATTAAGACAAAGCCGTGTACAAAGATGAAAGCCGAAACATCACTCACAGTGGCTTTTGGCTCTTTCCGCCAACCTTAGCTGCGACGTGCGCCTGGTGCTTAGCTAGGATCTCGGGTCTGAGCTTGACATTGCCGGGCTTGTACACTCCGTGCACGTTTCCGAAAGCGGCTGCGATACTAAAATTGGGGCTGATTTTGGAAAGTGCAGAATAGACCTCGTAGATATCTTCCGGTTGGGTATAGAGGGCGGCATTGTCAACGTCAGAGTTGTCAACGCCATCTTCTTCTCCGCCAGTGATTCCGATTTCCATTTCAAGCCACTGGTTCATTTTGGCCATCCGAGTGAAGTATTTAACGCATGTAGCGATGTTCTCTTCTTTGGGTTCCTCGCTGAGATCGAGCATATGAGAAGAAAATAGGGGAACGCCGTGTTCTTTGAAGTAGGCCTCGTCTGCATCGAGCAACCCATCGAACCAGGGAAGAAGTTTGTGAGCACAGTGGTCCGTGTGCAGCACAACGGGAACACCATAAGCCTTGGCGACGGTGTGGATGTGGTGGGCAGCGGCAACTGCGCCGATGATAGAGGCTTCTTGGTTCGTGTTCGACAATCCCTTTCCGGCAAAGTAAGCAGAGCCACCTTGAGAGGCTTGAAGGATGATAGGGGCCTTGATGTCGCGGGCAGCTTCAAGAACGGCGTTAGCTGTGGATGAGGATGTCACGTTCTGGCGTAGGAAGATGTGAGATCGATGGGATGCTGTATTTGGTCTGGCCTACTCACGATTGCCTATTGACGACCATTATGACATAGAGGCAACCAAGCAAATCAGTCTGATGTAAGATCGTACCGCCAATTGACTCACCGGGATGGCAAACTAGGACGTAAAAAATCAGAGGTGAATTGGGAGAAGACGAGATACGTGAAAGGGAACAAACATTGTTTTCTTTGGCATAGTCGAAGAGCTTCCGGGTGTCATCTCCACTGAGGACACCGGCCTAATCCAAGGCAATGTAAGTGCAGACCCTACAGAATCGAACGGCGAGTAAACTCACTGGAACGATAGAAAGAACACCCTAAGGGAGATGTAAGCAATGCGAGCCGAACTCATGAGGGGAACACACCATTATAGACCAGTGAGGGGGGTAGGAACTAGATAAATTTTGGGCGGCGGGTTACTATAACTTTTAGCGAAGCCGGGGTTAGCCGGATACAAACACGTGATTAGCCTCATACCTACCATCGCACCGTCAGAGCCCAAGCAACGTCATTGAGGCTACGGCGGTAAAATCAGGGAGTTATCCCGGTGAGTGGACCAGAGGGTGACTTTTACTATTGAGAACGGATGGAAAGACGGGAACTTCCGGTTTACATGATCAATGAACGAACGGGATTCGGAAACCAGGGCTTGCGTATCCCGACAACCGTGGGCCAACCTAGCTCGATGAGATGGATTTCGCACAGCAGTCTTTCCTGATTCTTAGCCTATTCCTGTCACGTCTACATCCCATTTGTACTACAATGAATTTCCTCCAAACCCGGCTTTATGTGAACCTGCTGAAAGGGCAATCAAATTATGGTGTTACCCATCACTTTCATGTTGCATCATGCACATGAAGACCTGTTCTTCTAATCGGTTTTTGCATACATTGGCGATCTACACTAGATAGAAGAGAGAAGCAGCTGAAGACCTCAAACGATCTTGACATTGTATTTTGCATTCTTCTCTACGTCCGTTCCGAAGAGGCTGATATTGACAGGAGGTGTAAAACGGAATGGGATGTTGTATCTAAACGTGAAAAGACGATCAGATCTTGGAGAGCAACCGTAACAAGGTCCCGAGAGCACCGGGTTGGCTTCTCCCTTCCAAGTGCAGTAAGTGTCTCGTAGTCCTCGTCGGAGATCTCGACTTCTTTGAAATTAATGGCGATGCGTTCTGAGTAAACGCATATGAGGATGTGATCGTCAGACTCTATTATAACAGCAAGAGTCCACACCATCATTGACGCTCTTAGGAATGCTGCTGTAACCTTGCTTGGTTCCCCATGCGATAAGGACCTGCGCTGGCGTCGCTCCATATTTTTCTGCAATTTTGATAACTAATTCGGATATGGTCTCAGAGGTCATTAGGCACGCCTTTACAGTTCATCGAGACTCGCCTTCAGGCCAGTCAGTCAATTTAGGGATGCCAACCGAGTTGTAACCGAGGGGGGAGTACGCAGTGAGGTGGATCCCCTTTTCTTTGGAGTAGTTCACTAGGTCATCCTGGAGAAGGAGAGGGTGGGCCTCGACTTGATTCACGGCAGGAACAACACCTGTGGCCTTGATGATGCCCTCGACAGCTTCGATGGAGAAATTGCTCACACCGATAGCCCGAACCTGAGCACCAAAACGAACCGGATAAGCGTTCACGATGAGTCGGAACTCAGAACGAAGGCTACCTTGGACTTGGGCAGCGCGATCATAGCCTTCCACGTGTCGACTAGGGAGGTCTCCAGATCAAGCTCTGCCCAACCATCTGGACCGATTGGGAGAAGTCGGTTTCCAGGAGCAAATGCAATAGGCCAATGAACCACTACCAAAAACGGATCAGACGGTTGTCGATGATGGCTGAAGGAAAGGGCGAACGATAGAGATCGAGATAATCAAGTCCCAGTTGCTTCAGAGTAAGATCGAGTTCCTTCTCGACTAAGTGTGGTTGATGCGAGGAATTCCACAGCTATGTCAAGGAACGAGTACGTTAAGCGCCAGCTCCAGGTAGAACAACGTGGTTATACCTTGCTGGTAATAAAAATGTCCTCACGCTTGACCACAGATGGGATGACTTTCTTCAGGGCCACACCGACCTACGAGGGGTGAGATCAGAGAAGACAAACTCGATTTTCCTCCAGCACGGCGAATAGAGGCACACCTCATCTTGGTTCTGGTAGATTTGAGCAAGGTCTAGGTGGCGGTAACCATGGCGAACGGCGAATTCGACCTGTAAAGCAAATGTCAAGTCGATCGATCCGAACCATACATATGAGTTACTGCTAACAGCGTGTTCGACCTCCTTCAGTCTGGACTGCCATGTACCGAGGCCGATCCGAGGGATCTTCGCACCAGTGTTGAGAGTGAGGGATTTTCCAAAGGACATGATTCAAGAAGAGAAGAGAAAGAACCAGTGTAGTGACTTAATATATCAATCTGCCCGGGCCGAACGGTCCGCCTGACAGGCAGCGTCAGGAAGTCCACATGCATACGCATAAGCAAACTAACCCAAGTAGGTTGTGTTCAATCCATGTCTCGGTGGTATAGGACTCGGTTCACTATGCCAATCGGAAGGTCGTAGATTTCCGGAACCACATTTTGAGACGAGTGCGCTAGATACGGATTCGGGGCACCATCTTGCGTGCTCGGAATAATGGCGTACTCGTCTGAATTCCAGATAAATACAAGTCATGTGGATGAAAAAAGAAACAAACCTGTCAGTGCTCTCAGTTCTTCGAAAGCTGGAGTATTGGATGCTGCCAGTGCAAATACGTCCAGTACGTAAGCAGAACCAAGATGATAGAGTACGAGGGTAGAAGTATGGCCCATTCCCTATTACCATTGTCAGTAACAGCAGGACCCTTAACACACACTTGCAAACCTGCTTGGGTACCACTCGATTCCAGCAGCGAGTAGCCAGTGATCTGGGACGATGCTCCAAATGAGAAAAATGATCCAAGCCAAACTGGTCAGGACGACCGCGACGAAGCCATAAAACTCGCGAGCTCTTCCGCCTCCAGTGGCTTTAGCGTCCTACGTGTCCTCCTCGATGGAATCCCGTGCTGTATCAAAAATAACGAATACTGACCGCCGCAGGGCTGTCCCACTCATTGCTCATACTTGTAGTAGATAGTAGATGCTTTGAGGAGAAAGCGGAATCAAAATTTTCTTTCAATCCTCCACTGAACACCCTTTGGGAACCTTAGGGTATTCACGATGGAGAGTAATAATGGACGAAATGTCCAGGTTATTCTCAAGACTCAGACCTCGTACCAAATTCCCGCCGAGCCATATATGCTTCCCGTCGCATTCAGGAGATATCATCTCTCCCAGCTCATAAATCAAGTGCTTAGCTTGCCAACTCCTGTTCCCTTCGATTTTATCATAAATGGCGAAATTCTTTCGTCAACCTTGGGGGACTGGTGTGTAGAGAAAAAATTGGGAGAGGTGCGCCTATTTTTCTCGTCAGTCGTGTTCCCACTGAATATAATTACATCTTGCCTCATCATGCCGTGTTGTGTAGGAAGAAATAATAGAAATTGAATATATCCCTTCGGTTCTTCCCCCCCAAAAAATATCGTCTTTGCCTCACTCTGATTGGGTATCTTCGGTATCTGTCGCAAAGAAGGGGTGAGTGCACGAGCCTTGTTGGAGACCGATCTGCTGATCCACTCCATCTGGCAGATACTTTCTCACTGGGTCCTATGATACTGAAGTCCGAGTCTTCAACGAGAGCCATGAGGTTCTTCACACTGTTTCAGGCCATACTGGACCAGTGAGCGACGTATCCTGGATCCCACATCAAAATCCAGACGCGATGCTTATCATTAGTTCATCCTACGACACGACAGCAAGAATCTCCTCAATTGAGGGTGGGACCGCACGAGGCCTTGCTTCATTACATTTGCACACAGCTTCTGTCTCCTCGATAAGGGCTAATGGCTCAGGAACACATCTACTTACAGCAAGTTGGGACCATCTCATTGGACTCTGGACTTCAGATATTCCAGAAGAAGACGAGGTTCCCGTTCCTGTGTCCAGCGAAGAACCCACAAGGAAACGGCGGAAACTCGCGACTTCCTCCGCACGGACAGATGTCCATCCTCCGAAACGCAAGGCACCCAGCACTGTTCTCAAATCGCACACAGGGCGTGTATCAAAGGCCTTATTCTCCCTCGATGATGACGGCAAAGCGTTCAGTTCTGGATGGGACTGCACCGTTCGTTCGTGGATTTGGAGGTTGGACTCTGCACCGGCACTGCGGTACGTGGAGCCCAGACATTGATTTGATGTATCCCTTCTGAGATGCGCTGCAGACGTCACCTGAGCGAGCGATGGTTGATCTGGCCTTGAGTGCTGATTCTCGATCTATCCTCGGTGGCTTGTGCGACAGAAACGTACTACTATATTCTGCGTCCGGTAATATGTGGCACATTTGGCTTACTTATTTTTCGCTCGCTCACATTCATTGCATCTAGACTTTCCGTCGAATTTGCAGCCCATCATGTTCACCAATACGTCGGCGCCGGTGGCGATTCAGACGCACCCGACATCTCCGCATCATTTCCTGGCGGCTTGTCAGGATGGTATGGTGCGACTATGGGACATCAGGAGCTCAAAGAATGCAGTTGCAAGTTTTGAGGGGTTTACTGATGTAAGCAAGAGGAAAATTACGAGTGTGGAATGGGGGCGGGAGGATGTAGTGGCTGTGGGTGGTGAAGAGGGTGTCTGTATTTCGCGCGCCGCCATTAGATGAGGCCTTCACACCTAATCAGTTTCCAATTGTTATGGCCTTTGGGAATTGGAAAAAAATTGAACCACCGGACTCAAAACTTGTTTCCTAAAGTGTAGGCAGTCGTCCCACTCATCGAGCCTCACTCATTCTGATCCTTCCGGTTCAGAGCATGGCACGACAGGAGAATGGCGGAGATCATCAGAGGGATCTCGAAGTAGACGGTGACCGAGAGGGTGAGAATCGTGAAAAAGGTGCTAGGGGCGGCGGCAAACCAACCAAGGGTACGACGTCGTGCTTACGCATTGTTCTGCATCTCTTAAAGCTTTCAAAACTCACAGCCAAGGATCTCAGTCATGTCCCTTGCAAGGTGTGTTGTACACTTTCTAACAACGGGTCGTATCACACACTCTCATACGTCCTTTGTCAGTTTTATCGACAGGGTGCGTGCACGGCTGGTGCTTCCTGTCCATTCTCGCACTTGGCTGCCGAACCTGGGCAACAAAAGGGTATATGCCAGTGGTACATAAAAGGGAGCTGTAAGTTTGGTCACAAGTGTGCGCTGGCCCATGTCCTTCCCGGCCAACCCTTGTCCATGGACCGCAAGAATAAGCGGGCGGAACAGGCCAATGCTCAGGGAAAGACCCTAAATGCTGCAACGCCAACCCCTGGGAAGGAGCGGAGCGACCGCGAGAACAAACGGCTAACGCCCACCGATCGACGTGAAGGCAACATAGAGAAAGGGGCCAGTGAAGCCACCGTGCCTTCGACACCTGCAAGTGCAGCAAGACAGACGATGTCATCTCGTCCTCCTATGATGATTGGGAAAGCCCCTCCGACGGTATCTGCCACTGGTTCCGAGGCACCTCTCCATGATTCAGACTTCCGACGATCAGATGAGAGTTTGCGCCGTCCCTTAGGACTCTCTTCCTTTGCTGCAGCGGCAGCAGCTGGCATAAACTCTGGGAGCGCTGATCGTTCTTCGAATGTACCTAGTCAACAAAATTCAGTTCCTACGGACTCCGATTCGCATTCACCTCCATACCGACCTGACGCGCCCCTTACAACCAAGCCCCTCGATTCAACTGCCTCGCTGGTGGACACACCCGGTGACTCACCACGAAGACCCTCCCCAATTCCTCAATCTCGTTCTCTCCATCGTGCTAATCCTTCCAGTGACCGGGGATTCGGCCCAATTGGTTCCCCTCCCGCCACCTCATGGATTGGTGGTTCTCCTTCCAAAGGCGCAACCTCGCCCCCTTCAGGTGGCATCTCGCTCGCCCGCGCACGCCAGACTGTGAATGGCTTCTCGCCTGCAACCTCCCCCCCAGCAAACAAGTTCGAATTTGATCCTTCTGCGCCTGGAGGATTTGGGACGTCGCCGTTCTCTACCCCTGGATCAACATCCCTCTTTGTGACATACGGTCAAGGTGGCTCCGTTCCGACGCGTGCTCATCATAAACATACAGTGTCTGTGGGGGACCATCACCTGTTAGCCGCCCGGGGAGTCCCTGGTATGTGGGATAGCGGGGCTCACAGAGGGTCCCTTCCAGCGAGCACATTCCTTGGCAAGGCCCAGGACCAGCCCACGAACACCAATAACATGCCAGACGACGACTTGGAGGAGTTTTTGCCGTCGAGTTTGAATGAACTCCTTACTCCTGACGAGCGATCTCGACGGATGAACAGAAACAACCCAGCACTTTTCACATTCTCCGACTCCCAGCCTCGATTCGTCAACTCTGTTCCAGCAAACAACCTCTTAAACAATATCCGTGGGTTGTGGGTTGATGGGCCTGAGGGAGTAGATGGCTCATCGACTCAGCGTTTGCCCTCTACGACAGCACGTGAGGGGCGGCCTCTTCAGCAGGATGCACTATCAGGCTCTGCAGCTGGCGATGGAGCGTCTTCATCGTTCCTTGGAACGTCCAATGCATCTGCAGCATTTTTATCTGGCCATTTGCACCGGACTAACGGAATAACACAGGACACGACTTCTCAATTCCCCACAAGCTCCTCGATCGACGCCCTCCATTTCGCACCTTCTCCAGACGTCGCCTTTACGCCTTCCCGCCTCGCTGGTGGCCTCACTTCAGCCGCCCACGGCCCCGGTGGTGTATTCGCACCTAATGATTCCTCTTATTATGGCTTACACCAACATCCTTCTCGACCTTTGGGAGACGCTCCACGCCCTCACATGGCGCTTTCGCCGTCTTCAAGGGCCCTACGCTCCCACGAGCCAGGCCAGAGCCTCCCTCAAGGTCTCGCTGCGGGCTTGAGTCGATTACATCTTATTCCAGCTACGAACCCCGTCAGTCCACCGCCAGGATCTGGTGGCAGTCCCCACGATGGCTTCCAGCAACAACAAACAAATTGGGCTAAGAACTCGGAACTCCGTGGGTCTCTCGCCACCGGCAGCAGCCCTAGTCCTGCAGGCATCACGTCCCCTCCTCGGACCTCTGGCCTCGGAAATCTGAGTGCCACTAACGGAGCTGCCCAGCAATCTCCGCCATCTGTTCCGATATCGACCACTGTAAATTCGTCCTTACGCAGACCGTGGTTCGGTCACCCTACCTCAAGTCCTCTGTCGCGACCTACCATTCCGGATGATGCTATGTTCGACATGGATGACGAATCGTAAATGTATACCCTTGTGTGGTTTGTTGATGTTTCTCGCCCGCCCGTGTTGTACACTTCGTCGATTGAAGTCTTGTCTTCGGTACAGGAGCTGGATAATTGGGTGTCCATCCAACCAGCGGCAGGTAAATTCAAAGGAGGGTAGCGTCATTATTGCGCTCAGTGTATTCAAAGCCCATTGCCAGTCGCCGGGCTGTTATGTTCCGCGTGATTTATCATCTGTGCAATAGCGTTTCATCCACTCGATGTATTATCATTGTCCCCAGAAAAGTATTCCTTGGTTGCATATCTTAATCGGCGATTTCTTCAACTCAGAGACGAGTATCTTCTCCGGACAATCCTAAGGCAATTGTAGATACTTTCAAGAATGGCATATTCATGAAAAGTACATAGGGCATACGGAACCAGCAAGGAGAAGATTAGAACTGCAACATTATACCACGTTAGTATCTCATGCAGAATATGGGTGCAAGAATTGACAGCATACTCGGAGGGTGGAGAAGAACCAGCGATTCTTCCCAGATACATATCGATCCTCGAAAAGCTTCTTAACAACCTTCTTCGCCTCTTCGCGCTGCGTCGGCTCCTTGAAGGTCTCTACTGATACTGCCCCTTTTAACCCTTCGAGCTCAAGTGCATACCGCGTTGGGAACAAGTGGGTATAGTTCACAGTCTCAAAAACCATTCGTCAATACGCAATGAGAACACAAATCTATATCAAAATGTACCTTGACAAAGGGTTTGACCTTGCTTCGCTTGGCCAAGGTTTTAGCGCCCATACGTTTGGTGACCTTACGCGGGTAGCGCTCGATTCCAGCAACAATGGCGTGGGGATACGGCCGTTCCTTCGTGCCCTCATCGAGTTGTTTTATTACCACTGCCTTCTTACCCGCTTGACGTCCTTGCAGAATGATCGCGACCTAGCACCGTTCCATGAGTATTTTTGACTGGGACTTTGTAAGAATATGAATGCACTTTGCCGGGTTTGTAAACTGCGGTGAAGGCATGAGTAATGACTAGCAATGACTGCGTAGGATTGTACTCACCGCGGACCATTTTTGAGGAAGGGGAGAGAGACTGGGAAAACTATACAGGTATCACGGCAAGTGCCTAACTCCGCATCCGACAGCTCTCGGTTCGCTCTCGGTGTCCCTTCTCGCACGAGACCTTGCGCTGATTGAAGCGGCAATTTATAATAGGTCATTAACGTCCTCTAACGACCAGAGGTTCATCCGGTTTCATTTGCCTTCGCTATGAATCCCGAAAAACTTGCCAAGCTCAAGCTCAGGCTGCCAAAAATCGGATCGGTACGCGCTATCTCATTACATTGATCGGCGAGACGATATGCTCCGTGCATATCTGTAGTTTGTTGGCTTCGAATTAACGATCGTTTGTGCATTTCAGGGGGCAAGGGTACGCCGAGGCGGAAAGTTGTTAAAAAGTCAGGCGCGGCTGCTGCCCAAGATGATAAGAAGTTGCAGACCGCGTTAAAGAAGCTCAACGTGCAACCTATTACTGGGATTGAGGAGGTCAACATGTTCCGAGAGGACGGGAATGTCCTACATTTCACTGCACCTAAAGGTTCGCTAATCACAATCGAACTATCCTGCGGCCGTATGCCTGAATGTGTCCCCGTAGTTCACGCCTCTGTTCCGTCAAATACTTTTGCGATATATGGTGCTGGTCATGTCAAAGAGCTTACAGAGCTGGTTCCTGGTATCCTCAACCAATTGGGCCCTGATTCGCTCGCATCCCTCCGAAAACTCGCAGAATCTTACCAGCAGATACAAGGCCAAAACTCGAATGGCAAGGCGCCGGGGATGACGTTCGGTGGGGACGATGACGATGACGATGATGTCCCAGATCTAGTCGAAAACTTTGATACTACGGCGGAAAAGACGGAAAAACCAGACTTGCTTGAGGATCTCAACTAATGGTACATATGGCACTGCACCTATCCCTTGTTCGGGGCTGGAAACTGATTGTGTATGTGCTTCTAGATTGGGATCCATGAATTCCTCGATCCCTCATAACGGGCTATACTTCCGCAGTGCATGTCGTTCCCCCCCTCCTTTACTTTCATTATAGCTCGTTTCCACTCACTGCTCAGATCCAAACCGTGTATCTTCCCTCCCGCCCAGATTTCTGCAATTCCAGCAATCAAGCATAGTACACAATGACTCATGATATTCTCTGACGCTTCGTCTTGGGTTCTGTTGTTCGGTGGGATGACCCACTATCTGGTCGACTCCGTTTTTCCTTTTGGTTCAGTTTGAGCTTCCGTTTCGTGATCGCCTTGTTGACCGCTTGCTTCCCCCCTACGGCAGCCAACTCCTCAAACCGTGCTTTGGCCAAGAGCTCTCGTTTTTCCCCTGGCGGCCGTAACCATCGACTAAGCAATGATACTTTTGAAGAAATATGTCCGCTTACCAGTTTTCATGAACCAACCCGTTTTCCCCGTTTCCCTCTTCTTCCGTTCCTCCCTCTTCGCATTGCCCAACACCTCGCGATCCCGCTTCTCGCGCTTGGCACGTTCGACAGCGCTTTCGGTGCGCTTAAGAGCTCGCTCGAGCCGGGTGACCTCGGCTGCGCGTTCTTCTCTTAGATGAGCAGGTGAGGATTGCGATAGCTTCCGTGCGAGCGCCAGAGATTTTCGTAATGAAGCCACCTCGTCTTGTTGCATGTCGGTGACAAAGGAGTACGAATGAGCGAACTTGTTGGGATTGAATTCTCCTGAAAGGGTGGAGAAGCGGGGATCACGCTGTTCCTGTGAGGTGCTTTCAACAGTGAGAAGGGCAACATTGAGCCGCAAACCCAAGCAGATACATAACGTACGATTTTAGGCACGTCGATAATAGTTCTACGCCTGGACACAGGCTTCTTGGACGTGATTTCCATTGGACTACATAGAGGCGGGATTGTTATGCTGGCTACCCTGGAAGCGATGAGGTGCCTACGCATGTTTATCAGGCCGTTTCACCTTGAGTTTCTTGGGTGCGGTGGGCCTAGAACTTGAGGGATCGCCAAGGTGAGGGACCTTTCTTTCCTCATCAGAATCTTCGTCCGAGTCCAAATCATCGTCCGAGTGATGTCGTGGTTCGAGAGCTCGACTAGCACTGGCCAGCGTCCCGAATGGCAATGAAGCCAATTCTGGCGAGAAAAGTTAACCCATCACAATGTCCAGTTTTTGATTTCAAACTAACCTTTCTCAATGTCACGCTTTAAGGAACATTAGATTTCGAATACAAGAAAGGATGAAGACTATTGCACTCACTGCATTGCCTGATTTGCTTTTTGTTGCAGGTTCTGGCTCTGAATGTTCGGCCATTTCATCAAGGTCGTCTTCGTCTATCCATTGAGCCATCACAGGCTGAGGGGAATCATCACTGGAATAATCTGAGGTTTCAAAGTCGTCGTCTTCGCCAGATCCGTCCTGTTGCAAGGTATGTAGAGACTTCATGGCCAACGGAGAACGCCGCAATAATTTCATGATTACTTAATCATTCAGAGCTTCTCACCAGAGCCATTGTTTCTAATTAACACATTCTTAAGGCTGCTTTACATGCCTTCCCATATACCAACCTCTGCGATTAACGTGGCGATATCTCGAGTGATGGTGCCTTGTCGCAACCCCTGATTCTAGAGTGGGCATTATCTCGGCTGTGCCTGCTACTGGAAGAGTGGAAGGTGGTACCACTAGTGTGAAGCCTTTGTTTATAATCTCCGGCAGTCAATGAATGGTGCCGTTTCTAGGCGGTTGCGGGTGCACTGTTACATATGCACGCTTCGATAGTGGAGGCCATTCTGAATACTTGGATTCTCTCTGGATGTCTGGCGACTTGTCTCGTGCTCGGATCACAGAATAATATGATTCAAGGATTCATCTTTAGAGCGTACGCGTATGGCCCTATGGTGCCCTCGCACTTCTTTGTTCTGGACGAGTCGAGGCTAACCTGGCGTTAGCGTCTTGTGCATGGTAGATGCGGTGTCAGGTCCGCGCATATCACAACACCAAGGTATAGTGTTCGCTTTGCTGCATATTCCGACAATGATCGTATGTTGAACTTGGAACTGAATCGACTGCAGAGGCACCCACTAGGAATTGAGCACACTCCTGTTACTTGGGCAGTTGGACTATCTCTATGTCAAGGTTTCGTCCAACCGATGACAGCTCAGGACCAATCTTTCGGTGACATGGTCCTGGGTGGAGACTCGGTTCCAGAATCGCAGAGCCCAGAGATGGCGAAAGAACGGAGCGAGCTGGTGATTTTGTTTAATATTTGGCTGTTTTATTGCATTTTCTTACATGGGAGGGCACTTCTTCGATGTATGACGAGCCATAATCCTCAGTTGCGTGCTTGTGGAACCTCTTTGTACACTTTCAGTTCACAAATGGTGCGAAATTTATTCGGATTGCGCGATGGGATAGTTAAACCATCAACTTTGGTTCTATACGCCCAAAATCAAGGGGAACAGCTGGATAAAAGATGCATGAAGGGTCGTAAAAAGTCGTATAGTATTTGGCGGTTGCCTGGGCAAGAGCAAGAGCAAGACACATATTACGGGAAAATGATTTGTCAGCGCTGTGCTTCGCACAGATTCTCCTCCGACAACTGGGTCTCCTGTCAAGCAATTACTTGCTATTTCTTTATAATATCTTGCTTTACCCTCGGGTTGACGCCCATATTTCCCCCGTTGCGCTCAGACGTCGATTACAATGCGGCGCTCCACAAAAATCTGGACGTTGCTCATCATCGATTCTCTCTTCCTCCTCGTGGAGCTCGTAGTCGGGTATGCGGTGGGATCATTGGCCCTGGTAGCTGATAGTTTTCATATGCTCAAGTGGGATTCTACCTTCTTTCTCAGTTACTGCTGGACTAACTTGCTCCTCTGACGTTCCGCAGCGATGTGATGAGTCTGGTTGTCGCACTCTATGCTATCAAAGTATTCTAGGATATGCCATTTCTCCTGATAGATGTTTAACACTACTTTAAAGGTCTCCACAAACTCTCCAGATTCCAAGTACTCGTACGGATGGCATAGAGCCGAAATACTTGCAGCCCTTATCAACGGGGTCTTTTT
Source organism: Hydnum rufescens UP504 (assembly GCA_014904985.1). Classification (NCBI taxonomy): domain Eukaryota; kingdom Fungi; phylum Basidiomycota; class Agaricomycetes; order Cantharellales; family Hydnaceae; genus Hydnum; species Hydnum rufescens. Next base: position 176,554 of record MU128931.1, on the reverse strand, counting down.
GCTCGCCCTCTGCCTTTCTATATTCCTAGAAGCCATCGTTAGGTTTTTCTCCGTTCCGGGTGGGTCCGGACCCTGCTCTAAGTTCCTGTGACTGTCCTCACTTGCCGTGCTATACACCCAGAAATCAGCAACCCGAAACTCGTGGTCATTGTTGGTTCACTTGGACTTGGGTCGAACATCCTTGGTCTTTTCCTGTTCCATGGTAAATTGAGAGCGTTCGCGGCGCACCTCTCTCAAGCTGACTGATCCTGTCAGAGCATGACCACTCGCATGAACACGATACATCTTCTGTCCATGAATCCCCGAACAAAACCAAGGCATCCACGGCCGTAGTTTCCGAGACAACACCCCTCCTAATCCCCCATTCGCATGAACGAGGGAGAGGAGGTTCATCCCGCCCCCGCTCAGGTTCCGCCGTTGGTGTGTGGGGCAGTGCAGCCTTGTTCATTATATTCTGATGGTCCTGTGTTACAAGCTATTTTCGGTCACCCTGCACAGACCCGTGCACATGTAGTCCAGGCCGCGGAGCAAGCGGGATATCATCGTCACCATACCCCCTCAAGTATCACCGATAGGTTATTAGACCAGAACTTTATATCTCCCCCAGAAGATGCCGTTGCCATCGATATCGAAATAGACCACTCTGAGTCCGGAGCCAACAAACCGCCACCTGCTCAGCACTCGCCTACTCGTGTGCGTGGTGATGGTCATTCTCATCTTGAAGGGACTAGTCTCGAGGCCGGTAGCAATCCCCATGCTCACGGGCATTCTCATGATCATGCGGAAACTCAAGTCATGGTTGGCGGGTCAGGGTACGAGCGCAAAAATGTGCCTCCACGCTCGCAGTCTAATATGAACATGCGTGCGCTACTGTTACACGTATTGGGGGATGCACTGGGAAACGTCGGCGTCGTCGCATCAGGCCTGATCATCTGGCTTACTACGTGGCCGGGGAAGTACTATAGCGATCCGATCATCAGTCTTGTGATTACTGTGATCATATTCACTAGTGCGCTACCCCTTGGTGAGTGCCGTCCGATATATTAGGGGCTATTGATTGACGTCACACTGTCATACTGCAGTCAAAAGTGCTTCCTTCATTCTGCTCCAGGGCGTTCCAACATCGATTGAGCTCGATGCTCTCCGTGAGGATATCATCAATGTTCCGGGGGTCCTTGCACTACATGAACTGCATGTGTGGCAATTATCTGAATCCAAGAACGTCGCTTCCGTTCATGTCTGGGTGGCGCGAGAGGTAGAGTATATGGGCATTGCTTCCGCGATCCGACAAGTACTACATCAATACAATGTGCATTCGTGCACCATCCAGCCAGAGTTTCGCTCTGGTGACCACGGCGATGACCCCCAACTGACAGTGAGTGATAGCATCGAATGTGTCCGTTTCGGCCTGTTGTTTACGCAAGATTGCAAAGGGCGCACATTGTCTGATCCCTTGTGCCCCCAGCAGCGAGTGTCCGAAGGAAAGCACGTGTTGTCGTAAGTTGGAGTCTATGCTCCTGGCCTTCTGTCTTTACTAATGCTCTTGGGGGACTTATCACAGCGACTCCGGCATCCAGCACGAGGTCATTATAGTAGATATCGCCATCGAAGGCCTGTATTTCTGTAGTCAATGCTGTCCCTGGTTCTAGATCACTTGGCTTGGAATCTATACATCCTTATTCCGCAAGACTCGATCGCGATCTCGTACACATGGGCACCGGTTAAGCTGGAAATGTACGGCTATCTCCTTTAGCTTACGCCCTTTTCCTGGCGTCCCTCCCGTCGTCATTGTTCTCCGTAAGAGATGTTGTCGACAGGCGGGGGTGAGGGCTGAGGGGTCCTCTCCATGATTTTCAGGGATGATTGTATCGCTGATATCACTCGGACCATTTAACGGAGAGTCTCATGATGGTATTGAACATTCCATCGCCGCAATACGTCAAGATTGGGTAGTTGTTGGGCCCCTCTGACAAGTTGAACAAACGCAGTGGCCGACTTGCCAAAAGTGCACCTTGCCTGCGTGCACGTCACAGAGGATTTGCCAGGCTTTTTTTTTTCTTGGGCACTGCCCGGTACGGTGCCCTGTAGATCGTGTGTGCTTAATGAACGCCGCAGTGTCAGTTGAGGCTGTTTAAGGCAGTCTGCAGCGCCGCTCTCTAATAAGAAGTCCGGATGTATTGCATCGTGACAGACGAGTGGCTCGTTCCCAACAATTTAAGGGAAAATGACACTTGATGATGGGGATGATCAAAAACATTCTACTTGCGGAGTAGCTCACGACTTGAAAGGATATCTGATGATGCTCACTATCTATCTCATTTGGGCTGTTCTTCAGGGGCTCAATGTTGATAACCTCGACGGCATGGGCCGGACATGAAATTAACTTGTACTGACGATTGGATACTACCCTCGAAACATCTGTTGTCGGGCCGCTACAGCTATAGCTTTACTGCAAGAATATTATTTTGTGAGAGCACAGGGCGTGGTACCATCTTTCGGGGTCCAGTGGTCCCTCGTGACTCCTATCCTCACGCCCCGCCGGCTTAGATAATAAGGTCAACTGAATTGGAGGTGATTCCTGAGTCACATGGCTATGACAGGGCCATGATCGACGAGCTAGAGTGGCCCAAGTTTGCCCCGGACAGCGAGTGCACAGACGAGAGGGGTGGGTACGGGACCCCGAGAAGCAACAAGGTGTCGCTTCCAGGGATCAAAGGCAGATTAATTAAAGGCCGGGGCCCTGAGATTCCCTACCGGAGTTAAATGTTAATGTTGGTCGGCATCTCCGTTAACGCCGTAACCAGAAACAGAAAGTGTTCCTTGGTTCCGGAAATTGAACACCACGTTTTCAATTCAGTTGCTTATATGCACTCCAGTGGACATTAAAAATAAAATAAATACATTTGTCAAGGAAAAAGGATTCTCTCCCCCATTTGATCTCACTCACCGCCAAAGGGACAATGTCCTCAACAATCTACAACGTACGTCCCTTCCGCTTTTCTCTCTCTCCCACAATGGCGCACCCACTCCGCCTCACAGCATCGGCCACTCCCGCCCACCGCTCCTGCCCAACCTGCCCGCAATGATCCCCTCAGCGCTAGAGAGCCATTTCGCACCCCAGAGGCCCTCGAGATTATCCGTCAAGACTTTGAGAGTATCTCCTCGGAAATCTCTGCACTCAAACTCCAGCGTGACGAGTACGAACAGAAAGGTGTCTCCCCCGTCCTCTTTTTTTCGGTCGTCGAACATTACTCACACCACCGTTGTCCCAGTCAACAGCCAAATCAACGAGATTGCCTCGTTTCGCCAGGCCCTCTACGAACTAGAAGAGCGCTACAAGCGCCAAAGGCAGGAGTATGAAGGCGAGGCTCTCCGGTTGCGCTCCGAGCTCGGCGCCCTTCAACAACAACTTCCTCCCCCCGGGCCCAGCAATGGTGGCGCCGCCCTCCAGGCACCCCCCTCCAATTCATACACTGTCGACGGGTATTATGCTCGTCCACGCGACTTGGATCAACCTCCCTCAGGCCCCGATCGCGATATGTTAAGGGACAGAGAGCGTGATAAGGACAGACAACGGGATCGTGAGCGAACAGAAGGCGACCGTGAACGCGAATCCACCATCCGCGAACCGAGACGAAAGGAGAAAATCCCCAAAGCAGAACGTGAGTACTTTTAATCCCGTGAATCAAGTCCACATCTCTCTGATAGCACCAAAATCTTATCTACCAGCCGAACACTTCACGCAAAACCCCGGCGGTGGTCCCCCTTCCAAGCCAACCTCGACACCCGTCTCTGCCTCTGTCCATCACACCCTTAATTCACATCCAAACGCATCCACCCCTCCCCTCCCTGCCACTCACACCCCTCGGCCTCTCGTCCCCGGCCCACAACCACAGCCAAGTGCGGTGCAACCCTATTCCCCTGCAACCAACGAGACCATAAGCGGTGGATCCAACCCCTTAAGCGATCTGGAGCCTGATCAAGTACCCCCCGAGTTGAAGAAAGAGGGCAGCGACTGGTGGGCGATTTTTAGCCCCAATGTCCCTCGCGTCCTCGATGTCAGTCTTAGCCTCACCTTGACGCACGAGAGGTCTGTGGATCTGGTCTTCCGTATAGCCGAATCGTTTCAATTGATTGCAATCACTTCCATATTAGTGTCGTTTGTTGCGTGCGGTTCTCTGCAGATGGCAAGTATCTCGCAACAGGTTGCAATCGAACTGCGCAAATATACGATACCAAGACTGGTGCCAGAACATGGTAACATGCACCTGCCATCCTTTCTTATGACTTCTTCTCATATCCCCGGTTCAGCGTTCTCGCAGATGAAGGCGCTTCCAAGACTGGTGACCTATACATTCGGAGTGTCTGTTTCAGCCCTGATGGGAAATATCTTGCAACCGGCGCCGAGGATAAGCAAATCCGGGTGTGTTACCTCTGAAAAACGTTACTCACGTAACTGTTTGTTATTCACCTGTATGATCATACAGATATGGGACATTGCGAAACGCAAGATCCGAACTTTGTTCGAGGGGCATACGCAGGAGATTTACTCTCTCGACTTTTCCCGCGATGGCAAGTTGATTGTCTCTGGATCTGGCGATAAGACTGCTCGGATATGGGACATGGAGAATGGATCGTGCAAGACCCTGGCGATTACGGAACCTGAAACTATCGATGCTGGCGTGACCTCGGTTGCTATATCACCCGATGGACGCTTCGTCGCCGCCGGCAGTCTGGACATGCTCGTGCGAATCTGGGATGTAGCCTCCGGAGCACTCGTCGAACGACTCAAAGGGCACAAGGATAGTGTTTACTCGGTTGCATTCCATCCCGACGGGCGGGGCCTTGTCAGTGGCAGCCTCGACAAGAGCCTCAAGTATTGGGATATCACACCACTCCTTAGGAACGTGCCAAAACCTGGCAGTAGCCAACCCGTCATTGGTCTCAGCCAGAGCGCAACTGTGGCAAGCAATTCAGTCCCTGTAGTCGGTGCGAAGAAGGAAGGCGGAGGAGAGAAAGGCAGTGCATGCACTGTTGCATTTACAGGGCATAAAGTGGGGCCTCCTTTTCAATACTCTTTTCCGTGCACGCACGCATACTAATTTCCCTTATAGGATTATGTGCTCTCGGTGGCTGTGTCTCCTGATGGCGCATGGGTAGTATCGGGTTCGAAAGATAGAGGCGTCCAGTTCTGGAACCCCGTTGATGCACAGACTCAACTGATGCTGCAGGGTCATAAAAATTCAGGTACGACAGCTCACACCCTATCTCCACACCATGCAGGAACTCGATTCTACCCAATCTTCCCTTTTTAGTCATCTCAATCGATCTAAGTCCCGCGGGTGGAATGCTAGCTACCGGCAGCGGGGACTGGCAAGCACGCGTGTGTACGTATATATCGTCCTTGGTCCCCCGTATTCCGCTCATCCCTTGTTGCCATTCTATGTCCAGGGAGCTACACGACGATAAATCAGTCTTGAATGGGTAATGAGTCATGCCGGCCGTTGTTTTCCTCGTTAACTTTTGTTTTCATCCTCGTCTCATTCTGTCGTGCTTACTTACTATCCTCACTGTCATCCTTACTACTAAACTACTACTGTCACAAAACCCTGCATTGTTATTATTTTTTTTGTCGGCCCTCTGTGTCGACAGCCCATGTCCTTCGTACGTATAGCCCTAAACATCGACCTCTTTTTTCCTCTGCTGCGCTGCCGTACTGTATACGAATCCCTCTCACGCTCTTTGACGAAGACTGTGGTCTGGGGGTTCGTGCATGGCGATACCGATATATATATATCATCTCACAACAAATCGCTACCTCTCTCTCTCTTCGCTTGGCTCTGTTTCTAGGCCTGGGACCGAATCTTTCTGGTTTTGACACCCGCTTTACGCTGCTGCTGCCGCTGCCGCTGCCGTGTGCCCGGCCGGGCCCCGCTTGTGCTTGTGCGGGGCCACCATTCAGGCTGTTCAGTTTAAAAAATTTTCCTTTTTCTCTTTTCATACGGAATTTCTGCGTGAATTTATTATGGCCAATTGTTGTAGCTTATCTTGAGTCGTCTGTGTTGCATTTGTGCATACATGCAATCCTTGTTTCATCACACTGCGCGCAGTCTAGGAAGAAAAAAAATAATGAGTTCCCACATTCTGCGCAGAGCCATGCATGGGCATAGGGGGTTCATCCATGCTAATTTTCATGAGAATAGCCGAACGTTCTTTTCTCACAATAATTCCATTCCCCCGCCCTGATTCTCGAGGATACACCCCCCCCCGGGCGAGCGAACCTGGGAGGCTAAAAATGGTCGATCTGGAAATGGGCGCGGTTTGGGCGGCTGGTAATATTGTACTGTGGGCGTGGGCCAGCCAGCCGGACTTTGTGAGCATCATCATGCGTTCCTTTGTCCTGCTACGTGTGTACATGTCACAGTAATACTCGGCAGGTCGATAACAATAAAAGCGCATCTCTATCGTTTCTTTGTGTGTTCTGGCCCCTAAATATATGTACAGTACTGCCTTTTTTGTAATGATTTGAAAAGTGAAAAGGAGGGCTTCCTAATATCATTTTGTGGTTGCCGGTAACATGAATGATAAGGTCGGGGTCGGACGAATGTAGAAAAGAATGAAAAAGAGAAAATCTTTAACGAGGATAGGAGAGGATAGAAGGGGAAAAAGGGGGGAGGGAGGGTGAATGGGTTTGAGGATAGGGGGGTATTGAGATTGGTAGAGGTTGTCATACGCATGTGTCCCCGCGTCGCTGCCCGCCACAAAAAATACGGTCGGACTCCGTGGGTTCCAGATCTAGAGGCGGGGTCGTCCGGAACAATTTTCCGTTTTCATCACTCTGTCCCTCAATTCGTCGCGTTTTCATTCGTAGAATGCCAACGCCAATGACGGCAGTCATGGGTCTTCTGGGGGCGAGGGTGATCGTCTGTTTCGTGGGCCTCGGGGATGGGTTCTGATTGGGAGATCTTCCCCCTTCATCCGTAGGCATCGGCGGGTCCCCGTGAGCTTGCGGCTCGATCGGAGAGCCCGGTGGATATCCCACAGGTGGGAGGTACGCGCCTCCCATATAAGGGGGCATTCCGAACGCGAACGGATTGATGACGCCCATCCAGGCTTGTTGGTTCTGGTAGGCTTCAAGTTGGGCAATGCGGGCTTCAATGGTCACTACTCGACATCGGAGTGAATCTGTAATAGCATATAGGTCGTCAATGGCATCCTGGGCCGAGGACCGTCGTCTGCGGACATGGTCCATATCCGCACGGAGAGTCCTCCAATGACACCGTGGGTTTCTCCCAGGCGCAGTGGCTCATGGAGTCTAGTAGGACCCCAGCTGGGTAATGGAGAATGGCTTCGGGAGGTTGCTGTACTCTCCTCCGGCCCTTGCTCATGAAAATCATCATCCCACTTCCTCTTGCGAGAGGGTTCAGCAACGGTTTTACTCGAGGACAGTGCCTGTTGAGGGCCATTCTCGCGCGCCCGTGGCCTGAGTCCTGTGGATACCGGGTTCATGGGCAGGTCCTTTAGGTTGGAGGTAGTGGTGTCACTTGCCCCCTTTGCGTACATGTCCAGTCCGGGTAGGAATCTTTGCTGCAATGTGGCACATCTGGCTCTTCCGGTATCCGATTTCCCCACCGCATCAGCAGTGTTGTTGTTGCTCATTTATGTTTATTGGCTTCTGCTCAGTATGGATTTTTTTAGAGTGTCGGTTGTTCCCGAGCCCTTTTATGTAAGCCGCTTACTTAATGAGCGCTAATGTTTCACGCCCAGGTCTATCTGATCAATTGTATGGAAGGCTGATTCTACCGTATTATGTCTGCTGGTTTGGAATGGCATCTACGAGCTGATGCTCAGGTTGGAGAAGGAGCCTATGTATGATCTTCTACTTCATGGCTCACCTCTCGTTAAGTATTCTTAGTCGTGCTCAGACGTGCGTGTACAAGGCCACTCGGGTGGCTAGCGGTCAGATTGTGGCGCTGAAAAAATCTCGAGCCTCACTCTCCCTCAAGTCTACCATTTTGAATCATGAACGATTATTTTTGCAGCGGCTGCAAGGGCACTCTACGATCCCCAAAGTCTTCGCCTATGGACGACTGCCGCATTTCGAGTATCTTGCTATGGAGTTCCTCGGGATGGCCCTGGACAATGTACACGAACGCCATCCGCGTCTTCCAGCGGCGAACGTCTTATTGATTGTGGATCAAATGGTGTAGCAGGACCGAGCAGTGATTCACTGCTAAACAGCATTTAACTTTGGGACCAGATCCCGCACTCGAACATGTACATAAGCATGGGCTCGTTCACTGCGACAAGAATATCCTCCTCCACCCCACGAACCCAAAGCGATTGTACCTGGTGGACTATGGATTTGCTAGAGCCATTGTACCCATAGCACAATCTACCTCTCTGGATACACCGTCGTATCATGTTGTTGGCACCCTGCCGTACGCCAGCCTAAACATGCACTACGGCATTTGTAAGTTTTCAAACTGCATCATTGCCCCCCCCCCCTCTTAGTTCAACATCCCTGCAGGTCCGAGTCCCGCGCCTCGTGACGACATGAAATCTCTTGGCTACTCACTCCTCAACCTTGTCCAGGGAGGCCTTCCGTGGACATACAATACCCGTCATGGGACCAGGAAGACCAAGTACGATCAAGTGCGGATCAAGAAGAAACGATACAGTGGCGCTGATCTTCCCCCAATGGTTCGCTTGGATCGGACAAATGATTGACTACGCACGGGGGTTGAACTTTGATCAGTTGCCAAAATACAACCTGCTTCGTTCTTTGATGCGAGAATCTGATGAGCTTGCCTGGATACTTGATTCTCCTGATGTCGATATCGAATGGAATGTTTTGGCAGAGGTTCCATCATGTCCGTGCATTACGATCATCCGCGATTTCTATCTGACGAGGTCCTACCCCATAGACAATCCATCTCGCCACGCACTGTAGCCAACGGTCTGCCCTTTCCCCTCTCCCCTGGACAGATCGTGTGTTGCCAAGCTGATGTCCGCACAACTCTCGAAGGCTGCAGCGCTCGATTAGGAGATCCATCGTTCTGGTACGATCCGAGTCTCTCCCCCGAAAAATGGGATACAGCGGTCCGCCCAGCAGTTATCCTCAGCATCAAGATGGATCGGTGGAGCATGCTCTGGATCGTGAGCGTCGTCTGTATTGGACGAGGGACTCTTCAATATACAGATACCAACGTTGTTCCCATTTCTACCTCGCTGGCCGAGGGTTGTGTGACGCCAACTCCCATGTGGCCCCTTTCTGGGTCCTACTGCTACGTCTTTCCTCGGCCCATGAAGTTTCTTTGCCACCCAGGCGATGTGCGCTCCATTTCTTCTCATTGTCTGCCCTGGGAGAGCTAACTAGGCCTAGGTCCCACTCATCCCTTCTCCCTGGATGCTGAGCACGACGGACCTTGACCTCCGCAAGCGGAGATCGGACAATAATACCTTTGCACAAACGTTGCCAAACTCTGAAAGCCATTGCATTAATGAAAACCTCTTCGTCCAAGTCACTGCCCTCGGACCCGATCTTGAGCACCCTGACGATAATTGTTTGCGCATTGAATGGGGAGGCCGGAGGGCATGGTTCGATGAGCATGCACAACTCGCTCTGTGCCGCAGGGTGCATGAGCGAGGCAGGGTGGGGCACACTAATGGGACTTGGAGCGGTGGGGACAGTGCCAGGGCGATCTCAGCCCATCGCTTACTTCCGGTGCTGTTGATGGCGCTGAATTACCTCCACTGCCCGTCATTCTTGATGTTGAGATGTCCGATGATGTTCGATATCAGGCGCATTTTACCTAGCCTGGTGCAAAACCATAAGTAGCCATAGACAATCGTGCGAGGTACTTATTGATTTGGTCTCAGCTGGGAATTCAATGTCAGGGGGTAGGAAATGAGATTATCCTAGAACAGAAATGTATTTTATAGTACCATTGCGATGTTGGGATTCCCGGCCATAATATGCTGTACTAATGAGAAAGAGTTCACAGTGAGACAAAAAGAAAGTGACTGTACATAGAAGGATGGATCTAGAAAAGGTCGACAAAAGAAAGTACCATCATGTCTGTGAGAACACTGATCTTGCAGTAGATTATAAAAGACCTGATAAGAAGTGTGCCCCCTCCCTCACCATCAGATCTCGAGAACCTCAGCTACGTGGTGATCGCGCAGAATCACTCGAATGCGGAAGGGAATTGGAGACCGCCCAGACAACCCATCGTACTCCTGCAGAGCGATCGGCTCCTCAGGTACTTGCTCCATCTTGAAGGCCCAGAGCATACGCGAGATCGGGAGCCACAATTCGCGCCCTGCTACCGCGATTGCTGGACATATACGATGCCTGCACAAGGGAGTTGAACTTCGAATGCCTGGGCATTAGATTTGAAGGGTCGAACCATACTTACCCAAACGCCCGTTCTATCACATTAGCCAAACGGGCAGATTCCGATGACTTCAAGTGGTCGTTGAGGCATCGATCGGGCTGAGGGTAAACGACACCGACGAGATTATTCATCACGTGAAGAAAACGCTATGCAGGCGCCGAATTTAAATGGGTCGCTGTAGCGCTCAGCGTTGTGATGCATGGTGTACTGAGAAAAAAATCAGTGACTTCTTGTCGGACGGCAGGGCATTATATGTGCAAGATACGGTCAGTGTTCAATATGACAACGGTGTCCTTCGGTATGAACTGGCCCTGATCTGTGTAGTCTTCGGTATTTGCACGCGGGGTGCTAAGCCAGAACGGATTGTGGCAACGTTCGACCTCCATAAAGTCATTGGTAAGAACCCAACATTAATGTCGAAAGCACAATGCACAGCTTGATGATGGCTCGAAAGTAAGGGAGATCTTTCTCATCATCTGCAGTGGGTAGCCGATTGCGGCCCATGACTCGATCGAGCTCAGCATGAGCTTTTTCTTGGACATCGGGATGCGACGGCATGATCGCAGAGGACCATTGCATGCATGATGGAGGCGGTCTAGAATTGAAATACATTCAGGAAACCTCTCGGGGATTGTAAATTTCAACGGTTGACGGTCACGAACTGACCCTACACCTCCTATCATGAATGCCGGGCAGATCATCACCTTGTCGAGACAATCCAGTGTTTCTTGGTCACCTGCTTCGACCAAGGTGGGACGTCTGACCATTGTTCATTTCGTTTATCATGCCTCCATACGGATCCACTAAATCCTTATGGAGTTTCTTGGCGTGGTTTGTTAGATAATTAGGCAGGCGCTGGAGGAGCGGGACAAAATCAACAAGATTCGAGACAGGACCGGTGCAATTCCTGGGACACGATGTTGTTGTCAGTATAGAAAGGGTTTGTGAGAATTTGAATACGATACTGACATGAATTCGCGCGACAACCTGAGAGCGTGTCCTACCAGGGGATGCTCGAGGACGTCAGTGCAAATGCCAAAAACGATGATCAGCATGATGTTGAGCGAACATCGACCGGCGTGAGGCTGTGGATTTAAAGGTTCTGTCCCAGCCCTTCCGTATCTAAACAATTCTCGGACAAGAATTTTTGTTTCCATATGAGAATGCCAAAAGAATTTGCCCGATTGGTGTTGAATAGTGAACTGTCAAAAAGAAAGGTGAACAATAAGCTATAGGCACAGTGACCGTAGAAACCTGGGACATCACGCACTATACGTGAAGGAACCATTGGACGGTATTGGGTGCTGAGTAATTCCAGGGACTCTGAAAATGTGTGATTATATATTGAAGGGTTCAATAGAGAGGTGCATACCCATCTGTACAAAGAGAGCCTATTTGGTTGATTCCATGGAAGTCTGGAAGGCCAGGTGAGGTTGCAATCAGTCCTAATCACGAAGACGATAAGTAGGACGCACGAATACCGGCCCCTTAATCCAAATCATTCTTCGCGTGGACAATAATGTTGTCCCCTTCGTTTGCCTCGATGAGTGGCCCCGGGAATAGACGGTAAACCATCATCATTCTACGATGGATGCCATCGGGACGTGAGATTGTTGTATTTCATGGGATCCAGGAAAGGGCGAGGACACTCACCGCCCACAGCCCAACTCAACCGCCAGTGATATGTGCGCGTCGTGGGCGTGTTGGTCACGACAAAACCATTGGAGAGTGAACGCATCTGGGCTGATTGGTGTTAGCCGTTCGTCTGGCCTTGGGTATTTCTGTAACATGTGCGCACCCTCATTATATACAACGCGCTCAAGACCTGTCTTCCTAGGAGGTGAAGGATAGGAGTCGTGGCGATGACGATGGTGCGGCGACATACCCAACAGATGGTTACTTGCTACCCAGACGACAAGGAGCGCAAGGGCCAGCACAACTACTGTAGGTGCCAACAAGGAAGATTTATAGCGAATTATCGCGAGGGCAAGGGACCAAGTGTCGTTATTGTTACGTGGCTTTCAGCTCTGATAGCAGCAAACTCAAAATGATGGCGCGGGGAATTCTGTGCGGAGACCTATTGATTTCTCATTACCCAACAGTGGATGAGTAACCACACTTTCGCCCATCTATTGCCTTGCTCCAGATTGAATAGCTTCAAGAGAGCCAAGCAAGTATTCAGAATTTCGACCACCCACCAACCTCAATCTCACAGAGCTCCCCCCAAGAAGCATCCCATCCTTCTTCCCTGATCCACTCCTGAGTAGCCCATTCGTTGATGACGACGCGGGCTTTGTCAAAAGGCAGTCCATGAGGTCGGAGGGTCACGATTTGGTTAATGTGCGAAGCAAGAGCGCGGTGATAAGGGTAAAGTATGTTTGGAATCTGAGAAGCTATCCTCGATATAGTTATAGATCACATCGCTCAAAGAAAAGTACAAAGACGCACCGAAGCGATCAAGAGACCAAGTGAGCCAAAGTGGCTCCTGACTCCACGCTGTCCCACGAATCTTCACCGCGTCAAGCAAGAGCTCATCTATCGTGTCCACCAGAGAGACGAGGCGAGTGAAGCACCTTTGCTGAGCAGTCACGGATAAGATCGAGAAAATGAAATGAAGTATAGTCACTCACTAATTTAGAAAGTACCATGTCAAGTTCCTCTAATTTATCCTCCATCAGTGATACTTTTGGCCCCACCGTGTGTGTTCGTGGAAATTGACCCGTGGGAAACGCGGCGAGTGCGTTCCTGTTAATATGCCATGAGGAGAGAATGTCGCGAGCAGGATTGCGAATACAGAATCCCACGATAGCTCTGTGCGAGCATCCACGAGTGCTTTCGCTGCCCTGAGACCATCGTGCAGCACAAGGTCGTTCCACGTCATAGTCACACTCTGTATTTCAAGAAGCGTCGTCCGCAGCTTTCGGTGATATGTAGTCTCAGAATGATTGCCATTCCGCAGAGAGGAAGAGGGTGCTGGCGAGCCTTGCTGAGGGCGTGAGGGCTGCGGCTTGACGGGCGTAGGAGAGGGAGAAGATGGTCCAGCAAACGATGCAAATCTCTTGCTCATTCCTCCCGTTTTTGTTTTTGGAGAATGGTCGGCAAATCACCGTCGCTCGTGACCCCGGAGCTACCCGAACAAGGAAACGCGCATCGGTAAGCACACGCATCAACACGCATTCAGCACACGCATCACCGGTGTTGACTACGCTGTGGGTGAGATATTCGCCATCCATGAGTTTCTTATCCTATGCCCATGCGTTATAGCCACCCTGACGCGCAGAATCATCCACAATGCGCTATCTAGGCCTTGTTAGTTACTAAATTTGGAAACACGAACCAACCTGGCAGTGAGTTCCTTCAACCTACTGTGTGCACGGGGGACTGTGATGTATTGACACACCCCACGTCCATTTTTTCCTCCTCCAATGGGGATCCATTTGAGCCTTGGCCCTGTCGGAGACCATTGACATTGAATTCGGGTCCGACATCCTCCCCAGTCGCTTCCAATGACGCAAATCCGACTTCGTTCGTTCGAGGTGTTGACCCACCCATCCAAGACGTAACATGGTGGTGAAATCTTTCAGTGTAGGTACATGCATCTTGGGTAGACACTTATCTCCTCGTTATCCTGAAATTTAGGGAATTCGTTGCCCCATGCCTTCTCATGTACACGAGGACATTACTCCACTCGTCCGACAATAGTGTTTTAGATCGAAGGGCTGAAGCCTCCGCTCTTCCTGAGATATAAGGATTCACATGAAGGCAAAGAACAAGATCCAGTCGATTCGGCGGGGAAGAACTTGCCAGTCAAAACGCGGATAAAATCCTCCACCGTAATTTCGTACTCTCTATAGTCGATTTCGATGTTCTCACTGTACGTATCCAACAACCGACGTAAACTGGCAGAGGGAACTGGTGTGGATTAAATGCTGCGTCGTCTGCCACCATGAGGATATTGGAGCCAGGGATGCATAGATGCTTGGCACTGCGGTACCTGAATACATGTCTACCCATAAGCGAGGGGATCGAGTTCGCAGCAAGAGTACAGCGACATACATCCCGACTCGGAGGGCGTTTCCCATATGCTAGAGGCGCATGATTAGCCAGAATCACCTAGAACTTATACACCTCTGGGGGGACGCACCCGATAATTAAACCGATATCTGGATGTGCAAACTGAGACTGCCAAGTTTTTAGTCTGGACTCACCCGTCCGAACTGGGATTTTAACCTGCCCAGAACGATTTCAATGGTCTCATGGGGACTGGCACTGCCAAGTGAGGAGACAACAGCCGTAGCAAGGGGAATACACCACATAAGAAATGCCATGGATCATATTTTACAGTGAAGCTAATAATAGCCCTCAGCACAACAGACTGTTTTGTCCAAAAGTACCATCAAGGTGTTGGGATTCCCAGCAACAACGCCTACTAATGTTCACAGTGACCCAAAGTGATACAAAAAAAAGGCAAATTGTAACTTAGAAAATCATTGGGCCGAGCGTTGATTATGGAATCAACCTAGAACGGCACCGACCCCTATCTGGACCGAATGACAGCGACACCCCTTTAGTAATGCTGTGCCATCGAAATCTGGACAAGCTGTTTGGGACCCGCCGAGAACATTTCCACCATTTTCTCACCTGTACTACCAGCACTCATACATTAGGGTCTTTCACGATAACAAAAATGAGGCAAAAATGGTACAAAAACAACACAAAACCAATTCAGTTGGCCTCAAAAATGGTGTTTTTGGGTTCATTTGAGCTCTATCGTGAAACACCCTATTCTCATACTTTCATGTATTTTTTTCTGATCTCTTGTAAATATAAAAGAGCAAGCTTGGGCTCTCCAACAAATATAAGGACACTTTTATAATATTATTTCACCCAGGCATCTAGGGCTCTCCAATCCGCCGAATCTGCCCACGCTCGCTTAGGAATCAGGGGGGGGACATCTTTTTATACCGCAGCCTTCACTAAGATAGAGAAGGATGAATCTAGAAAAGGTCGATAAAAGAAAGTACTACGTGTGGTCTGCGAACACACTGGCGCTGGAGATCTTACAGTAGATTATAGAGACCTCGTAGGGGCGTGTTCTCCTTCCCTCAGCATCACATTTCGAGAACCTCCGCTACAAGGTGATCGCGCGGAATCATTTGAATGCGGAAGGGAACTGGTGACCGCCCAGACAACCCATCGTACTCCTTCAGATCGATCGGCTCCCCAGGTACTTGTTCCATCTTGAACGCCCACAGCATACGTGAGATTGCGAGCCACAATTCGTGCTCTGCTACCGTGATTGCAGGGCATATACGACGCCTGTACAAGGAAGTTGAACTTGGGCAGTACTTTCCAAGGGTCTCACGCCACTTACCCGGCCCCAAACGTCCAATGATCCCGTTCTGTCACATTAGCCAACCGGGCAGATTCCGATGACTTCATATGGTCGTTGAGATACCGATCGGGCTGAGGGTAAGGGAGACCAATCAGATTATTAATTAGGTGAACAAAGTGCCATCCGTACGTTGAATTTAAACGGGTCGCTGTAGTGCTCAGCATTGTGATGCATGGTGTACTGCGAAAAAATCAATAACTTCCTGTCAGACCGCAGGGCATTATATGTGCAAGATACGCACAGTGTTCAATATGACAACAGTGTCTTTCGGTATGAACTGGCCCTGATATGTGAAGTCTTCCGTGTTTACATGTGGGGTGCTGAGCCAGAACGGATTGTGGCAGCGCTCGACTTCCTACATAAAGTCATTGGTAATAACCCAACAATGTCACAATGTCGAAAGCACCATACGCACCTTGATGATGGCTCGAACGTAAGGAAGATCCTTTTCATCATTTACCGTGGGTAGCCGATTGCGGCCCACGACTCTATCGAGCTCAGCATGGGCTTTTTCTTGAATATCCGGATGTGACGGCATGATCGCAGAGAACCATTGCACGATAGAGGCCGTCTAAATTTGAGATACATTCAGGAAACATTTCGGGGACCTCAAGCTTGAACAGTTGAAGGTTACGAACCGACTCTACACCTCCTATCATGAATGCTGAGCAGATCATCACCTTGTCGAGACGGTCCAACGTTTCATGGTCACCCGCCTCGACCAAGGTCTTCACGAGACAACGTGGGACGTCTTGACCATCGCTCATTCGCTTTTCAATTTCGTTTATCATGCCTCCATAGGCATCCACCAAATCCTTATGGAGTTTCTTGGCGCGATTTGTTAGAGAATTAGGCAGGCGCTGAAGGAGTGGGACAAAATCGACTAAATTGGAGACAGGTCCAGTGCAATTCCTGGGACAGGATGCTTTTATTAGTATTGAAAAGGCTTGTGCGAATTGAGATACTGACATGAATTCGCGCGACAGCCTGAGAGCGTGTCCAACAAGGGGATGCTCGAGGGTGTCCGTGCGAATACCAAAAACGATAGTCAGCATGGTATTGAGCGAACATCGACCGGCGTGAGGCTGTGGGTTTAAAGGCTCTGTCCCAGCCTTTCCGTATCTGAACAATTCTCGGACAAGAATTTTTGCTTCATAATCAAATATTTCGGTGTGGTCGTCGAGGAACTGGCCATTCAAGAAGGTGTTGGCAATTTTTCGGTGCCTTCTCCTGGATCCAGATATCAACAATGATGGAGAGATAGGGAATCAAGGAGTAAGGCTGACCATCGAGCATCGTAAGGCATTACTGTAATTCCACGGCCGTGGAAGATTGTTTTAGACTTGATGAACATCTCCTTCCGTGAGGAGAATATGGTGCCATTGGTAATCAGGAGGTCTTTCGCGATCAGAGGGTCCGACACCACCACGAAAAGCTGATTTCCAAGCCACATGGAATAGAGTGGTCCGAATTTCTTGGCCCAATAATCGAGAGTCAGCTCGGGGTAATGAGACAAGAACGGGAAAGATCCTCAATTAGAGCAGTTAGTAGGAGATCGCCCCTCACGCGAAAAATCAAGTGTACCAATGACTGGAAAGCCAACAGGACCGTTCGGGATACGATGACCCTTGCCGTTGGCTAGACGTCTCATGAAGAAGAACGCTGCAAGGATGCAGATAGTCGCGGAGATTGTGGAGACCGACAAGACCAGTTGGTGAGAGGTGATAGGAACGTTCCCATTGGTAGCAAATGAAAGGTTTTCCATCTCGAAAAGAATACGCGAGTGATACTTAGAAGTTGGTCGAGTTGGCTTCGCATTTAAACGACCAGTGGAAGATATACGGAAAAATAACACTAGAGCGGCTGGTAATTTTGGGTAGATTCCAATGGTGGAACAGATCTGTATTGCAGATTCGCATGGTGACATTTAGGCAGATCCAATTTAGTATTTATTGGGGAGAGGCTGGGGGGAAGATTCGGGGCGTCGGTATAATTGGTGTTGACCCCATGGGGAAATTAAAAGATCCCTAGAATTTATCGGCAATGACGGAGGGAATTCGTTCTTTCCTTCAGCTTTCAAGTTGATGGATTCTAAAAATTGAATAGGAATGAAAGCAGTTCTTGTAGCTATGAGGCCCCTAAGTTAACCAAGTGCATCCTGAGCTTTCGCTAGAATGACCGAAGGTCAGCGGGGACAGACGAAAGGAAAACGAGCACAATGATAGCGTACCATGCGCGAAGGATATCATCACCGCCGCCATGTCTTGAGGCTATCATCAAAGTATTATTTGGAAGGTGCAGTTGTTGCCGGAAGAAACCATGACGCAGCGGCTTTCGCTGGTGCACCGTGGAAGCGGCCCGAGGCTCAGAGCCAATGTCAATTCCGGCACCAGCCCTCGGGTCAGATGAACTAGATCGAGACTTCCTTCGCGGGTCACCAAGAAACAACAGCAGCCGCTCTTGTAATTCCCGTGAGTGTGGCGGTGATCGTGCTGGTTGAGAGGAACCAATGGGAATAGCGGCTACTTCCGTGCAGTGTTGCCGCGACTGGCTCAACTGAATTGAGTCAAGTCAAGCCAAGTCCTGAGTCCTTTTTTTTTGTCGCTAACTACGACACATTGGGGCTTTTTTTTGCCGCAGGATGAAAGACAAGGGATTCAAATGATAGAAGTCGATAAGTCTGAGGCAAATGATGTGATGACAGCACCGTGAGGCCTTCTTTTTAAAAGTTCCGAAAAGGACTCGAGTCCTCGGCAACACTAGCCCACTGGGGTGCGTGCGTGGTACCGTCAGGTAAATCCTTTCTTCTAGCCATGCAAAAGGAGCTGCGAGAGCTGCTCTTTTTGCGCGGCTGTTAATTCTTAACTAACAGATTGCTTATTCTAGGTCACCCAAATGAAAACCAGCCCGAAAACCCCCGTGAATCCCTTTACCAGTACCCATGTACGAGCCCCCGCGTCAAACCCCTGTGTCTCAATGCCTAGATCACATACTGTGAGAAGAACACCTCGTACCGGAGGAAGATGTGGGATACTGTGTGTATGCCTAGATAGATTTTTTGTATTTATTCTATGCTTCGTGCTCCAAATTCAATTTTTCTCATGTTGGGGCGAGGTCTCTTGCCTGGTCTTGCCAAAACCAAAATTGTGCCTCTTCCTGGCTACATACCTTTCCCTTAATTTGTGTGGTCCTCCATTGCTGCTTCAAAGAAATGACCTAGGACTGATGTTGATGAGCCAACCAGTCTGCCAAAATTGAAATTGAATATCTGATTTAATTTGTTTCCGGATGTGCGCTAGTGTCTTTGGCTGAACCGACTGATTACATAATACATTCATGTATATAGATCAGGAGTTCCCAAAGGTTATGGCCTTCATAGCTCTGTGCTCATGGATTAGCCTCAGCAGTTGATCTTGGTGTGTCCCATGCCCAATTGAGTCCCACAGTGGATCTCTGTGATCCTGGGCCCCTCGGAACCCGAACTCGTCCGTAACCGAATCCGAATCCGTAATTCGCCATAACCCGCGATTGTAATCCGTAACCCGTGACCTGCGAAATCCGTCCCGTGCCTTCATCGTCATCGTGCGGATATTTCTTGAATAAGGGCCCTCGCTGCTCTTTTTTTTTTTTTGGTCATTCTGGTGGAATTAATTTTTCTGTTCTGATTGAGACCTGCCCTCCATTTTTGTTGGGATTGGTCTCTCCTGTGTATAATCATCCTCGTTTGAGGGGTGTTAAATTCCGCCTGATTACATAATACATTCATGCACATTGATCAGGAGCTCTCAACTCCATCTTTAGGCTTTTCCTCCCCACTCCAACAGTATGAAAGGCTAGTTCTCCCGTATTATGACTGCTGGGGTGGAACAGCATATGTGTTGTTGATGTTCAGGTTGGAGAAGGAACCTACGTACGTTATAGCAAGACTAAGCTGTGATTCACCAAACAGACCTTGGAGATCTCAGCACTCGAACATAGACATAATCATAGGCTCGTTCACTGCGACATGAAACCGGGAAATTTCCTCCTCTACCCCACGAACCTAAAGCGATTATACCTCGTGGATTATGGATTTACTACAGCCATTGTACCCAGAACGCAATCTACCTCCCCGGATGCACCGTGGTATCATGTTGGCACCCTGCCGTACGCCAGCCTGAACATGCACCACGACATTCGTCAGCTTAGACTCCATCATTGGTCTCTGTCTTACTTGGGAGCACTGCAGGCCTGGCGCCTCATGACGACATAGAATCTCCTAAGAGGCTACTCGCTCCTCAACCTCGTCCGGGGAGGCCTTCCGTGGACATACAACACCCGGCATGGAACCAGGACGACCCAGTACGATCAGGTGTGGACCAAGAAGCGATATAGCAATGCTGATCTTGCTCCCGATGGGTTCGCTTGGATTGGACAAATGATTGACTACGCACGAGGGTTGAACTTTGACCAATTACCAAAATACGACCTGCTGCATTCACTGATACGACAATTTGATCCACGAGCATCCTTTGATTCTCCTGATATCGAAATCGAATGGGATATTTGGCAGGGGTTCCATCAGGTTCGTGTATTACTGTTCCATCATTCGCGATTTCTATTTTGACGAGGTCGTATTCTATAGATGATCCATCGCCACACAATGTGCCCAATGATCTGACATTTCCCCTCTCCCTGGACAGATCGTATGTTGCCAAGCTGACGTCCGCACCACCCTGGAAGGATGTAACGCTCGAGTAGGAGATCCATCGTTCTGGGACGATCTGAGTCTCTGCTCCGAAATATGGGATACAGCTGTCTGCCCAGCAGTAACTCCCAGCATCGAGACGGACCGCCGGAGAATGCCCCGGAGCACGCGCAAGGGTCTCTTTGCTACCCAAGCGATGTGCACTCCATTTCGTCTCATTGTCCACCCTGGAAGAGCTAACTGGGTCTTTCTAGGTCACCCTTATCCCTTCTTCCTGGATGCTCAGCACAACCGACCTTGAGGCGAAGATTCGATAATGATGCTTTTACACAATCGTTGTCGAACCCTGAAAACGATTGCACGGGGTCCTCTTCGTCAAAGTCAATGCCCTCGGACCCCATCTTGAGGACCCTAACGATAATAATTGTTTGCCCATCGAATGGGGGGGTCGGGGGCATGGTTCGATGAGCACGCAGACCTCGCTCAGCGCCGCGGGGAACGTGAACGGTGCGGTGCGGGGCACACTATGAGTGATGATGCTCCATCAGATAGCTACTGAGGTTGGGACTTTGAGCGTTGGGGACACTGCCAGGGTGACCTCGAGCCCACGCTTACTCTTGATGCCGATGATGAGGCTGAGTTGCCCCCGCTGCCCTTGATTGTTGATGTCGAGATGTCCGATGATACACCGTATCAAGTGAGTTTTACCTAGCCTTCTGCAAAGCCGTAAGTAGCGATGGACAATTGTGGGGGGTCTACATTCATTTGTTGATTTGGTGCTACACTATGCCTTCCCAATGAGAAAGCGTAAGTGAATATAGATACGGTAGAGAGAAGGATGGATCTCGAAAAGGTCCGACAAAAGAAAGTACTATCATCTATGATGTGTGAACACACTGGCGCTGGAGATCTTACAGTTGATTATAAAGACCTCGTAGGGAGTGTTCTCCCTCCATCACATCTCGAGAACCTCCGCTACGTGGTGATCCCGCGGAATCATTTGAATGCGGAAGGGAACTGGTGACCGTCCAGACAACCCATCGTACTCCTTCAGATCGATCGGTTCCCCAGGTACTTCTTCCATCTTGAAGGCCCAGAGCATACGTGAGATTGCGAGCCACAATTCGTGCTCTGCTACGGCGATTGCAGGACATATACGACGCCTGTACAAGGCAATTGAACTTCGAATGCATGGGCATTACCCTCCAAGGGTCGAACGATCCTTACCCAGCCCCAAACGTCCAATGATCCCGTTCCGTCACATTAGCCAACCGGGCAGATTCCGATGACTTCATATGGTCGTTGAGATATCGATCAGGCTGAGGGTAAGCGAGACTAATGAGAGCGTTAATCAGGTGAAGAAAATGCCACACGTACGTTGAACTTAAACGGGTCGGTGTAGCGCTCAGCATTGTGATGAATGCTGTACTGAGAAAAAATCAATGACTTCCTGCCGGACGGCAGGGTATTATATGGGCAAGATACGCACAGTGTTCAGTATGACAACAGTGTCTTTCGGTATAAACTGGCCCTGATATGTGAAGTCTTCCGTGTTTACATGTGGGGTGCTGAGCCAGAACGGATTGTGGCAACGTTCCACTTCCTACGTAAAGTCATTGGTAATAACCCAACAATGTCGAAAGTGCAATACGCACCTTGATGATGGCTCGAACGTAAGGAAGATCTTTTTCATCATCTACAGTGGGTAGCCGATTGCGGCCCACGACTCGATCGAGCTCAGCATGGGCTTTTTCTTGAATATCCGGATGTGACGGCATGATCGCAGAGAACCATTGCATGATAGAGGCCGTCTAAATTTGAGATACATTGAGGAAACATTTCGGGGACTTCAATCTTCGACGGTTGATGGTCACGAACCGACTCTACACCTCCAATCAGGAATGCCGAACAGATCATCACCTTGTCGAGATGGTCCAACGCTTCTTGATCACCTGTTTCGACCAAGGTCTTCACGAGACACCGTGGGACGTCCTGACCACTGTTCATCCGCTTTTCAATTTCGCTTATCATGCCTCCATAGGTATCCACCAAATCCTTATGGAGTTTCTTGGCGCGATTTGTTAGAAAATTAGGCAGGCGCTGGAGGAGTGGGACAAAATCAACAAGATTCGAGACAGGACCAGTGCAATTCCTGGGGCACGATGCTGTCGTCAGTATAGAAAGGGCTTGTGGGAATTTGGATACGACACTGACATGAATTCGCGTGACAATCTGAGAGCGTGTCCAACAAGGGGGTGCTCGAGAGTGTCCGTGCGAATACCAAAAACAATGGTCAGCATGGTGTTGAGCGAACATCGACCGGCGTGAGGTTGCGGATTTACAGGCTCTGTCCCACCCCTTCCGTATCTGAACAATTCTCGGACAAGAATTTTTGCTTCGTAATCAAATATTTCGCTGAGGTCTTCGAGGAAATGGCCATTCAAGAAGCTAGTGGCAATCTTTCGATGCTTTCTCCTGGATCCCGATGTGAACAATGACGGAGAGACAAGGAATCCATGAATCAAGCTGACCATCGAGTATCGTAAGGCATTACTGTAATTCCACGGCCGTGAAAGATTGTTTTTGACTTGATGAACATCTCCTTCCGTGAGGAGAATATGCTGCCATTGGTAATAAGGAGGTCTTTCGCAATGAGAGGGTCCGACACCACCACGAAAAGCTGATTTCCAAGCCGCATGGAATAGAATGGCCCAAATTTCTTCGCCCAAGAATCGAGAATCAGCTCGGGGTAATGAGATAAGGACGGGAAAGATCCTTAATTTGAGCAGTTAGTAGGAGATCCACCCTCCACACGAAAATCCAAATGTACCGATGATTGGCAAGCCACAGGACCGTTCGGGATGCATTTACCCTTGTCGTCGGCCGGACGCCCATGAAGAAGAACGCTGCAAGGACGTAGACCGTTGCGGAGATTGTGAAGACGAACAAGGTGAGTCCTTGAGAGGTGATAGGAACGCTCCCACTGAGAAAAAATGATATCCTTGGCACGCAAAAGCTGATCTCCAAGCCACATGGAATAGAGTGGTCGAATTTTTTCGCCCAATAATCGAGAGTCAGCTCGGGTAATGAGACAAGAACGGGAAAGATCCTCAATTGGACAATTAGTAGGAGACCCGGCCTCACACGAAAAAGCGAATTACCAATGATTGGCAAGCCGATAGGGCCGTTCGGGATATGGTTTCCTTGCCATCGGCTAGGCGTCTCATGAGGTAGAAAACCGCAAAGACGTAGATGATCGTGGACATTGTGGAGACTAACAAGACCAGTTCTTGAGAGGTGATAGGAACGGTCCAACTGGTAGAAAATGAAAGGTTTTCCATCTTGAAAAGAACACGCGAGTCAGAGGGATCCTTGGAATGTGGGTCAAGTTGCCTTTGCATTTAAACGACCAGTATGGAGGACATACAGGAAAAAATAGCACTCGGGAGATCGACAATTTTAGGGTAGATTTGGTGAAATCAATCAATGCTGAGCCTCCCCCTTGAGGACTAAAGTGGATAAGAGCGAGTTCAGGAGATCGGAGTGCCGTAAACGCTCGGGTGAATAGGGGCGACGACGGGAATACCAAGCTTTGCTCTTGCTTGGACAGCACCCCGCCCTTTATACTTTTACAAGAAGAGATAAAGCATGTGAAGATGTGGGCGCCCGAGTGCCTGTAGAGCCTACAAAGAGAGAAGACATATTTCGGATAGGGTAGACGCGCGCTGTTGCTTAGGGATCGCGCTTGTTGTCGGCGGTTGCCGTAATGGGGGTTTTGCGAAACGCCTGTCTGCAGCAAGATTCTACGGTGGAACGCATTGTAGATTCGCATGGAGACGCAGGCAGATCCGTATATTTTATCCAGGAGGGACTGGGGGAAAGATTCGGGGCGTCGGTATAATTGGTGTTGGGAAATTCAAAGAGCGCGGGAATACCCCCGGAAACGTAAGCAATTTCTTCAATCCTTGAGCTTTCAAGTGTGCATGGATTTAAAATATCAAAAGGAAGGAAATGAAACTCCACATACACGAAGATGATATCAAAATGTGTGCTGATGGGCCTTTCTCCGCAGGCGCGCCTAAAAGGCATTCAGTTCAGTCATTGCTTACAGACCCGACGGATGAAACACTCAGATAAATAAATAACTCTTTCATATGAGGGCCCCGCAACAATAAAAATCATGCACGTGTACGGGGTAGGTAGTCCTTGTAGTCCATAGGCCTCTAAGCTACCCAGTAGCATCCTGAGCTTTCGCCAGAATGATCAAAGGCCGCTGTGGGATGGAGGAATAGAGGACGAGGAGAACGAGCCGACGATAGCACACCATGCGTGCAGGATATCAACACCACCCTCATCTCTTGAGGTGATTATCATAGCATCGTTCAAAAGGTGTCGCTGTTGCTGGGAGAAACCATGACCAAGTGGCCTTGGCTGGTGTAGCGCAGAAGCGCCCGAGGCTCAGAGCTAATGTCGATCCCACCACCAGTTCCGGGGTCAGATGAACTAGATCGAGATGTACTGACCGGGTCGCTACGAAATAACGGAGACCCTCCTTCCGGCCGCTCCTGTAATCCCCGTGAGTGAAGGTGGTCGCGCTGGTTGGGAAGAATCAGGGAGAATAGTCACCCCTTCCGTGTGAACCCTATTTCTTCATCAACACCGAGGCCTGCCATGGCTTCTTCTTCGAAGGACCTCCACCTGTGCGACGCCCCCAAAGAAATCGGTGATCAGGATTTGGGCGGCCGACCGTGTGGTGACCAAGTCCGAGCGCACTCCAGCGGTCGACTTGATTATTGATGGATCATTAGGTCAAACTAAAAATGGAGGGGAGGCAATGCGTAAGGGTGGCCATAACAGCTGAGAGATAAAAAGAAAAGTAGCGACGAAATCCTGCATCATCGCCTGACTTGTCTTGTGAATACCTTCCAAATATTCCAACACAAAATGCGTCTAGCTGTTGATCAATGGATACCCCAATTTCATCGTCGTTCTCGTACTACCAGCCACAACTCAGTACACTAAAAGTGCGGGATGGAAGAGCCAGATTTTTACTGAATACGAATTCCCGCCGAGATCGGAAGAGCCTGTGGCGAGTATGTTTGGGGAGTATAATTTAGAATACAGCGTGTTTGTCTGGCAGGTGTCGATCATGAAGAATATTTCATGATACCTGGATCAACCGTGTGTCGGTAGGCTGTGAGGTTCACAGAGGAAAGGAAGGAATAAGTTCTGATGAGCAAGGCTTGCCTGTTTTTCTGCCACATTTGTTCAAAGGCGTCAGCGATATCGAAAGCACTGATCTCCTCGTTACCTTGAAATTTAAGGAACTCGTTGCCACCATGTCTTGTCAGATACACGAGCACATTACTCCGCTCGTCCAACAGTGATCTTTCAGATTGAGCGACTGAAGCCTCGAGTCTTCCTGAGATATAAGGATTCAAATGAAGGTAAAGAATAAGATGCAGTCAATTTGGCGGGAAGAACTTGCCAGTCAAAACGCGGATGAAATCGTCTACAGTAATTCGTACCCTTCACAGTCGATTTCGATGTCCTCGCTGTACAGATCCAACAACCGACCCGGATTGGTAAAGGGGCTGGTTGCGTGGATTACATGCTGCGTCGTCTGCCAGCATGAGGATGATATTGGAGCCAGGGATCCCTAGATGCTTGACAGGGTGGTACCTGAATGCATAGTTCGCAGCAAGAGTACAGCTGCATACATCCCGACTCGAACTTGAAGGCGTTTCCCATATGCTATGGCACATGATTAGCTGCAATCACTCAGAACTTATACACCTCTGGGGGACGTACGCGATAATTAAACCAATATCTGGATGCGCAAACTGACACTGCCAAGTTAGTATTGCCTCACCCGTCCGAACTGGAATTAGTAAAGAACGATTCAATGGCCTCATGGGGACTGACACTCCCAAGCGAGAAGACAACAGCCATAGCAAGGGAATAATACACCAGATAAGAAATGCCATAGGCGTATTCGACAGAAGTAAAGCTAATAACAGGCCCTCCACAAGTGTAGGTGGCACGTGAGTAGATCACGTGAGGACCATGTTTTGTCTAACAAAAATATTTATAGAACTTGTCAGGCCAACAGTACCATCAAGATGTTGGATTCCAGCCACAATGCCGCTGTACTAATGAGAAAGAATCCACAGTGACCTACAGCGACGCAAAAGAAAGTGAATCTCGAAAAGGTCGATAAAAGAAAGTACTGTCATGTGTGATGTGAGAACACACTGGTGCTGGATATCCTATAGTAGATTATAACGACCTCGCAGGGAGTGTTCTCCTCCTCAGCATTACATCTCGAGAACCTCCCTACGAAGTGATCGCCGGAATCATTTGAATGCGGAAGGGAACTGGTGACCGTCCAGACCACCCATCGTACTCCTTCAGATCGATCGTTCCCCAGGTGCTTCTCTTCCATCTTGAAGGCCCACAGCATACGTGAGATTGCGAGCCACAATTCGTGCTCTGCTACCGTGATTGCAGGGCATATAGGACGCCTGTACAAGGGCGATTCAACTTGGCCATTACCTTCCCAAGGGTCTCACGCCACTTACCCCGCCCAAACATCCCAATGCATCCCAGTTCCATCCACATTAGGCCAACGCGGTAAGATTCCGATGACTGTCGTATGTCGTTGAGATACTCCGATCATCGGGCTGAGGGTAAGCGAGACCAATCAGCATTATGCAATTTAGGCAACGAAGCGCCATCCCATACCTTGACTCCGATAAATGCGCTATACCCGCCGTCTCAGCACTTGTGATGGCAGGCTGTACGATGCCATCTCGAGAACCTCCGCTACGAGGTGATCCCGCGGAATCATTTGAATGCGGAAGGGAACTGGTGACCGTCCAGACAACCCATCGTACTCCTTCAGATCGATCGGCTCCCCAGGTACTTCTTCCATCTTGAAGGCCCAGAGCATACGTGAGATCGCGAGCCATAATATGCGCTCTGCTACGGCGATCGCTGGACATATGCGACGCCTGCACAAGGAAGTTGAACTTCGAATGCAGGCCGTTAGATTTGAAGGGTCGAGTGGTACTTACCCAGCCCCAAACGTCCAATGATCCCGGCCCATCACATTAGCCAAGTGGGCCGATTCCGATGATTTCATATGGTCATTGAGGTATCGGTCAGGCTGAGAGTAAGGGGGACCAGGGATGAGGTTATTAATCAAGTGAAGAAAACACCATACGTACGTTGAATTTAAGCGGGTCGGTGTAGCGCGCAGCGTTGTGATGCATGGTGTACTGAGAAAAAATGAATCACTTCCTGTTGGACAGCAGGGGATTATATGTGCAAGATACGGACAGTGTTCAATATGACAACGGTGTCTTTCGGTATGAATTGGCCTTGATATGTGTAGTCTTCGGTGTTTACATGTGGCGTGCTAAGCCAGAACGGATTGCGGAAACGTTCGACTTCCTACATAAAGTCATTGGTAACAACCCAACAATGTCGACGGCACCGTACAGACCTTGATGATGGCGCGAATATAAGGAAGATCCTCTTCATCATCTACAGTGGGTAGCCGATTGCGGCCCACGACTTTATCGAGCTCAGCATGGGCTTTTGCTTGAATATCGGGATTCGACGGCATGATCGCAGAAAACCATTGCAAGATAAAGGCGATCTAAAATTGAGATACATTCAGGAAACCCTTCCGGGACTTCAAGCTTGGGCAGTTGATGATCACGAACCGACTCTACGCCTCCAACCACAAATGCCGAGCAGATCATCACCTTGTCAAGATGATCCAGCGCGTCTTGGTCGCCTGCTTCAACCAAGGTCTTCACGAGACACCGTGGGACGTCCTGACCACTGTTCATTCGCTTTTCAATTTCACCTATCATGCCTCCATAGGTATCAACTATATCCTTGTGGAGTTTCTTGGCGCGATTTGTTAGAGAATTGGGCAGGCGCTGAAGGAACGGGACAAAATCAACAAGATTGGATACAGGACCAGAGCAGTTCCTAGGCCGTGATGCTTTTGTCAGTATAAAAAGGGCTTGAAAGGGCTCGTGGGAATTTGGATACGATACTGACATGAATTCACCTGACAACCTGAGAGCGTGTCCAACAAGGGGATGCTCGAGAGTGTCCGTGCGAATACCAAAAACGATAGTCAGCATGGTATTGAGCGAACATCGACCGGCATGAGGCTGTGGATTTACGAGGCTCCGTCCCACCCCTTCCGTATCTGAACAATTCTCGGACAAGAATTATTGTCTCGTAATCAAATAGTTCGCGCGGTCGTCAAGGAAATGGCCATTCAAGAAGCTATTGGCAATCTTTCGATGCTTTCTCCTGGGTCCAGATGTCAATAATGATGCAGACAAGGAACCATGAATCAAGCTGACCATCGAGCATCGTTAGGCATTACTGTAATTGCGCGGCCGTGGAAGATTGTTTCTGACTTGATGAACATCTCCTTCCGTGAGGAGAATATGCTGCCATTGGTAATAAGGAGGTCTTTCGCAATGAGAGGGTCCGACACCACCACGAAAAGCTGATTTCCAAGCCGCATGGAATAGAATGGTCCAAATTTCTTCGCCCAAGAATCGAGAATCAGCTCGGGGTAATGAGATAAGGACGGGAAAGATCCTTAATTTGAGCAGTTAGTAGGAGATCCACCCTCCACACGAAAATCCAAATGTACCGATGATTGGCAAGCCCACAGGACCGTTCGGGATGCATTTACCCTTGTCGTCGGCCAGGACGCCCATGAAGAAGAACGCTGCAAGGACGTAGACCGTTGCGGAGATTGTGAAGACGAACAAGGTGAGTCCTTGAGAGGTGATAGGAACGCTCCCACTGAGAAAAAATGATACGTTTTCCATCTTGAAAAGAACACGCGGAGGGATGCTAAGAATCTTGGTCGAGTTGCCTTCGCATTTAAATCACCGGTATGGAAGATATACGAGAGAAAGAACATTGAGGAGTTCGGGGATTTGGGGCAGATTCTCGGGATGGAAGAGATCCTTAATGTGGATTCCCATGGAGATGTTTAGGCAGATCCAATGTCAGTGTTACGGAGGAGCTACTGGGGAGAAGATTCGGGGCGTCGGTATAATTGGTGTGGGCCAATGGGGAAATTGAAAGATCGCTGGAATCCGCCGGCAAAAGCGTAGGCAATTCCTTCGTTCCTTCAGTTTCCAAGTTCATGGATTTAAAAAACTGAAAAGATGGGATGGAACTCCACATACATGGAAATGATATCAAAACGTGTGCCGATGGGCCTTTCTCCCCCGCAGACGCTCTTAAAAGGGCTGGGGAATGTTCTAGGCATTCAATTCAGTCGTTTCTTGCAGTCAGCGGATGAAAGATTCCAATAAATAGATAATTCTTTTCCGCACGACGCCCCGCAACCATAAAAATCATGAATCTGTGCGGGTAGTTTCTGTAGCCATTAGACTTCCAAGTTAACCAGTGATCCTGAGCTTTCGCTAGAATGATCAAAGGTCGCCGAGGGTCGAGGAATAGGTGACGAGGAGAACGAGCCCGACGATAGCACATCATGCGTGCAGGATATCAACACCGCCCCATCTCTTGAGGTGATTATCATAGCATCGTTCAAAAGGCGTCGCTGTTGCTGGGAGAAACCATGACCAAGTGGCCTTGGCTGGTGTAGTGCAGAAGCGGCCCGAGGCTCAGAGCCAATGTCGATCCCACCACCAGTCCCGGGGTCAGATGAACTAGATCGAGATGTACTGACCGGGTCGCTAGGAAATAACAGATACCCTCCTTCCGGCTGCTCCTGTAATCCCCGTGAGTGTGAAGGTGATCGCGCTGGTTGGGAAGAATCAGGGAGAATAGTCACCCCTTCCGTGTGAACCCTATTTTCTTCATCAACACCGAGGCCTGCCATGGCTTCTTCTTCGAGGACTTCCACCTGTGCGACGCCCCCAAAGAAATCGGTGATCAGGGTTTGGGCGGCCGACCGCGTGGTGAACAAGTCCGAGCGCACTCCAGCAGTCAACTTGGTTATTGATAGATCATAGAGGTCAAACTAAAAATGAAGTGGAGACAATGCGTAAGGGTGGGCCATAACAGCTGAGAGATAAAAAGAAAAGTAGCTGACGAAATCCTGCATCATCGCCTGACTTGTCTTGTGAATACCTTCCAAATATTCCAACACAAAATGCGTCTAGCTGTTGATAATGGATACCCCAATTTCATCGTCGTTCTCGTACTACCAGCCACAACTCAGTACATCAAAAGTGCGGGATGGAAGAGCCAGATTCTTACTGAATACGAATTCTCGCCGAGATCGGAAGAGCCTGTGGCGAGTATGTTTGGGGAGTATAATTTAGAATACAGCGTGTTTGTCTGGCAGATGTCGATCATGAAGATTTCATGACACCTGGATCACCGTGTGTCGGTAGGCTGTGAGGTTCACAGAGGAAAGGAAGGAATAAATTCTGATGAGCAAGGCTTGCCTGTTTTTCCGTCACATTTGTTCAAAGGCGTCAGCGATATCGAAAGCACTGATCACCTCGTTACCTTGAAATTTAAGGAACTCGTTGCCACCATGTCTTGTCAGATACACGAGCATATTGCTCCGCTCGTCCAACAGTGATCTTTCAGATTGAGCGACTGAAGCCTCGAGTCTTCCTGAGATATAAGGATTCAAATGAAGGTAAAGAATAAGATGCAGTCAATTTGGCGGGGAAGAACTTGCCAGTCAAAACGCGGATGAAATCGTCTACAGTAATTTCGTACCCTTCACAGTCGATTTCGATGTCCTCGCTGTACAGATCCAACAACCGACCCGGATTGGTAAAGGGAGCTGGTTGCGTGGATTACATGCTGCGTCGTCTGCCAGCATGAGGATGATATTGGAGCCAGGGATCCCTAGATGCTTGACAGGGTGGTACCTGAATGCATAGTTCGCAGCAAGAGTACAGCGCATACATCCCGACTCGAACTTGAAGGGCGTTTCCCATATGCTATGGACACATGATTAGCTGCAATCACTCAGAACTTATACACCTCTGGGGACGTACGCGATAATTAAACCAATATCTGGATGCGCAAACTGACACTGCCAAGTTAGTATTGCCTCACCCGTCCGAACTGGAATTAGTAAAGAACGATTCAATGGCCTCATGGGGACTGACACTCCCAAGCGAGAAGACAACAGCCATAGCAAGGGGAATAATACACCAGATAAGAAATGCCATAGGCGTATTCGACAGAAGTAAAGTTAATAACAGGCCTCAGCACAATGTAGGTGGCACGTGAGTAGATCACGTGAGAGACCATGTTTGTCTAACAAAAATATTTATAACTTGTCAGGCCAACAGTACCATCAAGATGTTGGGATTCCCAGCCACAATGCGCTGTACTAATGAGAAAGAATCACAGTGACCTACAGCGACGCAAAAAGAAAGTGAATCTCGAAAAGGTCGATAAAAGAAAGTACTGTCATGTGTGATGTGAGAACACACTGGTGCTGGATATCCTATAGTAGATTATAACGACCTCGCAGGGAGTGTTCTCCTCCCTCAGCATTACATCTCGAGAACCTCCGCTACGAGTGATCCCGCGGAATCATTTGAATGCGGAAGGGAACTGGTGACCGTCCAGACAACCCATCGTACTCCTTCAGATCGATCGGCTCCCCAGGTGCTTCTTCCATCTTGAAGGCCCACAGCATACGTGAGATTGCGAGCCACAATTCGTGCTCTGCTACCGTGATTGCAGGGCATATACGACGCCTGTACAAGGCAGTTCAACTTGGCCATTACCTTCCAAGGGTCTCACGCCACTTACCCGGCCCCAAACATCCAATGATCCCGTTCCATCACATTAGCCAACCGGGTAGATTCCGATGACTTCGTATGGTCGTTGAGATATCGATCGGGCTGAGGGTAAGCGAGACCAATCAGATTATTAATTAGGTGAAGAAAGCGCCATCCGTACGTTGAATTTAAATGGGTCGCTATAGCGCTCAGCATTGTGATGCATGGTGTACTGCGAAAAAATCAATAACTTCCTGTCAGACCGCAGGGCATTATATGTGCAAGATACGACAGTGTTCAATATGACAACAGTGTCTTTCGGTATGAACTGGCCCTGATATGTGTAGTCTTCGGTGTTTACATGTGGGGTGCTGAGCCAGAACGGATTGTGGCAACGTTCGACTTCCTACATAAAGTCATTGGTAACAACCCAACAATGTCGAAAGCGCCATACGCACCTTGATGATGGCTCGAACGTAAGGAAGATCTTTTTCATCATCTACAGTGGGTAGCCGATTGCGGCCCACGACTCTATCGAGCTCAGCATGGGCTTTTTCTTGAATATCGGGATGTGACGGCATGATCGCAGAGAACCATTGCACGATAGAGGCCGTCTAAATTTGAGATACATTCAGGAAACATTTCGGGACCTCAAGCTTGGACAGTTGAAGGTTACGAACCGACTCTACACCTCCTATCATGAATGCTGAGCAGATCATCACCTTGTCAGATGGTCCAACGCTTCATGGTCACCCGCTTCGACCAAGGTCTTCACGAGACAACGATGGGACGTCCTGACCATTGTTCATCCGCTCTTCAATTTCGTTTATCATGCCTCCATAGGCATCTACCAAATCCTTATGGAGTTTCTTGGCGCGATTTGTTAGAGAATTAGGCAGGCGCTGAAGGAGTGGGACAAAATCGACTAAATTGGAGACAGGACCAGTGCAATTCCTGGGACAGGATGCTTTCTTAGTATTGAAAGGGCTTGTGCGAATTGAGATACTGACATGAATTCGCGCGACAACCTGAGAGCGTGTCCAACAAGGGGATGCTCGAGGGTGTCCGTGCGAATACCAAAAACGATAGTCAGCATGGCATTGAGCGAACATCGACCGGCGTGAGGCTGTGGATTTAAAGGTTCTGTCCCAGCCCTTCCGTATCTGAACAATTCTCGGACAAGAATTTTTGCTTCATAATCAAATATTTCGGTGTGGTCGTCAAGGAACTGGCCATTCAAGAAGCTGTTGGCAATTTTTCGGTGCCTTCTCCTGGATCCAGATATCAACAATGATGGAGAGATAGGGAATCAAGGAGTAAAGCTGACCATCGAGCATCGTTAGGCATTACTGTAATTCCACGGCCGTGGAAGATTGTTTTAGACTTGATGAACATCTCCTTCCGTGAGGAGAATATGTTGCCATTGGTAATAAGGAGGTCTTTCGCGATCAGAGGGTCTGACACCACCACGAAAAGCTGATCTCCAAGCCAAATGGAATAGAGTGGTCCGAATTTTTTCGCCCAATAATCGAGAGTCAGCTCGGGGTAATGAGACAAGAACGGGAAAGATCCTCAATTGGAACAATTAGTAGGAGACTCGGCCCTCACGAGAAAGCGAATTACCAATGATCGGCAAGCCGACAGGACCGTTCGGGATATGGTTACCCTTGCCATCGGCTAGGCGTCTCATGAAGTAGAAAAACCGCAAGGACGTAGATGATCGTGGACATTGTGGAGACTAACAAGACCAGTTCTTGAGAGGTGATAGGAACGTTCCAACTGGTAGAAAATGAAAGGTTTCCATCTTGAAAAGAACACGCGAGCCAGAATAGGGGCAACGACGGGAATATCAAGCTTTGTTCTTGCTTTTACAGCACCCCGTCCTTTATACTTTTACAAGAAGAGATAAAGCATGTGAAGATGCAGGCGCCCGAG
Source organism: Hydnum rufescens UP504 (assembly GCA_014904985.1). NCBI lineage: Eukaryota > Fungi > Basidiomycota > Agaricomycetes > Cantharellales > Hydnaceae > Hydnum > Hydnum rufescens. Next base: position 142,363 of record MU128931.1, on the reverse strand, counting down.
TGGCTGTGGAGCCTACAAAGCGAAGACATATTTCGGACAGGATAGAGGTGAAATGGAGGTGATTGGCGCGCGCTATTGCTTAGTGGTCGCGCTTGTTGTTGGCCGTTGTCGTAATGGGGGCTGTGCGAAATGTCTGTCTGCAGCAAGATTCTATGGTGGAACGCATCCTTATTGTAGATTCGCACGGAGACGCAGGCGGATCCGTATATTTTATCGAGGAGAGACTGGGGGAAAGATTCGGGGCGTCGGTACAATTGGTGTTGGGAAATTCAAAGTGCGCGGGAATCCACTGCCGAAAACGTAAGCAATTTCCTCAATCCTTCAGCTGTCAAGTGTGCATGGATTTAAAATATCAAAAGGAAGGAAATGAAACTCCACATACACGAAGATGATATCAAAACGTGTGCTGATGGGCCTTTCTCCCCCGCAGACGCGCCTAAAAGGCATTCAGTGCAGTCATTGCTTACAGACCGACGGATGAAACACTCAGATAAATAAATAACTCTTTCATATGAGGGCCCCGTAACAATAAAAATCATGAACGCGAACGGGGTAGTCCTTGCAGTCCATAGGCCTCTAAGTTACCCAGTAGCATCCTGAGCTTTTCCAGAATGATCAAAGCCCCCTGTGGGATGGAGGAATAGAGGACGAGGAGAACGAGCCCGACGACAGCACACCATGCGCGCAGGATATCAACACCACCCTCATCTCTTGAGGTGATTATCATAGCATCGTTCAAAAGGTGTCGCTGTTGCTGGGTGAAACCATGACCAAGTGGCCTTCGCTGGTGTAGTGCAGAAGCACCCGAGGCTCGGAGCCAATGTCGATCCCACCACCAGTCCTGGGGTCAGATGAACTAGATCGAGATGTACTGACCGGGTCGCTAGGAAATAACAGAGACCCTCCTTCCGGCTGCTCCTGTAATCCCGTGAGTGTGAAGGTGATCGCGCTGGTTGGGAAGAATCAGGGAGAATAGTCACCCCTTCCGTGTGAACCCTATTTTCTTCATCAACACCGAGGCCTGCCATGGCTTCTTCTTCGAGGACTTCCACCTGTGCGACGCCCCCAAAGAAATCGGTGATCAGGGTTTGGGCGGCCGACCGCGTGGTGAACAAGTCCGAGCGCACTCCAGCGGTCGACTTGATTATTGATGGATCATATAGGTCAAACTAAAAATGAAGTGGAGACAATGCGTAAGGGTGGGCCATAACAACCGAGAGATAGAAAGAAAAGTAGCCCACGAAATCCTGCATTGTCGCCTGACTTGTCTTGTTAATACCTTCCAAATATTCCAACACAAAATGCGTATAGCTGTCGATAACGGATACCCCAATTTCATCGTCGTTCTCGTACTACCAGCCACAACTCAGTACATCAAAAGTGCGGGATGGAAGAGCCAGATTCTTACCGAATAGGAATTCTCGCCGAGATCGGAAGAGCCTGTGGCGAGTATGTTTGGGGAGTATAATTTAGAATACAGCGTGTTTGCCTGGCAGGTGTCGATCATGAAGAATATTTCATGATACCTGGATCAACCGTGTATCAGTAGGCTGTGAGGTTCACAGAGGAAAGGAAGGAATAAATTCTGATGAGCAAGGCTTGCCTGTTTTTCTGCCACATTTGTTCAAAGGCGTCAGCGATATCGAAAGCACTGATCTCCTCGTTATCCTGAAATTTAAGGAACTCGTTGCCCCCATGTCCCGTCATGTACACAAGGATATTGCTCCGCTCGTCCGACAGTAGTCTTTTAGATCGAGGGACTGAAGCCTCGACTCTTCCTGAGTTTATAATGATTCAAATCGAGGTAAAGAACAAGATGCAGTCAAATTAGCAGGAAAGAACCTGCCAGTTAAAACGCGGATGAAATTCTCCACAGTAACTTCGTACCCTCTATAGTCGACTTCGATGTTCTCGCCATACAGATCTAGCAACCGACCCGGGTTGGCATAGACAGTTGCAGGAAACTTGTTGCGTGGATTACATGCTGCGTCATCTGCCAGCATGAGGATGATATTGGAGTCTGGGATGCCTAGACGCTTGACACTGCGGTACCTAAACACACGTGCTTCCATAAGCGAGGAGTTCGCAGCAAGAGTACAGCGACATACATCCCGAGGGCATTCGCCATATGCTATGGGTAGATGATTAGCTAAAGTCATCCAAGAACTTATGTATCCGTGGGGGACGCACGCGATAATTAAACCAGTATCTGGATGCGCAAACTAAGACTGCCCAGTTGTTGGTATGGCCTCGCCCCTCCGAACTGGAATTAGTAAAGAATGACTCAATGGCCTCATGGGGACTGGCACCACCGAAAGAGGAGATAATAGCCGTGGCAAGGGGAATAATACACCAGATAAGGAATGCCACCGAACCTGCTCGACAGACCATTCGCGTGTTTGTTTCCGGTAAATGTGGCTGTGTTTGCCAAATATGTACTAAGAGTGCGAGTACTACCTGCCGCACCCAGCTGCTCATCGCCTCCAATAGTCACCCCTGCTAGCTGATTCTTTTCGCCGATCCCGGTCGTCACCTCCACCAGCAGCATGGAATCGTTGGCGCCCCTTATCCCGCTCCTTGTTGCCCACTCGTTCAGCCTCTCCACGCGAGTAGGGATTATGTCGAGCATGGCCTTGCAAGCTATCTCTCCCACGGTCAGCCCCCAGGCGAGATCGTTGTCCTCTTCTGTCCGTGGCCGAAGACGCCGTGAAATCTATGTGAGAACGCTTCCCCGCAACTTGGGACGAAGCAAGCTGTTGTGATCGAGCCTTCTGGGTAGCAGCTACAAAATAAAACACCCATCAGGAGCCTATATCATATAGAGTAGCGAACAAAACGAAGGAGTTCACCGATTTCATCAGCATACCACTCAGGGCGCACATCGAAGGGATCCCATATATGTTTTGGAAATTTTGTACCAGTCTCATCAACATCAACGAATTCAACGAGTTTGGTATAGATATGCGGATTTCGAAAGGCTTTGTTCGACATTAGGCTGTCATTGAAATGTTTACCCTGGGATTTTAACGCTTGAAATTGTCGAAGCTTAGCCTGAATAATACCAGAACCCTAAAATGCCCGTGCAACAAAAAGAAAATCGCGACTTACTTCGAGAGCAGGATCACAAGGATTGGTGGAAGGAGACGGTATTCCGTAGTCCTCCACTCCAGGAATGGCAGGCGGCCGGAGGAGCTCCTTTATCATCTCTTCCTCTTCCATTACTGATCCTCTTGACATTACTGAGGGGCCTGGACCACCTTGCCATTGATCATCGGGGCGGGTGGTGGATCCACTCGCAGACGGGGTTCATCCATCCCGGAGAGAGGCGTTCGTGGTGCCGGGTGGTGTACCGTGCGTCTGATAATGTTTGGGGCCGAGGACTCCGCACGTTGCGCCAGAGGCTCAGCATGTTTTAGTGGCTGCGAGACTGCTGACCGTCATTGAGCAGGCCATATTGCACGAAGGGGACCACAGTTCTCACCGCCTTCCACGGGCGCATCGCCTCTTGCTAAGGGCAATTGGTGCTATCCCGGACGATGCATGTGATAGCACAAGCATAAAAATTCAACATATAGGCGAGCGAGGAGTCGATTATGTGTTTAGCAAGAAGGAGAGAATGGCGCGGATAATGCATGATTCTCCGCTGCTGAGGATGCTTTCGAGGTGGTTATTAGTTACTCACGTGGGCTGCAACAGGTGAGATTTGTGATCCAGAGGACCATCGTGGGTGATTGGAAACACTGAATAGACACAGCAGACTCTTGAGGGCTGCTGCCTCCTTCTTCTTCGTCGCTGTATTGAACCAACCCCATGCTTCGGAGCCTGAAAGAAATGCGTCAGTCTTATTCTCGAGGACCTTCATGTATACGACTGGCACCAACGTTCGCTTCTTGTAAAGTTGTGTCGAATCCGGCAGTCTCCGAGGACGATTCATTCTCATGGGTCGCAAGTCCGATCCTACTCGTTCCCGTGGGAGTAAAGCTCGAGGAGGACCACGAGCTGGAAGTCATAACAACCGAGGCGGATTTCGTTCACACTACCGTGGTCTCGATTATAATGATTATAATGAAGAACGACCCCACTCTGTTGTGGATGAAGCTAAGGATGAAGGTGCCTTCGAACAAACTGACAGTGCGTCCAGTCTAGGGTATTGATCGCCACTGTTACTGGATTTGAAACTTTGCACAGGGCATGAGCCGTCGTCACCCCGCAAGATCTCTGTTCCAGTAGCGATGTGGGTGTGTATTATCAGAATAAAATTTTGCTCAATAGAGCATCATCTCACGGACTATGTAGGATTTTGATCACTGCGACCCAAAGCGATGTAGTGGGAAGAAGTTGTCACGACTAGGTCTCATCAAGGATCTTCGAGTGGGTACTCGTTTTCGTGGTGTGGTGGTGACGTAAGCTTTGACCGATATCTCTAAATTCCTAATCTTACTTGTTGTTGAAGGCCGAAGGGTGTTGACCCCGTTGCTCCCTGTGATCGATCTATCATAGAACAATGTGGTGTAGCTGTCGTCGAATGCTCATGGGCTCGTTTGGAAGAAGTCCCATTCGCTAAAATCCACTCATCACATGAACGCCTATGTGAGCAATATCCTCGTCTTAACCATTGTTCCCTGTGGACTCAAAGACGTTATCGGTGAGGAAGTGCCGTATCTCATCGCGACGAACCCTGTGAACTACGGGAAACCATGGAGATTAAACTGTGTCGAGGCACTTGCGGCAGCTTTTTACATTGTTGGTCTAGATGAGCCCGCAGAAATCCTCCTCGAAAAATTTGGTTGGGGTCATACCTTCTGGAAGGTGAATTCGTGAGTGTGATCTTCATTTAGTTGGGACGACTGCCGAACTCACACGTGCGTAGAGGGCTCATTGAACGGTATCGAACCTGCGAGACGGGAGCCGAAGTTCAAGCCATGCAAGATAAGATTATTGCCGAACTCGAATCAGATTATGACACACAGCGACGGCAAGGTGTGTGTCGTATGCGTTCTACTGTCTTCAGGCCACTTCACACTTTAAGCAGCCCAAGAAAACGAAGACAATGACCTCCTTGTGCCTAACTCGAATCGTCAACGCGTGTCCCTGGGCACAGATTCCAATGGCTCTGAAGAGGATGTTGGCAGTGATGCAGGCACGGACGAAGAGATTACCGATGCCTTTGGGAATACTATTTTGGCATCGGGCTCCGGTGCGTCGGAATGATGTAACCGCCTCATCTAGCTTGTTTGTACAATCTAGGAAGGAAATAATATGCCATGGCTTAAACTGTGTTTGAGGTTTTCAAATTCTCTTGCATCAACGGTCACGGCGGGCATACGGTGTGGAATTGCTGTTCGAGCCTTCGTACTTGTTGCTGATCCGACCTGTGTCACAATACAAGAAATTCATCCCGAATCCAAACCATACCACCACCGCCGTAAGGGTCTATGTTTATGGGTTACACTGGCATCAGAGGTTTCACGATTGAATGGATGCTCCCAAGATTCGAAGATTTCCTCTCTGACACTCTTAAGACTGATCGTTGAGGTAACTTTAATTTTGGCTCTGGCGGAAAAAGTGTCGGCTCAAATAAAATGGCTTAAAGGATTGCACCATCATTGCTTCCAAGGTTTTGAATTCAGACTCCACTCTGAAACCTTCGGTGGTCGAGTCGATAGTACAACCGTCCCATACGATAGGGTGGCAGTATATAAAAATGGGGGTTGACAGCGTACTGCGAAGAAAAGTGACATTGTCCAGACCCGGTTATGGGGTGACTGCTAATCGTTCTTGGCCTTCGGGCCAGCTGAATCCCTAATTGCCAAATTCGATAGTCCGGATTTCGCCGGCGGTGAACCGACTCAACACCAGTTTGCGCCAATATGCAGCTCGTCAGGTAAATCCCGTTTTTCTTCGTCGCAATGCCTATGTCGCCTTGTTCGGGGGTCCCCCCCTTATCTTTATTGGTTATGTATGTTGTACATTTCAATCTGGTGCTAATTATCCGGATCCTTTTTCTCTGCAGATTCCTGATGAAACTGAACAATGAGACAGTCACCTTGGAGCTTAAAGATGGCTCAATTGTTCACGGAACCATAACTGGTTAGTGATTCTTCTGGTTTTACGATTCAAGTCCATAATCGACCCTCACTCTTATACTGGAATGAAAATTTCTGCCTCGCGCCATTCTGTACAGGCGTCGATGTGCAAATGAACACACATCTGAAGACTGTCAAAATGACAGCACGGAATCGGGATCCTGCATCATTCGATACATTCACTATCCGCGGAAATCATATTCGCTATTTCATCCTTCCTGACTCCCTCCCACTGGATACGTTATTGGTGGATGATGCACCGAAGCCAAAAGGTCGCAAGAAGGACGATGCGCGTGGGAGAGGTCGGGGCCGTGGGCTTGATCGCGGGCGGCCAGGTCGTGGTGGGCGAGGGCGTGGTGGCCCTGGTCGGGGGCGATTCTAAGGTTCACTTTTCCTTGCAAAATTTTGGCCTCCTACCAGATATGGGTTATTCTTCCTCTGCATCGATGCCCAAGCTTGGAGCGTTCTCTATTAACTGCGCGTACCTATTGTACATACCCTCGCTTACCACAAACTTCTTGCTGTAACAACAAAACATACGAGTGAATGGGTGCGACTATACAGCTCACAATGCTATTTTCCCTATTGACCTTGGGAAGGGTACACAATCCCGAATGTTTTCCAGTCCTGTTACCCAACTAATAAATCGCTCGAATCCCATACCGAAGCCTCCATGAGGAAAGGTTCCAAATCGCCGTAGATCCAGATACCACTGCATGTCTTCAGTACGCATATTCCGCACTCTCATTGCCTGCAACAGGCGATCGAGTCTCTCCTCCCGGAGAGAGCCACCCACTAGCTCACCTACACGAGGTACTAAGAGATCGAAACACGCGACGGTCGGCTCTCCTTCTGTCCAATGCAATCTTCCACGATCATTTTCACGCATATAGAACGGCTTCAGGGACGCTGGGTAATCCGTGATAAAGACAGGACCATCAATTAGATTGCCTGCTAGCCATTTCTCGTGCTCGCTCTGTAGTGGGAGTCTTGGGCCAACGGGGTAGACAAATGACCCAGGATGCCGGTCTTGATATTGCTGGAGCTCCTTGACCGCTTCCGCATGGGTCATCCGGGCCCATCTGACCCCGGGCGAGCTCAGGTCGTCCATCATCCTCAATAGGTCGTGCTCCGACCCAGCCACTTCAGTGGACACTGGGCCTTCTCCAGCACGGAACTCGATATCGACTTGCTTATCCCCATATTTTGTACGAAAATCTCGAAAGAAACCGACCTCCGGGAATGCATGCGTGCGAAGGGTTCGGAACACGTCCTTGATGGAGCGCTCGACGACAGACATAATATCTTCCAGGTCATCGCAAAACGCGATTTCGGCTTCAAGCATCGAGAATTCTGATAGATGTCGATGTGTCTTCGAGCGCTCGGCACGAAATGTCGGGGAAATCGTGTAAACTCGCGATAAAGCTGCAGATAGTGCTTCTAGGTGCAATTGCGACGAGACTGTAAGATAAGTAGGTCGGTCGAAGTGTTCAGGGTATTCAGGAACAGGAAATGAAAGGGTGTCTGTTGGTGGGATGTCTTTGGGATCGGCCGTTTGAGGATTTTGCCCGCGGCTCAGGAGTACGTCCGTAGTAACCCGAAACGCTTCGCCTGCTCCTTCACAATCATTTGAGGTCAATATTGGCGGGTGAACGTATGTAAATTCCTGGCTCTGTAACACACTCGTGGATAGATAAGACAACAGAATAGAAAAAATAGCTGAAAACTGACCTCGAAATACTCATTAAAGGCACGGGTGGCTTTATCACGTAACCTCAAAACACTGAGAATGACTTCCGTCCGCGGGCGGAGATGCGGGAGTTCTCTCGTATAAGTTGGGAGCTGGTGCTTTTTCTGAAGTGGATATTCCTGCATCTGACAATGAGTGGAGAGTCTAGATTTACGGTTCAAGAGCATACAGTTAAGTCACAGTGCCCTAACACCGTGATTTCCTTTTCCTGGAGTTCGACGGGTTGGCCTGCACCATGACTCCGGGCAAGTGTGCCAGTCAATGAAACTGAACTTCCAATAAACAGACTGCTCAAGGAACAAATTAAAATGTCCAAGCCACTGGGATTGACAATAAAGGCACTGACCCTTTTATGCGTTCAGGGGTTGATACGACTTGCAAAGGTTCTATTGAAGTCCCATCGGTAATGGTCACGAAAGCAATGTGTTTGTGCTTCCTAATATGTCTAACCCATCCACGCACATTGGCGAATGGAGGATCGACCGCCGAGGGGACAGGACTATTAAGAATGTTTCTAATGGTCCTTGGAAGACGGCGCAAAGAAGGGGCAGAAGACCGGAGAGGTGCTGAAGAGAACGAACGAAAATTCATTACTAGGTATTGAGCGGAAATTGCCGAATAACCCAGTGTTCATTTGGTTCGAGTCCCCAACCCATCGACTAGTCAAAACCGCGTAGTTCGGTCCATTGTTTTATGATCTGATCTGAAAGACTATTCTGCGCGAACTTGACCCCTTGTTCCGTCCGTCTACTTTTCTCGCATCACGCAAATGGGAATTCAAGGGCTCCTGCCTCTTCTCAAATCCATACATGAACACCGCAAAATATCTGATTTCTCCGGGCAGATGTAAGTAGGAAAGGATGCTTGGCATGCTGTGGACGCGTTTGAGCCTCATATAAACTTGTAGTCTGGCTGTTGATGGATATGTTTGGTTACACCGAGGCGCGTATGGATGTGCCGCGCAGCTTGTCAAAGGGGAGAATACAACACGGTGAGAGGGGCATGGTGTACATTGATATGAGCACCGCTGAAGTGAAGTGCTTCTTTAGATACGTTGATTATGCGATGCATCGCGTCCGGCTGCTTAAGCATCATAACATCACACCGTACGTTGTTTTTGACGGCGGACCACTGCCGGCCAAAATGGGTACCGAGTCTACCCGACATCAGTCACGAGAGGAAAATCGAGCCAAGGCTCTTAGTCTAGACAAGGAAGGCAAACACTCGGAAGCCAGAGATTATTTCACGAAAGCCGTGGACGTGACTCCTGAGATGGCCTACCAGCTTATCAAAGTAAGTCCAAGGTCCCTTGAATCTACTCATTCGTTGATATTTTGAGCTTTTCAAAGGCCTTGAAAGCAGAGGATATTTCATACATTGTAGCACCGTACGAAGCAGATGCACAGCTCACTTTCCTGGAGCGAGAGGGGATCGTAGATGGTATAATCACGGAGGACTCCGACCTTCTCGTCTTTGGATGCAAGCAAGTACTATTCAAACTGGATTCTGACGGGAACTGTGTTTGTATCAAGCGGGAGAACTTTGCCAAGGTGACGGACATCACCTTATTCGGTTGGGGGGATCAACAGTTCAGAGGAATGGCAGTAAGTCCCTTTTTTTTTGGTCTAGGTCGCCCTCACCATCATCTGTTGTTAGATGCTCTCCGGATGCGATTACCTTCCTTCTATTCCTGGTCTAGGAGTCAAGACGTCTCATAAGCTCCTGAGAAAGCACAAGACCATTGAGGGTGTTCTTCACGCTATCCGAATGGGATCCCAGCTTAAAATACCTCCCAATTACCTCAGAGACTTCCGTACCGCAGAGCTTGCTTTTTTGTATCAAAGGGTATATGACCCACGATCGCAGCGCCTTGTTACACTCTCCAAGCTTCCCGAAGACATGGGCGATTGGGATGATAGATATGTTGGCAAGTACGTGCCGTTTTACTTCTTTTTGGTCGCTTTGAATACCTATTGTTGCTGTAGAGATTTAGATCCTGTACTGGCGAAGGTATTGCGGATGGTAGAATCCATCCTGTGACCTCACAACCGATGTGTGATATCAACCCTAAATTTCGACCGCGGCAGACTCCACAGTTGTCATTCGTAAGTTCTCCCAATTCAGACATGTAGAGAATACAAATTCCATTTCGCTTCTTCAGGGTGGTCCAAAACATAAAGCTCCATATTCACAGCCTGCCGTCAATAGTAGCGGAAATCTTTTAACCAATTATTTTTGTGAGTTTAGTGGTTTTATGACTAGATTTTGAATCTGATTTCGGAGTTCGGTGCAGCTATATCGGCCACTCCGAGGCTCAAGAAAGTATCATCCGAGAGCGCATTGGGTCAACGCTCACGAGATATCGCGAAGGAGAACATAGCGATTGAGCAACTGGGCAGCCGCAATGCCACTATTGGATATTCCAGCGGGAAACGAACGCTGACAGGGGAACACGATCTTTCCAAGCTTCGAGAATATCACCGAGATGAAATGAAGAATGCATCATCCGGAAATGGCGTCACCAGCCGCTTTTTCGGGAGTACAACGCCCTCAAATGTGCCCTCCCGACGCCCGTTTGTATTTCCCCCGCAGAAGAGGATCTCGTTGAGAAGAATGCAATGGAGAACGTTGTCAGGCAAGAACTTGGATACTGGTCACCTGACTGCAGGTTGTTCCGAGCTTGGGGAAGTATCATCCCCTTTGTTGTCTCCGGAAGGATGTCGAAAGGCACAAATTCCACTCTCAGACATCGACGATGTGTCCAGCCCCGTATTATACCGGCACCTCCGGAATAGAAATGCCTCGCCAGAATATGTGGAATCAGGGAACGATGAAGGCGATGCCTCTGACACGCCCGAACAGCTGGGCGTTCCTCCTAGCGAAGATACAGCACGGAGAAGGGTCCCAGGGCTCGGTACAGAAAATCTCTCCCACAGTTCTCGTACACGACACTCCAACGAAAGTGACGCCGAAAGCGGTGGCCAATTGGGGACCTGATCTTGCAGACCTCTTTACCCCGAATGTCTCAGACAGGAGTAGTGTCATCGGAGACTTCGATGTCCCGAGTCCATCGCCCGTCAAATCTCGAACAAATTGTCAACCAAAGGGCAACCTTGTTTCGGACGACGAAATCTTTCTATTGCATGGGGAGGAAGAAGCACAAGCTCGTTTGCTCTCCACCCAAAACAAGTGGAGGGCAACGTGGTCCATACCAGCGGTTCCATTAAAACGCAAGGTTCGTAGTACGTCGCTGACCCGTCCGCAATTGTTTCTTACGAGTTGCCTGTTTTTTTTTTCAGCGTGTGCTCTCTGTTGCGAGTGCTCCTAGCACAAAGCGAGTCCCGTCTCTGGGAACCATTTCAACTGTCCCAGACTCTAGGCAACTACAGCGATATGTCAGTCCAAGTCCCGCATCCCGGAAGGCAGATTCCCATCGTAGTATCGTGTTGGAAACGAAAGAGTGTGGCTGATTTGGATCAATTTCGTCACAAGTGAGTGTCCAAAAGGAAAGATGTATCGCTTTGAAGACTTGGACTGACTTGTGGGGTAATGCAGACCACTTCGACTTCGGTAACACCCCTCATTTTTTTCACCGCATTGTACATTCTCGTATAGTCGCATCGCATATCGCACACTGGACGTATTCATATCCCTGTACATCCTCCTTGTATTATTGCTAATCATTCCGCATACATACGTCAACTATTGCATTAGAAAGACAATTCGATGAGTCCATGGATAAGAAAGTTATTGTAATGTGTATCAGCGAGTCTACATTATAACGCAGTCCTTTCCCTCTAGAGCATGGCTCTTGAACCCCATTTCCTCGAAAGTGGCTGGGCCCTTCTTCGGGGGCGGCGAAGTGGCGCCCGCCGAGGTGTTAGACTGGGTGCGGATAGTGGGATAAGGCGAAGCGAGCTCTGGCGCAGAAGATGGGGCCACAGCATCATCAAGGACGATTCTCTGCTTCACGGGCACTGGTCTGGGTGCGGGTGCGGGGGAGTAGGAGCCGAAGACTGGGGTGTCTGGCGTGGCTGACGAGGAGCATTCGGATTCGATGGGTGGCCGGCGGGAGGGCCCGGCGATGGAGGACTCTGTCGCACGTTAAGAAGCTCGGGACGAGAGGGTTCAGGACCGATTTTGGAAGCGGCATTTTTAACAACGCGCGCAGCAAGTTGGCCATCGACCCCTGTGGTGGTTCGTCGACCCGAGGCTGAAGATGCCTCTCGAGCCAAGGTGCGTTTACGAACGAGGGTATTGTGCGTGATGGTCTCGTGTTCTTCCCGGGAAAAACCAGCAGGATTCTGCTCGGCGAGGGCCTGCAGACGAGCCGGTGCGTCCGCGTTGTTGTGCTTCGCGGCCTAATAATAAGACAAGGTCAGTGTGAGTAACCCACATAATCTGACTTTGAACATTCGGTTCTGTACCTTTTCGTACCACTTCCTAGCCTGCGCCAGATCCTTCTTGCCTCCGACACCGACTTCGTAATAGTACCCCATGGCAAACTCGCCAGTAGGCAATCCCTTGCGGGCTGCCTTCTCTGCAAACGTGAATGCAAGATGCTCGTCCTTGTCAAAACACCCCTCGGCTCCGCATAGAAACCATTTGCTAAGTGCCATATCTGCCTCTTCCTCCCCCTGCTGACTGGCTAGACTGTAATACTGCACGCTGACCAAGGGATCAAATGGACAACCCATCTTCGCATATTCGTACGCCCAGCCAGCCTTGTATTGAGCTGGGGAAAAGTGCAAGTACGCCGAGCGCTCAATATAACGTCGTGCCTCTGATTCGCGAGGATCCGGGTTTGCAGCATTTGTAGCTGGGAGGTAGGGTTCAAGTAGATGTGACGGGAGGTCCACATGGGTGAATTCACCAAGGAGAAGCATCCCATAGACATATGCCGATTGGGCAGCGTCTACATCGGAAAGATCGGCAGATTGTTTGAGGAGAGGGATCGCCACCTTGGGATCTGCCGGTGTGTCCAGCTGTCCTAAGAGATACACCATTCCCATCCGCTATAAAGGGTCCCTCGGATCGGTGTGATAATACAGGAATACGGGTGAAGGAAAACTTACATAGAGGCAATTCTTATCGCCTTTCCCAACCCCCCGCTGGAAACACTCCTTCGCTCGGCGAAAATCATTTACTCGCTCGTACTCTCTACCAATTTTGAACCATGCAGCATGGAACCCGTATCGTGCAGCTGTCTCGAAGTCCTTGAAAGCAGTCCGTGGATCTCGCGCCACGTATGTTGGAAACGATCCCGAGGCTGCCAGCGTCCCACGAAGGTACAATGCCTCGGCAAGGAAAAGAGGGACCTGAGACGTAGTAATAGGCATGTCACAAACCATCAGGATGGATGAAATAGCCTGATCGACAAGCTGAACGAGCTGGGGGTTCGATATCTGGCTGAAAGATGCATCTTGTTTGGGATGCAGCTGTAATTCAAGGGCTTGGGTCCTGTCGACGAGGTTCAACACCTGCTTGGACCAGGCCACCTTTCTGGCAGGGTTGTCTACAGCTGCGACTGACTGGGCGGCGGCAAGGAGCGAGTCGATCGTCGGTCGAGAGGCAGTGAGTGTCGGTGGTTGGCCGGGCTTGTGCGGCGGATCGATTGGTGCAAAAGGAATATGCTCGGGTCGGAATACAGGAGGTGCCCTCACATCGTACCTTCTTTCAGGGACATATGGGATTGGACTACGAGCACGAGTGCGTGGATCATCCACAGGAATTCTGTTAAATGGCTGGGGAACGGCCCATGGGGGCTGAGGGGAAGATGAGGTGGGCTCCCATCCAGGTGGTTCGCGATATCCACCGACACTTATGGGACGGGGATCCACGCCAGCTGGAGGTACGTGATAATTAGAAAAGGTGTTGTTGTTATAGGGTGGATAAGGAGTGGGGAACGAGACAAGGTCTGGTAGCAGAATTGGGACGCGCACTGCTTTCGAGAGACGTAGCCATCTATGCGAAATCGGGTGTACATTTCGTCCTGAGTACGCTCGACTAACCTCCCAGGACACCACTCACGTCCGCAGGCACGGTACTCATCAGTATCTGGGGCCTTGGAGCAACCAATGCATCCTCATAGTAGTATGGTTGGGATTCTTGCTCATGCCGAAAGCTTGGTGGAAGTGGGGGTACTGGGGGGGCTTCGGAGCCGCTTCTGTGGACCTGAGGACGAGGAGGGACCTTGGGGGCCGCCATGAGGTAGTTTACAAGGGTTACCAGAAAAAAGTACAGGAAAATTTAAACCACTGCTCTCAAAAGCGCAGCCCATGCACGTGAACTGCTGAGCACTGCGGTGCAGTTAGTGATTACCCTGAGAGCGTTGCTTCAGATCAGAATATACACGCCAAGTACATCTCTGAGAACTGTCACTCCTTGAGATACACTCAGTTACGCGTAAGCCACAAATACAAGATCTAACGTGGCATAGCCATGCTCTTCCGCTCCATCACTTTCTGCTGGTAGGCAAGGATGATGCGGGCAAATGGGAGGTTGCCACGAGCTTTAATCTCCATGTTAGAATTGACTAAAGCCTCGGAAATGTCGCTGACAATATTAAACGGGTTACTGTACGTTAGGGAGCATCGCCAACGGGCCTTTTGAGGCTCAGTCTACCACAGCATACATCCTGTACAATTGAGTCAACTCCGCGGGCAATCTCATCGCGAGCCATATACGCCAGGTAGAGGTTGTTTCAAGGATGAGAAGAGACTTCGGGGAATGCAACAAAATTTGCCTACTGGTCATAATGCTTTGTCTTTTCTTCAGACTCTTTGAGGATTTTCACGTATCATTTGGAATAAGACCTCGGTGTCCGACAATACAGAGTTTCATGCGATGCTTCACCAGGACCTCACTAAGGAAAAGAGGTCAAATGCGCTATCACACTCGGAGTAACACACACAGGCTATTTCCACAGGCGGCCGAGATCTTCCCTAGGACGTTTGAGGTTTCGATTGAAACCATGAATCCGGTCAACTAACAGATGCCCATGTGTAAACTCTTCTCGAGCACCTGCATAGTTATTTGAGCTCTTTAACAGTGATGTTCAATCAACCAGCCATCTGGGTTCGTTACCTCTGCCATCACGGCGATACCTGCGTCATATCCATCCAATGTGCTTTGACCGCGCAGACGTGCGCAGCGACGATTGCCATCTAGAATCATGCCAATATGAGTGGGGAGAGGGCCAGAAGCAAATGCGCCGTAAATGAGTCGATCCCGGAATGCAAGCATCCTAGAGCACCGATTCTCAGAGGGAATGTGGCGAGAGAGGCAAGCGGGTGGTTGACTTTTACAACTGCTGTACGGCGTGTCAAAATAACTATATCAAGGCTGGAAAAAATGACAGGCTTCACATTTCCTGGAGTAAGTATTCAGGTGCCGATTTCGAGTGGATGTAATGATGAAAAGGTCTTGGCACGTATGGAGCGTGCTAGATCCAAATCAGAGACAAAGCCGGGAAATAACAGCCCCCTGGCGGAGATCGCCATCATGTTGACCCGTACAGATAGGGGGGAACGGGTACTGAAGAAAGCAATGCACAGACGAAGTCTTCGAAGTATAGATGGACTAAGTTTCACCAGAAGTGATGATACTTAACATATCCCGCCGCTTTGAGCTTCCAGATCCATACGGGGCTCGAAAGCACTTAGCGGGGGACGAATGGTCACGGATTTTGGAGGGACTGGGAATCGCCCGATGGGCAGCGCGGCAACCCATAGTTTGTGGCCCAGCCCACGGCAATTGGATGTCGGGATAAACAGTATTGGGCTTCAGTGATATCTGGTTTTCCACATTAAGAAGAAGGTTAGCCCAGCGTATTTTCCTCGCAGCACTCCGATTGGCTTTGCACGGGCAATCCCAACTGTCCTTGATTTAGCTACCGAAGGGTCCCCCGACCTGTATTACAAGTGAGTCCGAAGCTCTATAACTACCACTATTCTACTGCCGACCAGACCTGAGGTACGGCAGGATCCCAAGGCCCACGGATCTCACTGGTGTCATGCGCATTAGCAGATCTTGAGGGCCCAAGGAACTTGACTGCAAGGAGGACGACGCACTTTTTAAATTTCTGGGCCCAGACCAACACCGCCGGACATCCAAACGTGATGAAAAACAAGGCACAGAACAGCAATACGGCTCCGCCGGGAGTGACAGAACCGAAGACAGCGACCGAAACACCAGTAATTCCAAGCGTGATGCTACTCACGACCAACGGGGAACAGAGCTGTCAGGGACCATTAGCTCCAGGGTGGACAAGGCCAGAAAAAAGTCTTGGGGTGGGTCTCTCTCACCTTGAGGCGTTTTCGCAGGATTGGAAAAAGCGCAAACAGCAATACCGCAAACAAAATCAGCCCGAACACGCTCAAATTGGTCTTGAGTCGTGAAGCGAGGACAACACTCGCAGAAATCGCAGCATTCATGGACATGACTGAAGTCAAGCGATGAGGGCCTGGAGCCGGACCCCCATAATCAGCGAGGAGCACGTTGAGGCCAAAGAGAATCGCAGCGAGCGCCCATATAGAATCGGACGACGTGGCCTCAGTGAGTGTCTTGAGAACAGGTGTGACAGCGATCAAGGCCAGGAATACTAGTATCGATGATTTAACTGTTTTGATGCCTATAGATGTGGCGATGAGTATTACGACGATGTTACATTCAGGGCAGGGTAGAAAGAGACTTGCGCTGTTCTCTAAAGTTTGTTGGAAATTTTTGCTGCTTCTGTACGAGCTCCCAGGCAATGTAGCCAACGAAGAAACCAATAATGCACGTCCAAACGACAAGACGCGGGTCTAGTGATTCATTATGAAGATGAATAAAGACGGAAAGAAAGATGAACAGCACGGCTGCATGCTGCGTTATGGAGAGTGTTGCAAGAACGAGCGGCGTGTATGTGTATGGTTGTACATTAGCTAACATCGAAAAGTCAGTACAGTACACTCTAATAAAATCAGAAAATATTCTGACCGTTACGCTTGAGGGCCGAGAGAAAGGATGGGGGAACGTAGTTGTCAGAGAAGGGTTGGTCTCTCCACAAAATCTTCTCCCAGCCATCTCCATTCATGCATCCCAACCAAGGCTTTGCTTCCGAGAGCTTCGGCACCTCCCGTTCACTGAACGCGTACCTTCGCCGAACACATGTTCCTCAATATATATACTCGCGGTACGTGCTCTGATAGTGCCAATGGCCAGGTCCTCGTTCCAGATAGAAGACCCCGAGGAGCGCTTTAGGGTCAGAATATCCTATTTCGTCCACCTCTCTTCAATCTATACCGGCATGAAATATCTATTTCCTGGCGGGCGGGCTGCTGTTGGATTCACGGGAATCGTGCTCGGGGGCATCATCTTTGTCGAGCTTGGCGGCCAATTCCCGTGGTCCAAAGTGGATGCACGACGTCAGCCTCCTACAGACCGTAAACAATCGCTCCGACAACCTGTAAGAGTCTCGTTAATTTCTGGACCTTAGATTCTTCGTGCTTATTTGATTATCAAGACTTCCCTTGTTTATCAGCGGCTACATCGTCAGGAGATGTGCCGTAGACAAGATGGCTCTCTTTCGTCTGAAGCATATTGTAACATGCAGTCGGATCCTTTTCCTGGTGGAAAATCGTGATTCATGTGCCTCAGCATTCGTTGAGACTTCTTGGCCTCACAGTGCGGTTCCAATATCTTCGTCCACGTGGAGTTTTTCGCTGTGTTCAGTTAACTGACGCGTGGAACCCGCCCACAAGTCCTTGTATTTCTTATGCCTCTGCCCCCCATCTCCCGTCATTTGTATCCTCTACATCAATCCAGCTCTCCCCTTTCCCTGACAATTTAGTCGCCACATCGTCAGGAGATGTGCCGTAGACAAGATGGCTCTCTTTCGTCTGAAGCATATCGTAACCTGCAGTCGGATCCTTTTCCTAGTGGAAAATCATGATTCATGTGCCTCAGCATTCGTTGAGACTGCTTGGCCTCACAGTACGGTTCCAATATCTTCGTGCACGTGGAGTTTTGCGTTGTGTTCAGTTAACTGACGTGTGGAACCCGCCAACAAGTCCTTGTATTCTTATGCTCTGCCCGCGTCTTAGCCCCCATCTCCCATCATTTGTATCGTCTACATCAATCCAGCTCTCCCCTTTCCCTGATATTTAGTCGCCACATCGTCAGGAGATGTGCCGTAGACAAGGCGACTCTCTTTCGTCTGAAGCATATAACAACACGCGGTCGTATTCTTTCCTTGGCAGAAAATCATAATTGATGTGCTTGAGCATTCGTTGGACTGCTTGACCTCGCAGTGCGTATCTGATCACTTCGTGCAGGTGTATTTTGGCGCTGTTTTTACTTACACTGACGCCTGGAACCCGCCAACGGGTCCTTGTATTTCTCTATACCTCGGCCCCGCGTCTTGGCCCCTGTCCCCTGTCATTTGTAGCCGTCTGCATCAATCTAGCTCCCGCCTTTTCCCCTGATACTTAATTCGGCCGCCATGATATAAGTTTCTCTGAGTAGCGACTCGATTCTTTTTTTTTTTTCTCCCGACGCGTTTGGCCGATTGAGAAACCATCCCCCCCCCCCCCTCATTCTCAGCCCAGAATTTCGAACGTATCGCCACAGGCAGCCACTAAGAAACGTACAGGCCACCATGGCCAGCAAGTCTAAGCGTATCCGTCCAAAATTGTCTCTTGAGTGCAGAGGCAAGATACCCAGATGCAATGGTCCTCTTACAGACGGAAACTAGAACCTCAGGTTCAGTAGAAAATAGAATGTTCGTTACTTCGTGCGGTAGATCGATAGTGATAAGCAGATGTACTCTGTAAATTACTAAATTATTACCTAGCAGGGATGAGAGTATATAAACAGGCTTCCATTGTTCATGAGAATATCGACGAATGCTACAAGAAAAGCAGGGAGGGGGGGAAAGACCATACAATAGCCATATACGCGATGATGACTACAAGAGGGACCGGTGAAGAAGAGGCTAATGATGGAGACGGAGAAAGGGGGGCTGACGGCGTGAATGAATCGTTGCAAGAGCGATCTGAACGTGACACAATCAATAATTTAGCCTGAATAATCCAATGAAAATGATGCTGTAACGGGGTGAACGGAAGGAAGGAGAATGGGCGGAGGGCAACCATCTAAAACTGCCTCTAGAGGACTTGAGCCTGGCTCGGACCGGGATTTTGTTCCTGATTGGCAATGAGGGCATCGATCTCATTTTGCATGTTCAGGTTAGTGATTCGAAGCTGCTGGAGCTCGAATTGCCAGCTCGTGCCTCGCGTCGTCTCGAGCTCTTGAAACAAGTTCGTATTGAGCTCATGCACAAGCGGGATGGCACGGCGTCCAGGGTCATTTGAAATTGGCATAGCATGAGATGCAGGAGGAAAAAGGGATGACCGAGAAGAATAATCCTGCACACTATGTGAGAGGGCAATGGCTGATGTAGCCGTTGTTGGGGCGGGGGCAATGGCAGAGGCAGTTGATATGAATCGGAAGGGACGGGGACGGAGGGGTGTCGTATATGGCAGATGATAGTAGACGAACGGAGGCCCGGTTCGTTGAATTGGGTGGTGGATGTGTGTCTGGTGGGTAAAAAGCAATAACTATCGCCTGTGGTGGGCCACCGCCCCGTCCCACACGCATACACGTCAGAGATCTCGGCGAATTCCCGTATACCCCATTACGAGCTTCAGATAATGTCAGGTCCACGGACGCATGATCCTCCGGTCCCACCCAATCCTTTATCCTCGTACCAACGACTTCTTGCGCTGGTCGGCCGAGAATATCATGCGCCCCACTGGACACGACGAGAAACAGACCCCCGTCAATACTGACGTGAGTCCAGCAGTCGGGATCACTTAATCCACCTTCGTCAGCGATGAGACTCCATTGCAACGTTGGCATTCGTCGTATACGGCCACTAAAAACGATGGATTTCCGGCCCTTGCCGGTTCAATTTGCAGACGGCCTGTCGATTCGATCCAGACATAGCCACTTTTCTTTCGACGTATACGAAATAGGAGATGCACGAGCTTGGCCTGCTGGAAGTAATGCTGCGCCAGGAGGGTGGAGGATAAGACGGATAATGGCTGTTGGCCCACTGAAGCCTCCTTCAGTTCTCGCATCACGGGGACAACATCCGAAGGATGTGCGATATCGCTGATGGTTTTTCCGAAGAGCTCCTCGGGTGTATACTCTAGCACGTACTTCACACTTGGTGAAACGTACTGGATGGAGCCCTTCAGTGATAAAACATGAATGAAATCTGGTTCCGAAATCCTATGAGAATAGCCACCAGCTTGATCATACGTACTGACCGTCCGAGTGTTCCAGAATCATCATGTTCAGTGTCTCACGCTCCTGATCAGCAGATAACGGCGAGCCACTCGTCCCCGCACCTCCGATGATTTTCCGAAGTCGGTCGGAAATGAGCGGACGTCTATCGGCGCCGACGGCTCGATTTTCAAGCATAGAATAGTTCACAGAATAAGAACCATCGTTCATCATTCGAAGGATAGCGTTTGGCTGACGCTCGAGATCGACCTGGAAGCCAACGAGATAGCGGAAATCATCGCTATCCCACTTGATTGGGATGATAGTGACAAGGTTAATAAATGACTCGCTGTTCTTCCGGTAGTTGATAAATGAGACCTGGCATTCTCTCCGGGCGTCAAGAGAGGTGCGGATGTGAGCAACGGCCCTGTCGTCAGTAAATCTCCTCGTCTCCCCCTTGTGTACCACGCCTGTAGGTGATTGAAGAAATCGCTGGACCATGTACTGAGTGAGAGCGCGTGGCACTGGTTAGAAACTGAACCACATACACAATTTCTTCCAATAATCTCTTCTAAACTATATCCAGTAAGCTCGGTCTAGTTTCAGTCGGGGATAAGCAGGAGAGGAGCATTGAGCAAGACACGACTGACAAATGTGTGACTGGCATAGATGATCGGTTCATCAGGATCGTGGGCATCGGCAACGACAAAACTACATGTAAAGTCTACGGGGCCAATGGTGACCTGTGGATTAGGCCTTGAAGCAACTCGACTGAGCACTCCAATCATATCAAAGCCACTTTCAGAATACACAGCAGGGGTGACAGATGTAGCCAACTGCAGGACCAAGAGATCCTCTACGGGGAGGAGGTGAAACTGCCGAGACATGGGTAGGATATCCTCTCTATGAGCGAGCTCTGTTGATGTCTGCGGAACGTTCTCAACTGAACCCCTAGGTCAGGGAAGACAGACGTAGAGAAAAATGAAGCAAGGCGAGATGGGGATTGAGAGAAGGATCCCCTAGGGGAGGGAAGTCCATGATTGGGAAAAGAAAGGTATTGTGACGAATCGCGCACATCGCGTTGGTCAGCCTGCTGAACGAAAGCATTGTCGAGCGGCTTAAGAGGATGATCCGGCCAACGAGACTCCTGCGGATATGAAGAGTTGGCCATAAATGTAGCTAAATTCTCCGAGTCCGGGGGCGGGGCATCGAGGAAACTAGGTACTTGAAAGTGAGGTTCGGCGAAAGTGTCTGGTGTGATACCAAACGAGTACGGATCGTAGATATTCACTTCTGAGGCCTGGCTCATATACTGCGGGTTGTTCTGGTCGATGAGCAGGTGGTGGTAGACACCGTTGTGACCCGTGTTGTAGTCCATGAGGAGAAGCCAGGGATGGTAGCCGGATGCAAATGAAATGAAACCATTTTCAATGTAATTTAATTCTTCGCCGACTCCTCAAGTACACGAAAAAGGCAGGCCTCGCACTCAGGTAATGTGGGCATCGTATCTCATTGCTGAGCGGAAGAAACCACCGCACAGAGACCACCTCGTACTGGGGAAGGATGGAGACAGCGGAGACAGCGCCTTCATTTGCACTGATTTGCATGGCTAACTCGGTTCTGAAGACAAGCCACTGTACCTGGTACCAAAGACTCAAAAATGTGCATCCAACACTACGGCATTGGCGCAGGATCACCGTGCAGTGAACTTGGGCCTTTCTTTGGATATTGCTGGAATGTGCACAAAAAATACAGTTCCGACGCATAGAGCTCTAGTAGGAAGTGGGAGAGCCTTATGCAAGTTTGGAGCAAGGATGCCACAGATTGGATCCGCTCACCAACGCCACAATCTCAAAGCGACTCAAATGTAGAAGGACGGTTGCATCGGAGCGGAAAACACTGCGCAGAATCAATTGCCGATCTCTTCGTCATCGTCAGATCCCCATTCGACATCGTCTAGCATCGCCTCCGTTTCTTCCTTCATCTTATCCAGGCCGGTAACCTGCTCCAGATACTGAGGATCATTGAACGCCTGCAGCAGCATCTCAAACCCTTTTCGTTCGTATTCATCGATGACCTGGGCGAATCAGAGTTAGTCAGGGCCAAGAGCAAAAACTGAAAATGGAACGTACTAGATCGCTGCAGGCAGTGCACCGTTCGTATGCCGAGCCGGTAATTAAGACATTACTAAACTGCGCCAAAAAACCGCGAAGCTGGTGCGGCACGAGACCAAGAATGCTTTCCGTACCCTCGGTACTAGACTTCGGCGGACCACCAATATCCTGCACAGGGGGCGGAGCAGGTGCTTCAATGCTGCATATAGAAGGGACCTAGGTAAACTAACGGGATACCTCGGAGAAGGCTTCCACTTACCCTTTAGGGTGCTGAAGAAGAGATACGAGAAGTTCGACGGCGATCGAGCTCGCAATACTGGCCAGTCCCGGCCTCGTCACCGTACACATTTGATCCAACGTCCGATCGGTCAAAGACTACGGACACAAAGCCACAATGAGCAAAGACTTCGAAGCGACTCTGAACCGGCGGCACCCACGTCAGCAGGAGCGACAACATCATTGCAATAGTAACACCCCAGTTTAGGCGCGGATGGATCAGAGGACCTACAGCCATGGCGCATGACGACAAACGAGTCGAATCCCAGGGCCGCATTCAACACAATCTGCGGATTGACCATGAGTTATTCGCACCAGCCCCAAACATCCTCACTGGCACTCGCCTTGTTCTTTGCCTTCCCCAATAGGGTGGGCAACCAGCGGCTCTCTCGGGAGTCCATGAGCAGGAAAACAACATCGTGATCATCGATTAGAGTATCCAATTTGGCTACGTCTGCGCGGGTTTGCTCAACCAATGAAGCAGGTGTGGGAGGCACAGGATGCCCCGGCATGGGGATGGAAAGGGTATGCCCAGTAGCATTCTATGGGGATCGGGGCTAATCAGACTTTCATCCGGCACCCTGAAATCAACGTGAAGTTACTCACCACTCCAGGAAAATACGCTTCAGGGCGGCAGCGGCAGCTTCTGCTTTCGGTTTTCCACCATCCAAACAATCGTTAAACTCAAATAAGGGCTGTCGAACAGGATTTGAAAATGAAACCTTCCCGGAATCTACAAGGGTGATAGTTCGCACGCCCCATGCCTGAATACCCAAATATGTCAATGACAGAATTCAGACTCAGGGGAAATGGTGAGACAAACCATGAGAGCCCGAGCGACAAAGCACCTAAGGTTCCAGCACCAAGTAAAAGACATTTCGTCTCCGAGACACGCTCCAGATTGAGGGAGGGAAGAATACGCCAGCGCATCAGTTTCAAATTTAGATCAACCGCTTGCTCTGCAAGGCTGAACATAAATGGGTGCATATTGCATAAGAAATCGCAAAAGGAAGGCAAGAAGACGCGCACCGAGAAGGATCCATCATGGGCGCTAGATCAGAGAGGCGAGGTGCCAATTTTCCAACTGAGTTTCTTTCCCAGCCAACCGCGGATGGCCGGTGCATTGGTGCAGAAGAGACACTAGATACTCGTTCGAGACTGCGACACGACCCCCAATAGGCTCTTCCAGTCTTGTCCTCCTCGAGGGAGTTCGGAATCCCGCCAGCAGAGTACGTTCAGCGATAGGGTATCAGGATGTGCCAGTGAATTTGCCGGTTCACTCTGCTCGAGATGCGCTATGTATGAAAGGAGGTTTCTGAGAGGCCAACCCGGGCTTTGAGGATGGGAGGACGGATCTAAGAATCCAATTATGCGCTGTGGAACAGAATCGAATATAAAATGCTGAACGACTCCATGGTGATCATGGCGAACCTGTGAATAAGGTATCTCTTTGAAGAACGTGAGATAAGTGTGGATCGGTGCGACATCGTAAGTTTGAGAACCGGCAACAGGACGAGCAAGGAAGAATGATGGTTGTGATTTCGAGCTCTTAGAAGACTTGAGAGATCCTAGCGATTCCGAGATCGATTCCATCTAGGGTAGAGTTCAGTAATCACATACGATTTGTCGAGACGACAGATGAAATACGAACCCCGACGGCTTGGAGACTTGTAGAGGCTAATGCCCATCCATTTTCACGTATTTCCCACGATGGCTTGGCAATGAATGCAGGAAACGCAAACCAGTAGTAGAATTTGTATTTCTTGAGATCAGCGAATGTGATGAGCAGAAAGCGAGAGAGTGCTTCGGATGGATCATCGCCTGGCGTTGTAATAGATGTCCATATCTAGACATAATTATTACATGAGAGTCGATAAGAGGGAAAGGACAGGGGAAATCGCGTCCACCTCTTCTGCAAGACTGTTAAACAGGGCTTGTTTGTCAGCTTCCTTGAACTCTTCAATCGTATTAAAATTCTTGAATTGTCCAAGAGCAATAGTAGATCCAGGAGGAGCTTGGGTTTGTTCTTTTGGATGGAACGCGTCCTCCAGTACAGAAAGATTCGAATTTAGGGGTATGTCCGCTCCAGTCTCGCGATCTTTAATTGATCGCCCAGCAGAATATGAGGCAACAATCGGAAGAGCATCGGCGGAGAGCTTCTGGACCTCAAGTTTGACCTTTATTAGAGCGTGCCAGAAGGCGGGAGACACCGTCGACGAGAAGGGTGTGAATTGTACAACAGGCATGGAAGTGAGGGCGCTGCGGAATTTGCCGATCAACGTAATCGAAATCCAGAATGGATAGCAGACTCTCGCCGTCACCGTCACCCTCCAGTGGCTCCCTCGACGATGACAACATGGACGGAGAGCCCATTGAGCGAGATATTCAGTGGAGCCGTGCTCCCCAGGAACCATCCAACCCGCTAACGAAACGAAGGACTCAGGCTCCCGTCCAAGTGCTCCCAAAAAGCAAGCGTAGCGAAGAGAAAAGTCGCTTCGCAGGGAACACCCGAGGTTCGCAGGAAAGTAAGAAAGAGGAGTTGATTGACGCAGAACTCGCTCGTACGTTGAAGAACGGTAAAGTCACCATGTCTCCGTGTATTGGGTATGGCTGATTGCATGATCTCATCTCAGCTATCGGTGACCCATTCGATGAATCTATTCTCCATTCCCGCAGCTAGCTTTATAATGTAAGGTCACCTTTATTCCCTTCATCTTCTGGAGAATCTTCCTAAAGCACTCTATCCGCAGTTGTTGGATTTCCCCTTCCATTTCCACCTGTGTTGTATCATACACCGAGGCTCTCACAATGCACTATATGTTCTTCCTTTGTTTCATTCCTTGTTTCATTCTAGAGACGTGAGATAGGAAACGAGTCTAGACTCCTCTCTTCCTCTATGCCCGGAATTAGAGCTTGGCGAATACGACAGTCATCCGAACAGCTAGACCTGGTGGACGATTCAATTTCACCGGCGTCAACCTATCGCTTCACCGTCCTCGCCTTACTCTGGCATGCTTCTACACTCTTGTCAAAAGTCGCTATCTCAAGCATGTGCGACTCTCCCTTGCAACCAATCTTTAATATATGGGATTTAAATCCCTGATATTTCGATGCAGGGACCATTCATGCACATTGTACGGTAAGGTTGCTATGGACATTGCTCTGCAGCAGCGACACGAACGTTTGAAATGGTATCCACTCGAAACCCTGAGCAACAGTACCCTCATGGAACACTCTGACGAACTTTTGTCGCGCCTCCGTTTCCCACACCTGAGTTAATATCGTAGCGTCACCGAAAGCACCTGGATATCAACCTGGATATCAATTGGACACACCTCCATCGAGATTTCAGACCCCATGGACGGCCACTTGAGGGGTCCCTTGATGCCCAAGCCAGAAGCGAGACGAATCATGGAGCCATCGTGACCGACATAGATACGCATTCTGTGTCGCTCCATCCCTGACTCAAACGAGAGCAGGTTTTGCGCTAGTTCCAGGAACATAGCGCCTACATGTCGTAAACCAAATCAGGCGAAGCATGTGACGAGTGCCGAAATTGAAGCTTGCCGAACGTCAACTTCACGTATTCCTTGGCGCCTGTAGCGTTGTTCCAGATGTAGCTGCGTCAAGTCACCAGTATGATTCTTACTCGGTGGTGGGTGAAACTTGACAGGCCACTCAACTTGTACTCGAAATTACCAATTTCATGCACTCTATCGGCATCCGCTTCACTGACGCAAGTACCAGTCGCATTGCAGGGGAGGGGATGACCATGACATGTCCGCGAAGTAAAGGTGTCGAAAAAGTGGTCGTCTATATCAATGCACCCCGGAAGTCACAGATGGGTCAGTGAATATATGACGAGAATTACTTGTACTACTCACACCAGCTCGACCATGGCCCAAGTCCGGTAGTGCCGAGGATACTGTCCAGTCGGTTCTGCAAGTCCTGATTTGCATTTATATGATCAGTCCAGGCGGGGACGCTCTGGTATGCGTTTCGCAAGGCGTCAGCTTTAGGGCACGAATAGGATGGTACAAGGGAGTCAATCTATTAACGATAAGCGATGACGATCCCCCGTCAATTGGTTGGGCTTGACTAGGATGAAGCAGCAAAGCGAACCCTTACATTCGAGGGCTGCGTATGCACAACAAAAGGTACGGAAGACTGAGCCGTAGAAGGATCCATTCCATAGAGCAACCCGCCTGTAACTTGGTATGTGCGATCGGAGTTGGAGGTGCGAATGTATATATCGTTCACGGATTCTAACAATCCAAGTTGGCTGGAATACACGGACCAGATATCCTGCAGAAGTAGGGCGTTTCGTGGTGCGTGGCGAGTCGTAATACAGAAGTAAATAAACGCACCTGCCCGTGCTTAACCGAGTCTGCTAATCCCTCTGCGGTCAGCTGTCCAGCATCGCATGTGCCATTCCAAATTCGCGACAAGAAAGGATGCCAGCTTGGTATTACGGTCTCATGGGTAACTTTTCCTGAACCCGCGGCATGGTTCTCTTGGACGATATTAGTACAGTCCCACCCTACGGGCGGGTTTAAAGCATTTTCAGTAGGGTAAAGATTGTCAGGTGTGCGCTAGTAGAACCGTGGACACCACGATATGACTAAAAATGATAATGGAGTGCGCATATATTCACGCACCTTGTGGTGTCGCATCATTATCGTGGCATACACAAGCTTTGTGTTGCCAATAGGGGCAACACGTATCGATCGCGGTTGACGTGGGGCGCATTGCAGTAGTTATAAGTATTCCATGGTAAGTCATGCGGGGTTTGAGACGAGTTGTAGATCCCACTCGCTGTCAGAGCCTTTGCCACCTGTACGCCGTGAAAGTAATGACTCAAGAATGCCGCGCTAAGAAGGCTCGCGACAAACATCGCCTGCAGCAAGCAACCGTCTATTATCCACAGGGTGGCGATTTATACGCAGTCAAGGCTGCGAAGCACAACAAATACTTCCGAATACTGATAAACAGGTTTACACAATAGGCCAGTAGTCCATTAAGTCAAGATCGCTTCATTACAATGTGGTTGGGTACAACGTGGGTAATCATCCCCTGGACTCGCTTGCCTAGGCGGACAGCGTGGGTATAATGTGAGATAGAGATATACGAAAGAGGGACAACAAGGGATCGTTCAATGATTTCAAGTCGAAGTCGTAATTGGTGCGCCACATATCGACTGTCTCTGCTGTTCCCATACTTCACTGGCCTGCCGCTCCAGTGGGGCGCCTTTCGCCCACGTTCGCCAAGCAGCTTCTTGTTTCGCCTGTTCTATTTGCCGTCTCATCATCGACAGCGTGGCACAATCTTTCTCAGCAGAGGATTTGTTGGTAATGCTGATGCGATAGGGATGGACGCGAAGTCTTTTGGCCGTCGCGCTTTGGGCGCTCGAGTCGGTTTGGCAGAGGGAGCTTCTGCGGGAACCCGAAGAGAGGTGCATATGCCGCGCGATGGCAGGCCCCATGAGGAGGATGGCACGAGAGGACGCTGAGGGATCCGGGAAAAATACTAAGCAGTCTTCTGCGGTGATATCTGAAATCGTGAGGTCGGATGGGAATGGGTCGCGCGGAACGAGGCGAAGAGATGGTCCTGGGGATTTTTGTTTCGGTATAATGTCTGGCGAGGGGGAACGCGAGGAACCGGGTGTCGTGGGTCGGGTCGAATCAGATTCCGCGTCCGATGGGGAAGAATCAGCATCGTCGGTGGAAGTATTGCTCGAGTTCGACGCATTTCTTTTGTGCGCACAGGTGTTATTAGACGAAAGCGAGCGTTCCTACGGCGCACAAGTTAGCTTGGAATATCCTTGTCACGGGCGGGGGCCTCCTTACCGGATTCATTAGGTGCACTGTTTCGCTATCGTCATGACGGAGACGAGGCACACTTGGAACCGCAGGGACTAAGATAGGGCCATATTTCGTACGGCCGGGGCCAGCAGGAGCAGGGAGGACCAGGCGACCGTTAACGTCAGATGCAAAGAAAGAGGAGGCTTTCATGTTCAAAGGATCAAATGGATGGGTGCGCAAGAGAAATTGTGAAGATTATAAAAAGTATGTGAAGGGGGAACCTGCCCAAAGATCGAAAGTGAGGAAGTAGGAAGCTGGGGAAGAGAGGGGGAGCAAATGGCTGTAGACATTGAGCCCCAATCCCTCAGGCTTAAGTAGTCCCTGGAGCATCGGTTCAACAGTTTCTTTCGTCTTTGTGGTAGACAACAAGAATCGGGAGGACTTCGGATCCCGGGAAACGCCGAAGACAATTACCGTTGGCTGCACAAAGAGAAAATCGAGAAAATGGAGTTCCCATCTGTCCACAAAACAGAAGACTCCAAAATTGAAATAGTAAGCCTTTTGTCTCTAGTGGCCCTGAGGTGTGCCGATTTCAGTAAATTTTTAGCTAAAAGGTGCAACGGCAGACTTGTCTGCCGCTACGTATTGTTTGCACCACGAAACACATACACTAGGCAACACATTGCGATGGATGTTGATGAAAAAGTGAGTTGCCCTCTTTTGTCCCGATACTGGTTGTGGCCCCTGACTTGTTCTCCCACTAAGCCCGAAAGTTGAGTTTTGTGGATATAGGTGAGATATCAATTTCCTTCACATCCTCCGTTTGGACCATTCATATCCCGCCTGTTTGTTGATCCCACTGCCAGCGTCCCACATCCCTCGGAGCCCAAGATCCACCTCCGCATCCAAATGTACGGTGCGTATCTTGCTTAAGGCTTTTCTTATCCTGGCGTGTAACGGGTGGCAGTTCTTCTTGCTTAGACAACCTGTCTTCATTGACAGCACTCCTCGAAGCACTCGATAATCTCGATAGCTTGTGTGCGACTATCGGTGACGCATATACAACAAGCCTCGAGAGTGGGCAGTATGAGACGTTCGACGAAAAGCCCTGATGTCTCCCACGTCTCCATTTGCCTTTTGTTTTTCAGGACTATAGCATTAAACTCGTGATTCAGTATGTAATAAGGCCTAACAACGCCCACAACGGTGGGTTTGCGGGGATATTTGGAGTTTGGCATAATCAAACCCATGTACAGCCCCAATTCCCGCGACCATGTTTTCGCCATGGCTTGAGGTCTCCACAGCACGCTGTACCTTACTTGATCTGAGGTTTAAGGTCGATATCGGGAACCCGCGCCTTATTTGTGCTTTTGGCCAAGACACTTCTCTCGACATCTGTCTCGACCGAAGATACTTCCCGAATTTCGAGTTTAATTTCTCTTCTCGATTGTCATTCTACCACAGTTTATCGTACTCAACTTCTGGCCACAACTGCACATGGATAATCAATTTTAGCATAACATGCATATGCGTAATCTCATCCAACACGTTCACAGCAATGCAACCAAAATGTCGCGTTTGAGCATGCCAGGCTCAGCAAACGAGCACGTATCCCAAAATCATCAAATATCATGTCGTCAAATGTCAACCATTGTACCGACACCCACTTTCCAGCATGGGTATAGAAGTAACGCTTATGGAATGTAAAAAGGGGAATGCTGTAGTTCGTCCATGGAGAAAAGGTGTAGACATGAAGCACTATGTATAAGTCAGAAAAAAATTCAGAAAACAATCAAAGCTGGCGTCGATGACATCTGCCGACTATGCGGAGTAACACCTATATTATTGGTGGGGGATCGAATGCCATGACCTCGGCATACAAAAGTTCTTTCAGCTGATCGCGACTTATATCATCTTTGTGGAGGTCAAACTCAAAAAATTCGGGGTCGAGAGGTGGGGCTATGGGTTCATCATCTGGGTCGTGCTGCGGACGTGGCGAGGAATGATCAAAAATTAGAGAGATAGGTCTTTGCGATTGAGTGAGGAAGACATACATATGCCTCGACATAAGGATGAGCAAGGGCTTCTTCGACAGTGGCTCGGTTCTTTGGATCGAATGTCTGCAGGGACAATGGAAGTAGAACCGCAAGGAATCAGCCTTTCGTTGATGACACAACGGCAGAGGATTGTATCCCACAAGAGTTCGCTCTAGGAAATCGATAGCCTTGAGGGAAGCGTTAGGGAAGAGTGTCGCGAAGGGCTTCTTCTTGGTGAAAGGGAGCGCTCTGCATTCCAAAAGCACAACATTTGTTCGCTGATCCATAGCTATCGTCCCGTGACAAAATGTGTCTTACCGGATGTAGTCCCTACTCCTTTTTGATGAGATCGCATAAAACTCATCCAGAGTAGGGGTTCCCAAAACCCCCAGGATGAGGGTTAACTGAGAGTGGTAGTCCCGCCCAGGAAACAGAGGCTTTCCACTGAGCATCTCGGCGAGGATACACCCGACGGACCAAATGTCTATCGCCTTGGTGTACTGGCGAAAAGTGAGCATTATTTCGGGAGCTCTTTGGAAAAGGGGTGTGGTGAGGAAATTGCTGTACAGACACTATCAATCTATAACGTACCGATACCACCGTGTAGCAACATATTCCTAGGGCCAAGATCAGCGCGGACGACACCGAGAGCTATCGAAGACAACAGACCGTCATAAAACCGGTGTCTCCACCTGGCTCCGCCGTCTTTATGGATCTACTGGGAGGTACCCTAATGAAGATATCATGATTGTAATCTCTAGAGGAAGTTGCCTACCTCGCCAGTCCGAAATCGCAAACTTTCAAGTCACAATTACTATTCAACAGGAGGTTGGAAGGTTTCAGATCTCGATGGATGACATCAGTTGAATGGAGTGCTTTAAGTGCGCGCAGAGTCTGGTAGATGAAGTATTGCGCGTGGTCGTCAGATAATTCCTGGGTCCTTATGACCCGATGCATATCTGTTTCCATTAGTTCTTGGATCACTAGTGAAGCCATTAGTAACAAGAGGCAGAGAGAGATAGGGCCCGATCACTACAGTAGACGTCCTGTAATAGTTGAGATATGGCTCAGTATCCACTGGGTACAATGATGGATAGACAAACCTTGAAATTGTCTAGTGATGACGGTTTGATGATGTCGAGAACCGATATTATCTATTTGATTAGTGCGTAAGATGGAAAATTTCCACGAATCTGGGCAACGAACGTTCTCGCTGACGCCGGCCTTACTGAGATAAATCAATAGTTTGAGTTCCCGAAGCGTTCTGAGTGCAAACCTGGGAAGATTGGGGGACGAAAAGGATTCCAGGAAATCTATGGTGAGTTCAAGGAGAACGATATTATGCATCTCAGGATTCACGGACATTGAGTGGTCGAATGGGGAAATCTTTTTTATTGCAACTTTGCGATTGGATGGCCGATGAAGGGCAGAGCATACGATGCCATCTAAATCGAGAGAGGTCTTATCCACTTAAATGATACCGTGGGATCCAATGATGGAATAGCTTACAGGCCTAAAGAACCCATCAAATTCATCATTGATCAGGAAATTAAGAGGTCGGGGACTGCGTTGACCGGTGAGTGTCTGGATGCTCACGCCTTCT
Source organism: Hydnum rufescens UP504 (assembly GCA_014904985.1). NCBI lineage: Eukaryota > Fungi > Basidiomycota > Agaricomycetes > Cantharellales > Hydnaceae > Hydnum > Hydnum rufescens. The sequence continues at coordinate 110,427 of MU128931.1, read as the reverse complement.
CCAACAACGTCCAGCACCTGGTATTTTGTGCCTATGCGCGTCGATTACGGAGTACGATTCAAACATGATTCGAGAACTTCACCACGAAGACGGACACGAGCCACGACTGACCGACGTTGAAATGGACGCGACGAGTGGCCGAGTCCGATACGCTAGATGCTTGAGATTTGCGACTAACCGATGCCGCGCCAGCAGCGGCGGTGTTCATAGACATGGTGCTGCAGTGGGGTGAATCCGTTGACTGTTGCGGGCTTTTGAAGGCAAGCAGGAGCGAGGATTCTCGGGGTTCGCCGAGAGTGTTTCATTGAGGAGTCATGAAGACTACCTAAGGCAGCAAGGCTTGCGGTGGGTAACTGCGTGGTCGGGGCGATCTGTCAATGGGAAAAGGCTAGGGTAGGACGGTAGATATGGGAGTATGACCAGGCAAACAGATGTATGGCAATTTGTATGGCCGCAATAACATTGGGCTCGAAGTATCCACTGGAAACAACTGACTACGAACAATTTTGCACAATGGAAACGTAGGTAGGGAACCAATTGGCTTCCAATCGCACGTTCTCATGTCTTTATCATGCCACGGGCGAAGGTATAGATAGAATCGAATACGGGACTGTCTCCTGTAATGGACCTTATGATATCAACAGGATGAGGACATCCGACTTGGCTCTCAAGCAGAGGATGTCCTGTGCGATTATCAGTTTTCGAATATTGGACGGGCGCCGTATCGTTGGGCATGGTCTGAGAATGATCTTGCTAGCACGTCTCAAAACCCAGGACCAGGAGAGGTGTGAGACACACCTTGGAAGATATTGGGCTGCTCCAGCAGAAACCCGGAGGGTATGTCTACGGGAGAACTAAGCCACATACAAGGTGGTAGTGTTGGCCTAGAAAGCACTCGGAGTGTGAAAGCAGTGCTCGTACTATAATGGGCTATTTGTCAGCATTACCCGGACTCAACGCCACTCTTTTTTTTGGCATCCTCATTCCCCCGCTACAAAACGAAAGCCTCCGTGCTTGTACCGTGTTAGAACCGCCTTCTGTGTATGTTTTCTTTTGCTCAGGGTTACCCCTCCTCTCCCAGCTTACTCTAGGTTACCCATCAGCATCTTATAATGACTTCCGCTTCTGCAAATCCTACTCCTGCGAAGATTGTGCCCTCCGAGGTCGGATGGCAATTCGTCCCCCAGTATTATACCTTTGTCAATAAGCAGCCAAGCCGTCTTCACTGCTTCTACACCAAGAACTCTACTTTTATCCACGGGACGGAGGGTGAAGATGGCAAGCCATGCTATGGACAGCACGAGATCCACCAAAAGATCCTTTCTATCGGTTTCCAGGACTGCAAGGTTTTCATCCACTCTGTCGACGCGCAGTCTTCTGCGAACAACGGGATAATCATTCAGGTCATCGGTGAAATGTCCAACAATGGCGAGCCATGGCGAAAATTTGCCCAGACGTTCTTCCTTGCCGAGCAGCCCAACGGGTACTTTGTCCTCAACGACATCTTCCGGTTCCTTAAGGAAGAGGCTGATGATGATGCAGACGATCAAGTCTCTGAGGACGTTGCCCCTGCTGACGAAGATGTTCGGCCGGAGCCTGCTCTCGTTACGGAAGCTAGTTATCTTACAATTCCTCAGCAGCCGCTCCGTGCAGAGCCTCCCAACACCATCGAGGTCCCCCCGCTTATACAGAGGCCCCCAAAGACATCCCACCGATCACTAACGGCGTCAATGGGACTCATCCTACTTCGGAAGCGCCTGACTCTCCAGAACCAGAAAACATCACTTTAGCGCCCATCGAAAAAGATGTTCACGTTGCTGAGCCTCCTACAACCGTGCCTCTTTCGCCTCCTTCCTCGCCCCCGCGTGTGGCCAGTCCTATCCAGACCCCCACTCTTGTTGCGGAGGCGACGCCTCCCACTCCTGTGGAGAAGGCGGATGAGCCTGTTGCTCCCGCCCCCGCTGTGGCGACGCCTTCGACCCCCCCTGCTGTGCCATCGAAACCTGCCCCCCCAAAGACTTGGGCCAATCTCGCAGCGGCCAAGCCAGGGTCATGGGGTCCCAACCTCGCTGCAGACTCCAAGGGCGTTAGCGCGGCGGCCACCTCTGCTCACGCTGCCGCCGCGCCCCCAAAGCTAACGGACCTCCTCGCCTCCCTGTTGTTCCTCCTCCTGCTGACGGTGCTGCCAACATTCATCCCGCCGCAGCTGCTGCGAATGCAGTTACTACAGCCCAGTGCTTTGTTAAGGTACGTGGCTCCTGGTTTGTTCTGACCGCTCATTCTCAGGTTCTGGTCACTTTCTAGAGTGTCACAGAGCAGGTGAACCCTACCCTTCTCCGAGAAATCCTCGTTTCTCGATTCGGCCCGATCAAGGAACTTGAGATTGTTCGTAGCAAGGCTTGTGCTTTCCTTGAATTCCACTCTGTTGAATCCGCCCGACGCGCCATCCTTACTTCGCTTCCTACCACGCAAGGCGGGGAGGGTGGTATTCGAATTGGCGAGGGAGACCCGGCTGCGTTGCTACATAACCGTGATGTTCCACGCATTACCGTTGAGACGAGGAAGGAGAGGGCCGATAGGCCGCCTCCACGGCCTCATTCGGGTGCGCGCGGAGGGCCACCCCCTGGTGCCGACTCGCGTGGTGGATTCAGGGGTGGTGCTGGAGGGGGTCGTGGACGCGGCGCTCCGCGAGGAGCTCCCAATCCCACTAAGTAAATGTGAGCCTTGTCAGTGATGTGGGGATTTGGCGTCTGTCTTTTCATCGTTGCTGTTTCCTATGCTTCAATAACATTCCTTCTTTTGAAGACAATCCGGTTCCCCACTCTGGGTGCCCTGTGCTGCATCTTGCAATGTCTCGTTCTTCACCCTCGGTTTTTATCGTTTTCCAGTCTTATCACCTTACCCTTTACGACTCCTGACCCCTCATACTCACGACGACCCCAAAGACCTCATCATTCACAACAAGTTCCTCCACTACACCACTCATGACGTGTCCAATCTATATAGCTAGCATTGTCCAGATTTCCTAACCTTCTGACGATTCCAATGCCCACTGTGTCTAGTCCTTCAGATCTAGTACTCTACTTTTTTCTTGGTGTCATCTCTTCCTGATTACTTCGTTACATACATATGCATCGTACCGGCCATATGAATTATGCGTGCAGAGTCTCTCAATTTTATTAATAATGACAGGAATGCATGCTGTATTGTTTTTGACGCCTGATAGTAAATCGTGTGAACCAAAGTCCTTGTCTCTGTTCGTGGTTGGGGCGCGTAGGGTGAATTGGAAAGAGAAGAACCTGGAGGCGATCTCGGAAGCTCATCAGCGGTTTGTGGATGTCCAAGAGCCTGGAAACGATGCGGCGGTCTCGGCGCTTAGACCGGAAGCAAACCCAACCCTTGAGCCTTGAAGCACACGCACACTTCACAGCCTTTCCTCATCGCTCCAGAGGCTTTTATGCTGTCTTTGGGCGCATTTCGTTGGGCGTCGCCTTGCCGTTCACGAGAGTGCTTCGTATTGGGTGTCTACTAACCAACTGTCATGGCACCTACCAAATTAGTCCGCGCTTCTATTGTCAAGGGTAGTTCCATCCAACGACGGGGTGAGCGCCCAATCACGATTTCAATCCCAGCTCGCAGGACTGCAGATCCAGAACGCTTGTCTTCGAAATCTTCGGTCGGCACCTCCGGTGAGCCTATCTGCAGTCCTCATTGCCACAGAAGCTGAATCCAAGATTTTGTAGCAGATTCGTCGACCCGTCCGTCCTCGATGCCCGCTAGTTCAAAGGCTCAGTCCATGCGACGCGTTCTCTTGAGATTGCCACCTGCCCCTCGGGCACGTTTCCGCCCCTCCCGTCCACCGCCTGAACCTCGCGATGCGATGGAAGTGGACGTGGAAGACGTCCAAACGATCCAAGCTCGGCGCCTGTTGAGTCACAATGTGCAATTCAAGATCATGAGCCCCTTCTCGACACCCTACATAGTACTATAATCGCCATGGCTCAGCTGCGCTCCGAAAGCAAGTCGCAGCTCCTGCTTCATCAGAAAGCCAAAGCCCAAACTCTCCTCGACAGAGCCACGATAAATAAGCTCAAGGCGTGCCTTACTGAAGCCGAGCACCGCCACCAACAGGATGAGTCTCTCATAGAGGATCTTCGTCGCGAACGAGATAGATTGTGCCAGGAGACCAGCCAGAAACTCGCAGAATCTCATGGACTTCGCTCCGCACACGGGCAGCTGGTGTCCTCATCGTTTTGTACTCTGACATCTCAAGAACATCTTCCCCAGGTTGCAGGGTCCGAGGTTCAATCAGACCTGGACCCACCCTCGAACTCGAGGCTCGAAGTTTCCCCTCAAGAGTTTCATCTCACTGAACCGACAACCCGTTCAGAGCAAATTGATTCATGCGTTGGTGAACACGTTGATAATCGATCCCCACACACTGTCGCGGACAAAGGCGCTCACAAGAGACAGGCCACCGTATATCTCCAGGCCATTCCACATCTCGAAGCCGAGCCGGATCGCCGCAGTCGGCGACTTGACCCCGAACCCCAGGCTTATACTTGCCCTGAACCGGGCGATGACACATTAACGCCTCAGGAGAGCCATCGTAGTCAACCTAGCCTCAACCCTGTTGCGACCGCGTCCACCGATAGGCCTCCGAAGAACCAAGCTCCGACCGATATCGAGGATGTCTTACGGGCCATCGTTCTCCAAACGGTCCAAGAACGAGACGCTGCTCGTCATGCCTGTCAGACCGCCCAAGCAGAGCTCGAAATTGCAAAGGAACGAGCTCGCAATCTCCAACTCCGGAACTCTGAACTCCTAACATACGACCTCGATCCCGTGGAACTTCGCCGCGTACTCGCTCACACAGATCAGGTCCAGAAGACAGATCGTGACAAGGTGACATACCTTAAACAGTACGCCACAATCCTTGGCGATCAGTATTCGAGGCGTAACAAGGAGCTTGAGACCTTGCTTGAGGAGCAGAAGCATAAGATACAGACGCAGGGCGCTGAACTGCAGGATCTCAGACTTGGCGCCCAAGATCACGAATCTCGGGAGGATCAAGCCCAGGATAACATTGAACAAGTTCTTCGGGCCATCCTGCTCCAGACCGTGCAAGAACGAGATGCAGCAAACATTAACGCTCAGAACGCTGAAGCACAGCTCAATATTGCGAACGAAAATGTGGCCAAGCTCGAAACCTCTTGCTCCGAACTTCGGAAATACGAGACAACCGTCGGGGAGCTTGAAATAGCACTCGCTCGAACTCAACAAGAATGGGCGAACTATCGTGCAGAGAGGGATGGAAACGCGGACTCTCTCAAACAAGAGATGGCCTCTCTCAGGCATGAGCATGACAAGTATATTAAGGAACGCGATGCCTGCGTCGCGGAACAACTTAATGGGATGACGACGCACGAGGCAGATCTCCGTACCTTGAGGCTTTCCCTCGACGAAGCTGAGGAATCGCGAGTCCAACTACAGAAATCGATGTCCCGAGTTGAGGATGAGCTCCGGTCTGTCCAGGAACACTTCAAAGACACGAGTTCCGAGCTCGAAACATTCCGCTTGGGATGTGCCGAACTTTCTTCCTTAAACGCAGGTCTTGCAGAGCAGATTGCTTCGCTGGAGGCCTACAAAGATAAACTTGAGCTCGAAGTTGAGCTTCAGAATTTCGCTCTTGAAGCCGGATATATCCATGACGAGCAGCACCTGTGCCGTCTGAAGGTACCTGGATTCGCGAAAGGCCTCATCAAACTTCAGCGACTAGCAGACGCAGTGCTCGAGTCACGTCCAAAAGAAAACAGTACAGCAACATCTTAACATCTCGTAACAGGTATGTTTTAATTGTTTTGTCGATCCTACGTCCAAAGTTAACGCCGAATACACTATACATTCATCAATTCAGCACTCAGTTATTCGGCGAACGTAATACTAAAGGTCCTGATGCAACCATCCGCTCCTGCACTCGCCACCGTACGCTCATCTGTCCAGGTGACAGCAGAGATCCCCCCGGGTCCCACGTTATTGAGGGCGATATGTTTCGTGTTTGGTTTAATGCTCCACACGAATACGTTGGTGTCAAGAGAGCCTGAGGCAAAGTGCTTCCCATCTGGAGCCCAGGCAAGGGAGAGGATTCGAGCCGTGTGGAAATTATGGGCCCTAATTTCGGACTGCAAAAAGAATTTGGAGCCCAGTTATGGCAGTGGATTGTGGGAAGTCGCACACCTTCTGACCATGATCATAGAGCACAACTCTGCCTTTTGACTGAATAAATGTATTAGACGAATGAATGTAGGAAGGGATGTTCACACATACATCACCAGAGAGCAGAAGTGAACCGTCAGGCGAGAAAGAGAGTGCTGTCACAGGAGAAGTGTGTCCTTGTATTTGGACAGGCTCTTTGGCACCCTCGAGGAGTTTGTTTTTTTCGTTCTGAACATTCTCCCAATTGATCTGCTCCCAATGGTACAGGTATATGTTCGAATCCTAGGCCATTACAATTAGTAACACAGGCAGAAACATCTCTGAAAGTGATAAGCGGATACACACCTCACCACCTACAGCAACAAGTCCCGCCGGTGATACCGCTATCGAAGAGGGACTATATTTTGTCATATCCAAACTGAAGAGATCCCGACCTTCCTTAACAACTCTAATGCTATTTTCCGTAAGTGCAAAGACCAGCCGTGCTTTTGTGGCAAAAATTGCACGTGGCTGCGGCTTGATCTCAGCGACGGTCGAACTAGTTGGGAGGTTATCTTCAAACCGGAGAAAACAACATAGAGCGGGGTCAGCGCTCAAAATAAAAATACTCACGTGAAAGAACGAGCAGGAGCATCTATCTCCCTCACACGATCGTCGAATCCAGTGGAATAGATATGATCGCCGGAGGAAGAGAGGGCCAGAATTTTGGAAGAGTGGCCGTCTCCTTTGGCGCGTTCAGCCTCGCCAGATGACGAAAATGCGACTACCTTGCCGTCAGAAGAGCTTGCAAACAAGGTTTTGTCACGCGAAAGGGCCAGGCTGGTGATTGGGGTTTGTATACCCTGCAATATGATGAATCTTAGAACGATCCTGACGTGGATTGGGATTGAAGTAGAACTAACCGGGAGAATCCTACTGGGTCTATCACCTGTTCGTTGGTCAAATATGTTGATATCGCCGTTCAGTGAAAGACTGGCAATTCCTTCGCTGCCTGCCCAGGTGCATCCAACTTGCTGATGGTCGACTCCTGGGCCCACTGTCCAGGAACTTATCGCTTGGCGTGTTTCAGCATCCCCTATGAGGTTTCGGGTCAGAAAAGGAACGTGATTATGAGATGTTCGCAGATTACACAATTTGACGGTGCGATCCGCGGAAACGGTGAAAAATGATTTGCTATCAGGGCTCCAACTGACGCCCCTCTGATATGCACGGAGGATGTGAGCAGTAATAGATTTCATTATTGAAATGGGAAAACCCTACCACACTGCCAGTATGAGCTTTTGGAACCTCTGCGACTGTATCCCCGGTCGTCCCGTCGTAAAGGAAAACTTTGAAGTCGGACCCGACACTGACGAAGTGGCCTCCAGAAGGTGAGTATCTCACATCTTGTACCCAGTTCGCGTGATTCGTAATTGTCTATGATCACACTTAATTCCGCACCGAATTCGCAGATCGGATCGGAAATCACCTTGCTGTAATTATAGTTGTCTGACGGTAGGCATCAGAATGTGGAATCGACGGGTGGCCGATGGTATTTACCGTAGAAAACAACAGATCTGTCATCTGTGATACTATTGAACGCACGATGACTGGAAGGCAACAGAGGACGTACCAGATCCAGAGACCGCACGGAAAGGTCTTTGATGGCGAATTGATACGGCATTAATTCTCTGGAGGAAGGCCGTCACTGGATGTTCAAAATAAAAGGACTGAAGAATGAAGGAGATTACTTTGGAGTGTCCTGTGATGTCCTTGTCTCCTCCCCCATCGATGGTGAACACCTTCCCGAACCTAACCAGAATAGATATTAGATATCATCAGGGGAACAGAGTGAAGATCAGAGGACTTGTCGAGTCCTTGGCCACCAGAAAATATACGTTTGCTTTCTCCATCCCAAGCTAGATCGAATCTGCAAAGCAAGAAGTACAGTAAGTTGGTATGATGCATAACATCCGATCACCACCATACATCTTTCCAGAAAAGACCTTGACCTCTCTCTTCAATACTCTATCCTCTCCAACCAGATCCCACACGCGCACTGAACACAGTCGCATGAATCTCAGATAATATGCGGCCAAACAAGTTAGGGATTTATTTCGTACCATTTCCACTATCATCAGCCGATGCACAGTAATATCCAGAAGGGGATATACGTGCTACGGTGGCATTCTTAACATGTCCGGCATACGAAGATGTAAGGAGAGGGTGCTAAAGATCCCAGAAGATCAGCTGTCCTCTGTAAATCGTACTGTGGAAACGATGCCTACATTCAGATCACGAATCTAGGCGTGATTACAGACGTTAAGTGATATCAAATTTCAAACGTATGGTGCTCGTTGCGCACAATGACAGTTCGACCTGAGGTATACACTATTTTGTCTCCACTAGAACTGAGCTTAGTAGATGAGCCCCTTTCTGTCCCCGGACTGCATGGAAATAAGCGTTCTGAATTAAGCCAGATTAGGCATGAGGATCACAGGGAGATATACCCATGAAACAACGAGTACCTTGCTTGAAGGACATTGTTGCTGCGATGGGTGTTACGCGACTCGGCAACTGCCGTGGCCACAACACCGCCTCAAACCACCTCAACCACAACGTGGGGCCAGGTTTGGCTGGACTGTGTATGCATTCGGATTCTTCCCCTCCAACTGGAAGCCACGAAGATCCTGTTGTACGCGCGTGTCTTTTACCATTGATTGTGAAATCATGGTTGACGTGTGTTTCCTAGTTCTTCAAGAGAAAGCGAAGAGCGGTCGCGCCTGACAGTCCAAATGCCCTCACTTCACTTGGGACCCAAGCTACTGATTCCCAGTCTCGCCCTCTGTATCGCGTCACCGATCTTCCTTCTATCAATCAACCGGCTGCTGTTCCTGCTCCGGCTCTGACAGATTTCAATGAACCCCCTCAAGTCACCGTCGACGCTTTCCTTCGTTCTGTCGAAAGGTCCGAGCCCCGGAATTTAAAATCGTACAAACGGAAACGTGGTCAAGAACGCCGGACCTTTATCAGCCTTGATGTTCCCTCGTCAGCCAATACAAGTAATACAGACCACAGCACATCCCCCTATGGGAGATTTAACGGCCCTCCTCTAGCAGCTCAAGGCATGCTTCCTATGCCTATGACACCCACCATCTCGGTCCGATCTCGCGCCTCCATTTCTACAATCCAAAAGTGCACTTCGGCTTGGGACCCCACTACTTCAGACGAAAACGGCCAAAAGTCCACCCCCAGGCGTGCGAAAGGCCTTGATATGAGGTCAACCCCACCCAAGTCTCGCCTCAAACACAGGACAATTCGGAAATGGGTCCATGTTGACCCTAAGCGGAGTGGTACATTCCCGCAACCTTCCTTCAGCATGGACTGGGGACCGTTTGAGAAATCTCTTTCGTCGGCCTCAGTAACGATGCCTATAAGTTCTTATGCACCATCTTTTCCCAGTCCGTCGGGAAGTACGAAAAGTGGTGCTGTAGCCAGAGCTACCAAGACCCCCCGGCAGAATTCGTCTATGGAAGGCAGAGGTTTTGGAGGCTCGCTCGCCTTTGTGAGCCTGGGAGAGCATGAGCTGAGCCTCAAAGCCGTTGGGTTGGGATCTTCCATTAAAAAAAGGTTTGTTTCCTGCCTTTCGGTCATTCGTCCGTGAAGTCATCTGAAAACCATGACGTAAAATTGAGGTCCTCTACCGTGATTCCGACCAAGACCCACAATCTTCCTAATCTTCGTGGTGCCTCACCACGCCCTTCCACACCAACCCGACCATCTCACTCGCAACCACTTGAACCGCTCACGCTCACATTCCAGTGAGATGAGTTCCCTTCAGGGATTTTAGAACTATTATCTAAATATATCCTTTAGGCAACCTTCCGTTTCGTTTCGATCCTTCGGTGCAGATGTGCAATTAGTGCCTTTACTATCCTTATCAGACCGTTCCTCACTTTCACCCGTTGATGGGATTCCCCTGTGTATTTCTACTCGCGATATAGCGTCACTTGATGCCTCGAAATCTTCACCCGGCGAGCTCCTCGTTCATGTATATGGTGAGATGTTGATGCTAACAAAAGAATTGCCGACAGAAGTTCCAACGGATCCGAATCCCTTGCAACTGCTACGCCAATCATCTCCTTTACCCCCTGATGATGTGTTTCTGGCCTCGGATCGCCGGATTTCAACCACCAAGGCACCAGCACCTGTACACAATATCAGTGCCACAGACGACGACTCGATAATGTCAAAGCCGTTTCGTCGCTTCCCAGCCCACGCCCCATCTATCGTACGTCATGATGAATACGACGACAACCGAAGCATTCAATGCCATCCCCAGCCTTCAGTCCCCAGTTCTCACACTCTTCCCTCTCTCTGCACGGCCGACAGCTCGGACTTGGCTGAGATGCGTGGTGATGCTATACGTCATCTATACGCCCCGCCTAGAATGCCTCTCGAGCCTGTTTCATTATCCTCTTTCAGCGACCCACATGTCACTTCGGAGATTCACCGTCTGATCGAGAGGGCTTTGGCTGGTGATGAAGGCAGGCAAGATAGCACATCTGTTTCTGTAAGGAAGGTCATGAGACAGCGTCCAGTCAAACCCAGAGGGTCACTTGTGCGTGAGGGGGCGGAGACAGGGCCTCGGAATGAAGGAGAGTCGGAGCCCGCAAGACTAGAGCCGTTATCGCCCCCCTTGGTCAAGAGAGAGAGCTCAAGTCCAAACAACGTGACTTCTCTGAGATTATCCTCGGCCCCCGCGTCCCGCCCATCAGGTCAATTTAACTTGAGTTTCTCTGTTGATTGAAATTCTGACTCTTATTTGCCGTTCTGCAGTACTGAAGACGCCCACCCTTCAAAGAACGCTCTGTGTGCCTCGTGTCCTAATTCCTGCAACCCCTTCGTCGACACATGAAGGCGAGACAACGACAAATGTCTCCGAATCGAGCACGTTGTGGGTGCCCTCAACGCCAGAATCTAGCCCCTTCAAGATTCAAGAGGTTGTCCCCCCAAAATTCGGACGTTTTGAAGACGTATTTCGATAATAATGGATTGTAATAATTCGACAGTATTCATTATGTATCTGGTATCATACAGCAATATACCCGGAGCAGCAATACAGGCTAAATTAGCTGAAATTTATAGAGGAACCCAGTGACCGGGAAGCTTTTCCCATATCTGATCCTGAGCAGCCAAAAGCGACAGGCTGTCCACGACGCTCCACTGCCCAACGCGAGACCACATCTCGTCCTGCTTAAGAACTGCCATCATCCGATCTAGGGTGACGGTTGATAGGGGATTTTGTGCACTACGGAAGGAGTGGGTGCGGACAATATCTTTGATCTTGTGGGAGAGCAGTTCGGGAGTGAGGGGTAGATAACATTCTTCGTACATGCCAGGCGGCGACGAGGGATCTTCGTCAATTAGATCGTCATATTCATTGGTGGCTTGGGTTCGTTTGCTAGCATTTGCAGATGGGGTGGTCGTATTGATACTCGGGCCAAAAGGGTCCGCAAGCGTGGAGGGTGTCCGTTGTACAGGAGGATCGCTCCACAAACGGAAGCGCCCCAGTCGAGCAGGATAAGGCAATTGAGAATCCGGCGCGGGCGATTGCTTGTGCCATTTTCGTCCTGGCCCAGGGACGACGATTACTTCGCCTTCCCGATAAAGACTTCGTATTGTCACTTCGAAAAGTTTCTTCATCTTGTGCGTAAGAGAAGCCGCGGTAATCTTGATAGGAGGTGCTTTCCGCCTCGAGGACGAAGTTGATGAGCCAGAAACATGCTTGTTCGATTGACTGGACTGCCGGTGAAGGCGATGGCTCGTACTCCCAGACTCTTGAAGTTGAGTCTCGCGTAGTTTATCCTTCTCCACCTTGCGTATCTCCCGTTCTCTCCGTTTGGCTTCAGCGAGCACGATGCGGCGGGAAAGATACCGTAGATCGGGCGCATTGCGAAGATACTCGAGGGTAAATCCCGGACGGTCAAATGAAGGTTTCAGATATGTGGTGTTGTTCCGTAAACGTTTCTGAGTTGGAGTTGCAGAATCGGATGTATCTTCTGGATCTTTTGACGTTGGGTCAAAGTCCTCGTGTGTCATGTAGTATTTAAGGTAGTACCCAAAGGTCTTCGCAGTGAGATCTCGTGACCGTATGAGGGATGGATGAATAAGATCGCCAGAGGACGCCTGTTGCGATGTAATGGTCAAAACTAAGAGAACGGATGTGGCAGTGGATGTCAAAAGAAGACGTACATCGTCGGACGCTTGTATAGGCGAAGAACATGATACAACGGATGATCGAGAGAAAGTAGGCGATTCAGGATCTTGCACACGATTACGTCCGCGCGACGGCGTTGTGAGTAAAGGTTGGACGGGAAGAACAGGGGGCGGAGGGACGGAAAACGACTTCGAGTATTGGTTTATGTGTAGATCGTGAACTTCTTGCCAATGGAAGCATTCTTCCCGCAAGTCCAATAATTCCTCTATCGATTGTAACGTGACTTGACGACTATACCCCGGTTCCTTTGAGCCTTTCTTAGATTGTACAGTCCCAATGATGCGAACGACTGCGCCGACATTGAATCGCCGGGGTGGTGTTATAGGCTCGATGACGCGAGGAATAGCTGAAGGATGCGATGGCTGAATGGGTTGTGCCTTCGTGATGGTCTCATGACACTCTAAAACTCTTGTCCCATCATCAACTAGAGGAAGTTGCACGTTGAGCCAATACGAAACGAAATACACAAATTTATGGCTCATGAAGTCTTACTGAAATGACTGGTACGGTAATTGTTCTCGTTATCCCACTGATCTACTCCGACGATGATCCCAACCAGTTTGATGAAACGCACCGGCGTGCTACCGAGATACCAGGCATCGATGTCTGGATACAGCTGTTGGTTCTGCCAAGTTAAAAGAGCAGGAAGACATACCATTAAAGGCTGGGACCAGACTGAGTACATCGCTATTCCAGCAGGGGGCAATTATACCTGGCCTGCAGACATACTCTCTGGCCTCTTGCTTCGTGTATGCCCGCAAGTCCATTCGGTATCCACTGTGTTTCGAACGGGTGTAGCCGATGCTGGCCCAAGTGTGTATCCTTGTTTAGTGGAGGGACGGCGAGTCCCGGGCCAAGGGGTGTCATAGTCACGCGCCAAGGCCCATAAGAAACTGACTCCGGTGGAATAGTTATCCGATCCCCGTCTTTGATCCCCCGTCTTTTCCTGGTCACCCATCTACGATTCAAGTTTCTGCGCCCCAGCTCACCGTGGCTCGTAGAGTAGTTCAGCGACGCTGTGCTTTATTTAGCTCTTATCCTGCCTAGCTCCCATTTCCTCATTCGCGATGGCCGGGATGTTTCGAATTTCCCCCCATCTATGGGAGAAGATACATCACTTTGCTGCATTCCCACAGACCGGCAGTATGTTCTCATAGTCATATAGTAGAAGTATTCTCCGACTCATAAGGCCATTTAGTCTCTCTACAACAGATGGTGCTCTTTGGCCAGAATCCTTCTCAAGGCACGCTCTTACAAGCAAGTCGGTTCCTATCGGGTAAGTCCCCATTGCCTTTTGTACTCGTTTCAAGCATGGACCAGGCATATGTTGGTAGAGGAATTGCCTGTGAGATTGGCTCATCGGGTTAAGGAACTGGACGAGCTTCCACACCATCTCAGCGAAATGCCCTCGATTATCAAAGTCAAAGAATGGTATGCTCAATCCTTCCAGGTATATGCCTCATCTTTCCAGCAAGTCAATGTTCCTGAATCCCTTTGACAATCCAATCCAATGATAGGAACTGATCGACTTTCCGCCCTACACCCCACCGCCAGAATTGTACTCGGTCTTATATAGCGTTGCGAACAAAAAATCGGCCACCCAGCACCTTCCAGAATCTGTTCCAAACCCCAGCATGCATAAACTCTTAAGTTCGCAGGCGGCCCCTTCAATAAATGGGTCCAATGCAAGTTCTACGACCACTTACTTTGAAGGACAACATATCAATAATGGTAAATTCCGAATACCCATCGAACGGAGGTTCGTTGCTGGATTATGCAAATAATTTCTATCTTAATGTGGCCCCATTTTTCTAGGTACTATGCCGGTACACCGCGAGACGTTATTTACCCGCCATCGGTGTATGAATATAACGCTAAATTCACAAAGCTCATTAATAACATCAAACGACGGCACGACCCTACCGTCACTACCGTTGCGCAAGGTATTCTAGACTGGAAGCGTTCCAGAAATGTTTCCACAATTGGTATGGACGTGCAACGCTGGCTGGACCGTTTTTATATGTCACGTATTGGAATCCGCTTCCTGATTGGCCAGCGTGCGTTCTAAATCTTCCCTGCGACACACCGAAACTAACTTCTCGCCAACTAGACATTGCTTTGAACACACTGCAATCTCATGAAGATTATGTTGGCATTATTTGTACCAATACTGTGCGTTCCGCACTTTTTTTTCTCTTTTCTCAGCTTTTTGACTCGGCCGGTGGCCTATCACTAATTTCCATAGAATGTGCATGATATTGCGCATGAGGCCATCGAAAATGCCCGGTTTGTGTGTGAGGAACACTATGCCATGTTCAAAGGACCTCCTGTGCAGCTCATCTGTCCAAAAAATCTAAGTTTCCCGTACGTGCCAGGACATTTGTGAGTTGGGGACGTCGTCATCCCCTGGCTTCGACTATTCAAAGTTCACTCCTAAGGTCTCATATCATGTTTGAGCTGTTAAAAAACTCGCTCCGCGCAGTCGTCGAATTATACGGGACATCCGACGAGTCAAAACTTCCCCCTATCAAAGTCGTCGTCGTCGAAGGCAAAGAGGACATCACTATAAAAATTAGCGATGAAGGGGGTGGTATTCCGCGAAGCGCGATACCCCTGATATGGACGTATATGTATACGACGATGCAGAGCCAGGGAATCGATCAGGATTTCCAGTCGAGCGACTTTAAAGCGCCCATGGCTGGATTTGGATATGGCTTACCGCTATCACGGTTGGTGAGTGCACTCTTTTTTCTTGCTTAAGTCCTGGATGATAGTCTGATGTTCTGACCGTGCTTTTGTGGGATATCCAGTATGCGCGATACTTTGGAGGCGATCTGCGTCTCATATCGATGGAGGGATACGGCACTGACGTGTACATCCATCTCAATCGCCTTTCGAGCAGCCGAGAGCCTCTTCAATGACATATGCCTTCGTCCACCAATAAGGTAAACTGCGACTTCGATCTTTCTGCACCCCCTTTTGCATTGACGTTGCTTCTCCTCTCCCCTTTTTTTTCACCCGTTCGCGATCAGTTGCTCATTTATTTGGTAGCATCTCTGCGCACATTTGTACAACCCAAGCTTGTATCAATCCTAGTTACTTATGGATGAGCAGTACCGTGCAGTACAATTTTTTCGTACGTTCAAAGCGCCGTCACACAAGTTAATGCGTGATAGAAATTTCTGGCATTTATGATAGGGGTCACCTAAGATCTAGTCACTTTATCCATTATGTACGGAAAGGGGTAATGTATCACAAATCTCTCGCCCAACACCAAGAGCGCGGAGGGGGGAATACTCGCTTTCGACGACTAAGAACGAAAGTAGAGGAAAGAGATGAAGTGTGACGAGAATATGAATCAAATAATCTTTCCCTCTTTTCCCGTAACCCGATGCCCACAGTAAAGGCATGGTACTGAATAGAGAGGGAAGTACGGGCGGCGCCAGAATAGTGCCCCAGAAGAAAGAGAGAGGACTGGCATGCAATCTTACTATGATGTTGACGACAGGCGCCAGCAGAAACGCAAGCAAGACTCGAGAATACTGGAGACAATTAATCTCGATTGGAATCTCATATAAAGCGTCAGATACAAATATGCACGGGTAGAACGATGATAAATGCAGTCAATCACGCTCGGAGCTGGTTTCTGAGATTCTGCTCAAGAGGTCCGCGAGGGCGGATAAATTGGACGTAAGCACCATCTCTGTGTGGCATAACAGAAGCAGTGAGAACCGGAGCCGAGGTGTAATTGGGTATTACATACTGGATAACCATCTTGTCATTCTTCAATTGGGGATAATCCTCCTTGTTGACATTGGTGAAGCCCCACTTCTTGGAGACGATGATCTTCTGGCGGCCAGGGAACTTGTATCGAGCGCGTCGGAGGGCCTCAATGACGACAGCTGCATTGGAATCCTTCGTGCGGATGGAGAGGATTATTTGGCCAATATTCACACGGGCTACAGTGCCGTACGGCTTCCCCCAAGCACCACGCATGCCGGTTTGCAGACTATATTTCATTAGTCATCGCGGACCATCGAGTCAGAAAGAAATGAATCCGAAACGTGCCGAAAATGCTGAACATACCGATCAGCACCGGCACAGCTCAACATCTTGTTGATGCGAAGAACGTGGAAGGGATGTACGCGGACGCGGAGATGGAACGAGTCCTTTCCGGATGTCTTGCTTACATACTTGTTGGCACAAATACGGGCAGCCTCAAGTGCCTCGGATGAAACTTGCTCATACTCGTCAGAGACGAGGTGGGCACAGAAAGGAAAGTCATCAACGCTTGCGCGCTTGCGACCCAGGTCGAAAATACGGATCTATGTGGAGAGTAAACATTGGGTCTAAGTAAGCATACAGAAAAAAAAAACAACTGGGAGCACTCGATGACGGTCACTGGGGATACCCAGGGTAGACGGGCAACGGGGAAGACGCATACCTTTGGATCGGGCACACCACGGTTGTACCTGGATTTCGGATACGGCTTGTTTTTGCAGTATCGGTAGCAGCATGCAGGGCGACGTCCCATCGTGAGCAATGCGGTAGTAATACAGAGGCTAAGTTGATATTGAGGTGAGTGGGTGGACGAAACAAGAACAGCGGGAAGGGAGAGTGGACCTTTATAATTACAAAGGTGATCCACGGCAGAAAGGACAGGTAAGTTCCGGCAGATTATGTCATCACTGTATAGTTTTGCGATTAGCAATGACAGTCACGAACGCTCTCGAATGCTCTATGACAACTTAGATGTGATTCCAGAGTCGCTCGCTCGCTGATGCGAAGCATATTACTTCCTGGGTGAATTAATGTGTGGAGGTCAGCACTTTACGTAATCAATCATATCATCTCTGGCATTCTCTGCTGACGAGACTGCTTGTGCTGGTGTAAAGTATAAGGTCAAATTACAGCGCATGTCGAAGAGACACATTCTTCTTATATATAATAAATACTGGGCCCTCTCTGGACGAGTTAGCAAATGTACCCATCTCGATGCTACCCCACGCCCAGGAGAAATTGGACCTTAGCTTGGCCTTGGCTCGTTCATTCGCAACACGCTGTTTTTTGTCGAGTTGACCCACGCCGTGCGTAAGCCGGCCAATGAGCAGTATTGATATGACGTTACCTTGCAAGGCCAGGGGTCATTCAAAGCGCACCTGAGGCAATCACTTTCGGCACTGAACACATGCACATCATCTACTAACTTTGAACCATGCTATGTAGATACCAATAGCACATCTAGAATAGAGTAGGACGGTGTAAGGCTGCGCCATGCGCGCTTACGGTGATGATCGATTACATCATCGTTATTAGCATGAAGCAAGGCTATTTCCGCCACACCTTCCTTTCTCTGCGACGACGGTATGGGTACCAAGAAACTATCAGAAAAAACGCCTACTGTCGGAAGTCAATTGTCTCTCAGTGCGCTTCTCTCTGCGAAGGCGCCAATCGATGAAGAGTTAGATGACATATTTAAACACAGTGTCAGTTCCAACACTTCCCGGCGTTAAACTGTGGATGTTAAAGTATTGCAAATGTAGATTGGGGCTTCAAAAGTTATCGAACCGTCTACCCTTACCTCAGCGAAGCCCAACAAACGCAAAGAGTATAGTGAGCCCACGGCCGAGCGAGAGGGAAAACGAAGGAAGTCCTTAGGTACCACAACGGAACGTCTCAGTCCATCGTCTCACCAAATATCCCCTGCTGCTTCCGTTGAGGGGGACGTTGTAGTGGCACCAAGTAAATTGGACGAATCTTCTGATGAAGATCAATCCGACCTTGAAAATGCATATATCGCCCGACACAATGCTAGACTAGCCCCCACCAAGCCGTCACCCACAAAATCCAAGGCCGGTAAACTCCCTGCAGAAGAGGAGTCCTCATCAGATCCCTCTGTTGAGGGTGATGGTGATCACCCTGATCTGTCAACTTCACTCGTCCATGAATCTCTCCTCGCTAAATCATCTAATACGTCCACATCCAAGGCCTCGTCACAAAAGCGATTCGTCCCAGAAGGCGAGACCAGAGAACAACGCGATGCACGTACCATATTTATTGGGAACCTTCCTGTGGAAGCCGCAAAAACAAAAGTCCGTACACAACACTCTCATTCGTTACCCGAAACTCTTCTCTGAATGACTGCCACCCCATTTGTTGTCCGTTTAGTCTGCCCTCAAGGGTCTCACTCGACTCATACTTTCGAATGTTCCTGGCGCCAAGATTGAATCTACACGCTTCCGCTCCGTGGCCTTCAAAAACCCCACTGCAGAACTTCCCAAATCCAGTGATGAGGCCGAAGCCCCCAACGATAACAAACACAAAGTTGGGTCCCAGAAGAAAGATGCCCGACCGCCCGCCAGTACAGGACTATCAACAAAACAGTTGCGTCAGCAAAGTCGTGCGGCCGAATGGCGGTCTCAGGAGGACGAAGTTGCCGAGCGGCCCGGCTCTGGAAAAGTGTACCTCGATCCAGCGGAGAAGAAACGCATCGCTTTTATAAAAGGCGAATTCCACGAAGGGGCTGATGCGGTTCATGCTTACGTCGTGTTCGCACACCCAGCGCCAAATCGTTCGCTGAATGTCCCCCCAATATTCGATCCATACGAAGCTGCCAAGCTGGCTGTGAAGAAATGCGATGGTGTCGTCTATATGGAACGCACCCTTCGCGTCGACCATGTAGGCGGTACGGCTGCCGGCGTGAGCAAGCGGGGAGGAACCGGCCATCTGGACCCGCGCAGGTCCATTTTCGTTGGTAACTTGGACTTCCAGTCCAAAGAAGAAGATATTCGAGCCTACTTTGAAGCCCTTCTTACTACTGAGCATGGACTACCGGGAGAGGATGATGAAGGCGACGAAGGCAAGTCCTCTGCGGACCCCGTAGCATCAACCAAGACATGGGTTGTACACGTTCGCCTCGTGCGCGACCAAGACACGCAGCTTGGAAAAGGTTTTGCCTACGTCGAGTTTTCCGTGAGTCCTAGTCCTGCGCGTTTTCAGTTTGAGTTGCCCCTCGATGTTTAAGTTTGGTGATTTTATGCTAGGATCGGACATGTGTCGACGAAGTCCTCGCCATGGAACAGGGTAAAATTCGTTTCGCCAAGCGGAAACTTCGCGTGGAACGATGCAAAGTAAAACCGGGCTCCAAGCCACCTAGACAAGCCTCCACCACTCGCCCCACTACCACGTCGACATTGCCCAAATCGCCAGCCGCTCCGGCTGGAGCAAGGAAAGTGTCATCTGCGAAGCCAAAGGCGGTCACCACTGCAATTAGCATACCTAAAGGCGATCCTTCTCTCGGAGAGCGTCTTAAAGGTCTGGATAAGGAAGCTAGGCGGACCGCAAAGTCTTCCGACGCGGACCGCATCGCCAGGAGGTTGGCCAAGAAACAGGCGAGGAACGCGTTAGAGAGGGAGGGTGTTGCGGAGTCTCGCAAATTGAAAAAGGGTGGGATTTTAGGCAACCCGAAGAGAGTTGGGGGCCCAAAGCCCAAGGCCAAGCCTTCTCGAATAAGAAGTGACAAGAGCGTGTCGAAACGCAACAACAAAAAGTGATATTGTGGAGATCGACCAGCGTTCTTACTGTTTAGGTTTCTGTGGGAGCCAGATATGTAATTGACGATATCGATTGTAGTCTAACCACGGTGTCTGAGCTACCTCCTTTCCCTTCGTGTGCTTAAGCTAACAAGTATGGGAGTGGGAGAAGGCGGCATACAGACCCGGCGCCAAAAAATGAGTGCAAACATGTAAGGGTCACTTTGGCTGCATGTTTCTGGCGTAGCAGAAGTGGCCCTAATAGGCGCGTGCGTGTACTACTGAGTGCTCTGGGACGATCCCGGAATCAGCATTATCCCCGTACATTGATCGGCAAACATCGGGCGGGGTACACCAACTATCTCGTTGGAACCCTGCCCGATTTTGTGTACATGCTTCATATGTTGGGTCAATGAGTCTAGACGACCCAGATCTACTCCACAAATCCCGCATTGCCATTTCACGACGCACTTTGAGGCTTCCCCTTCGGCCTCAGGGAAAACATAGGGAAATTCTCTCGTTGGAGGGTGGCCGAGACGGAGTACTCTCTGTAGGCGGCAGGAAACTGACTCCCGTTTTGTGTGTTTGCGGATTGCCACCAATCTCTGTTCAATATAACGGCTGGGCCCAGCAGAAGTCTTCAGGGGTAATTGGGACCATAACGATTTGGGAGGGCTTATGCAAGGTCACAAGCCGGTGCCACCCACTCGGTGTTTTGGATTGCAATTGGTATACGTGAATCCCGACATGGTGAGGTCAAACGATGAGCTCATAAGGCAACGATCGCCTGGGAAAGCGCAGCTGTGTCAACGAGAATGGTGCATCTAAACTGCACAGCCATGGAGTGTAGTCCCCGGCATTTCCCCTAGCTGCACAGCCCGGGGATCGGAATGCAAGCAGTTTGCCTGGTGTCTCCCTTCAAAGTGCAAGTAACGACACTGCCACTCCCAACGTGCGCTCAGTGGTGTGTCCTCACATGTACGCTGACGAGTTTCTCTCCAGTATACTCGAACCAGATGATGCGCTGGTGCGGGTTCATGTAAGAGATTACCCGTACTTATCCTATCCATGACTGACTAAAAGTAAGTACTTGGATGTGACTCTCAGTTTGCGGGTCTGTGTGGATCCGATTTGCATGCTTTTCGTGGACTTGAGCCTTTCTCCAAGCCGTGTGTGCCAACTAAATCTGCCCTCGCTCCGGCCGCCCCATACATATTAATACTAGATATGTCATGGGCCACGAGTTTCTTGGAGAAATCGTGGCGTTGGGACCAGCGTATGACGACCCTGCTAGACTGAAAAGGCCGGCCTTGTATCCAACTCTCAAAGTTGGTGATCGCATCATTTCACCATTCACTTCTTCCTGTGCTGAATGCAAGTGCGTCACCTGGAATATCCAAATTCCATCATAGCACATGTCTAAGATGATGTGCTAGCTTTTGCCGTATTGGACTTTCATCACGATGTGTGGAATCCAAATTGTTCGGGTCCCTCGCTCTGCCCGGCGCACAGGCTCAGTATGTCCGCATTCCAAAGGCTGGAGGAACACTTTTCCTTGTGCCGAGACTACCCAGCACCAGGGGTGTGATTGATGAGTCTTTGCTCTTGTTGGGTGATGTGCTCCCTACGGGTTATTTTGCCGCTCTTCAAGCTCTTCGTCATCCCAACTTGCAGACTCTGATTGGTCCAGATCACACACCCTTTCCTGGATCTTGGATGCTGGCTACATCTGTGCACCAGCCATATTCCCCAACCGAGCTTTCGGATGATGAAAAAGTCATCACATGCGCTGTCGTCGGTTTAGGACCTGTTGGAATCGTGCGCATGGCGTTCCGTTCGTCACCGGTGACCAAGCTAAGCCTCCGTAGTGTGCATTAGTCAGTCTCCTCGATATGCTTGACAGCATGCAACGCAAGTACAAGGTTCTAGCTATAGATCCTAATCAAGCAAGACGAGCCAAGGGGGCGAAGATATTGGCTAAACTTGGTCATAATAGAGATCCTGCAGTATTAGTCGTCTCCCCTGACGAGGCACTGGGTGCTCTGAAGCAATTGAATCTCCCTTTTGGATGCCATACTGTCCTAGGGGTCCGTTTCGGGTTTGTGTGTATTCCAGCATTGACAATATTCGATATATAGGTTGTCGGAAATAATGCTGCACTGGAGCTGTCGTACAACCTCATTCACCCCTTTGGTGTCATCAGCTCTGTCGGTACGTGAACCCGTCGGAAATGGATTTGAGGTCGACTCACCGGCGCTGCCTCTGAAGGCGTACACACCAACCCTGTGTTTCCACTAACAGGAGACGAGCTCTATGCTAAGAACGTCTCACTCAGCTTTGGGCGCTGTCCTGTGCGGGCCCTGCATCCGTATGCCCTCGATGTGCTTGTGCGACACCAGGATGTTTTCGGAAGCGTTGGTGGGGATGCAGGGTTAATTGACAAAGTTGTTGGAATGCATGACGAGGAAGTGAAGGCCGTCTATGCCGATTTTGAAGCTGGACGCGTTGGAAAATGCCTCTTAGCGCCTTGGGGGTTCACCGGGGATGCCTTGGAGCTACAATATGATGTTCAGAAAATAAATAAATAATGAGTACTGCTTAAGTTGCGCCCGGGATCAAAGTCAGAACCCTCCAGCCCAAGTCATTGCAGCGGGCTACAACCAGCACTAGAAACCATCGTCGTATATACCCTCCCTGAAGAATCCTACTCTCTGATCCCGCTTCTAGTTTTGACCCCTGGCGGGCTCCTCACTCTCGCAGACGAACCCCCTATCTATCTCAGCCTACTAGGCTCATATTATCAGCAGTGGTACAAACTTTCTGCGCATTTCATAAAGGCCACCTCTATGCCATATCCCTCCCCCGATGCGTATGCGCAGATTAAGAAGACGAAGAAAGCTCGGGGTGTACCCGCTCGATCAACCACTTCGAGCATGTCGACCAGCCCAGTTAACTCACAACTGCTTTCGATTGCCGCGGAACGAGGCATGTCCCCCAGACCCGCCCCAGGGCTTCTTGTGGGCGATGGCGTGGATAGTGTCTGGTGCGTAGCAACTTGCTTTCATCGTGTTGGATGGCATTTAGACTGATGACATCCATAGTCCCTCAATAGCGGACGAGAGCCCGTTTATGATATCTGCAGTGAGGTCCTCGATCCACGAAGTGGGAGACTCTCCACTGCCTGAGCAACAAACGGCCAGCCGCCGTAGGACGGACTCACTTTCTATGAGAAATCCAGCATTAACTACCATGGTGAAATCGGCGTCCCCCGCCCCCCCGGAATGCACGTCGCCCCCAACCTGGCCAACTCATCCCGACATCGTCGATGTCCGTCTACTGGACAGCTCTGCACCCCAGACGTACGCGATCTATGGACCTGTCGGATCTGATCTGAACCCCATCCACGTGTCTATTGGTGAAGTCGCGGCCCCTCGCCGTATCAGCGCTGCCGATGCCCTTGGGTCGATTGTCTCTGGAAAGTATCAACAGTCCACGGTGGCTGATCGTCCTAATTCCTCTCCTGTTCCAGGCCGACAGCAGGCTGGAGTATATGTGCACTCCTTGCCTTCTGCTTCGGAACCAGAGCTTCCATCTTCCCCGTCTGATTCAGACGATAATCACCGATTCCCGCCAAGGACAGTCATCGATACGCCTGGACACACTAGCAGTCCCGTTTTCGCGAAGTGAGTACCGTTCCTATTTGAATTGCATTTGTCTGGACGAATGAAGCAGAGGTCGCGTGGTGTCAGCGAGGCACAACCCAATCTGACCTTGTAAATGCTTCTCTACAGATCACTGACAACCGCTGGCCACAAGGCAGGGGCCGCCTTGGAGGCTATATCGCATAGAATCCGACGCGGTGCGCCGGCTCAGGGCCCCAAGCCCATACTTGAGCCGGTCACCACCCGTACTCACGAGCGGGCTGAGAATCGTTCACCGAGCTTCACATCCAACGTCTCCAACGCTTCGCACTCTGATGATATTTTGTGGGTGAAGTGGGATTCATTGGACGAGAGGCGGCTGCTTATTATGGGATATTACGGAGGCGGCATTCAGATTTGGGATGTGACGGATTTGGATGCAGTGCACGAGGTTCTTCACCTCACAAGGATATTTTCGCGTTCGCATCCCCGTACTGGCCGTATATTACCGGCCCCTCCCCCTTCTAATCATGGCGACACGATGGATGGACTTACATCGGCCCGACCGTTACTTGGGATACTTCTTGATACTGCAGAATTGGTGCTGTATTCATTGGGCCATCATAATGTGGCTAAGCGGGTAACATTGGCCCCTGCATCCGAACGCACAATCAACGACTGTGACATGCAGGTCAGCGAATTGTTCATCGTCGTTTCTACCCTGGTAAGCCATGTTTGTCTGGCCTCTCCCACGATAGATTCAGTCACATCCCTTCCACCTTTCCAGAGTGCAAGCCATGACGTCTCTGTTCATGTTCTGTCAGCATACGACCTCTCCAGTTTGCATGTATTCCATCTTTCTCCAAACACGGCACTCGTCCCCTTGTCCCTTTCTAGACGCCTCCTTTCGATACCATTGCAGCCATCTTCACCCTCTCCAAAACGTCACAATCGCCCTACCACACTTCAGAGTGGCATCGCGGCTCTCAAGGACGGTGTGGGTTTGGCAGGGTCGATGAAGACGGAGGTAGCGACGACAGCGCGTGGTGTATGGAGTGGGGTGTCGGCTGTCGCGAGCAGCACGTGGGGCGGTCTGATTGCAGGTGTTTCAGTGCAGCCCCCTGTGCAGGAGCCATCTTCCGCCCCATCTAAGTGGTCCTTTTCCCGCAGTGCTCCAACTTCCGGCTCAGCCGGGTCGAGAGCGGGTGGAGAGTGGCGCCTCTCTTCCCCAGGGGGCGTTTCTGCCCTCAAGACGCCGCCCACAGCCAGTTCAGACTACCGCAGCCACCATCGCTTAGGGAGCGGGAGTGAATCATTGATTTTAGGCCCACAGGATGCGGAGTCGGCAGGAACGCGGTGGATTGCGGTGTATGACCTTTACCCCTTATTGGGAATGCAGGCCCCTGCCTCAGCACCTTTCCTGATGGCCCATTTCCCGCTTACCCAGCCATCTGATATTGCAGGGCCTTCTTCGTCCCCTGCGATCTCCGCCTTATCCATCTCGCCATCTGGAGCCTTATTGGCTGCAGCCGATGAAGAGGGGACTGTTGTCAAGGTTTTCCAGTTGCGTGGGTATGGAGTCATTCAGCGGCGCGATTCTTTCCATATGGCGTCGAGTCCTCGTCCCCCTCGCCCACCGTCTCTCCCTCCTTCACCCAGCGATACATATTCCGGATCACCTTTTATTGTGTATGGATCCTCGTCTACTTCCCGGTCAAGGCGCCGCAGCTCTTCATCAAGTATAAATAAGCCCACTCTAATTACTCCCCATAACACTATCCGGGGGGATCGAAGGGGCGCTTCGCATGTCGGACCGGGTCAGCGGAATGTATGGCATATCTACGATCTTTTGCGTGGTATGACGAAAGCCAGGGTCGAAGGTGTGAGTTGGGCTCATGATGAGCGTTGGGTTAGCATCAGTACCGCCGCTGGCACATTGCGTAAGTTATCATTTGTAGTGCCCCTGAATTTTAACAATGAAATGGTGACTGACTATTGCCCGTTGTGCAGATATATTTGCTACTAACCCGTATGGCGGCCCCACAGATGAGGATTCGCACGTGGATGGAAGGGTTAGGAATGTAACCGATTTTGTTCGTCTCGACATTTCCCGTCTAGTCACGACCTTCAGCTGACAAGTCGTGTATTCTTAGCAACCACTCTCCACTGATCTCCATTCCATAACGCGCGTCCATATAAGAGCAACAGGCTCCCCTATTTCACCGCCTAGACCAGGATATCCTCGAGGATCAGGACCCTTGATTTCACCTGTATTTCCCTCACTATCCACTTCCTTGCGTTCCATGTTTAGCCCCCGTAACGTCTCTCCTCCCACCAGCGCTAATTTCCCCACACCGTATTCGCAGTCTCCTACACGACCAACTACTGGTTTCCAGGATATATTGGTCACGGTTCCATTTGCGGGTCGCCTTGAGCTGCACCGAATGAATATTATCCCTCCCACCAAGAGTCTCGAACCCCCGCCAACGACCCCGGCGGTGAATGCACCCCCCCATACCACCCTCGCAAAGCCAAGTACCTCGTTGCCTTCTTCAGGACTAACACATATGATGCATACGGTCCGTGGCAATGCAGCGTCTGGCCTCCGAGCCCGTCAAAGCCTAAAGGCGACTTGGGATATCCGGAAACATGGAGAGTGGGAGGATGTCAAGGGTGAATTTTTGGAGAGTAGCCCTGTCCATCCGTCTTTCGAGCAGGAGTGAGTTTTCGATTGCGTATCCTTTGAGAATCGCGTTTGATGTCATTCGTTTGGTTTTTGGTAGCTGGCTGTCTGAGGCCGAATTGTCCACCGGTACGACTTCGTTATCAATGCTGCCGGATTCGGTGTACCTTTCCCATCAATTTTCTTTCTATTCCCTTGCTGATGATTGGCAAGCACTCCTTCTGCGGAGCGTCTTCGAGCTGCCCTGCGCCAAGATTGAGGTCCGAAAGGAAGTGGAGATCAGCCCGTTCCCAAGCTCCACAGCAACCTCGAACCGTCGCAATAAGGGCACGGCCGAGTCGTTTGTGCAGGGTAATGCCAATATGGGATCGCCCTTCGATGAGCCTTTGGCCTCAGCTATTCAGGCCCGTCTGGATCCCCCGCCTTCCGAGCCGGGGGTTATCCCTAGTTATCCGAACGGTCTGCACGTTGGTCCCAATAGCTGGCGGGACCCAACTCTCCCACTCCGGCATGCAGCCGTCGGGATCTCGGATGGCGTCGGCGAGGGGCTGAAACAGCTTCGACGCGAACTTGTCAAGGTTGCTAAGAGCCCCAACAAGAATAGCACCGTTCGGGCGCCAACAGCTCTTACATTCGATGAGCATGACGCTGTTGACGTTGAAGATGGAGATCAAGGTCATCATACACAAAGCATGACTGAAGAATCCTCTGGTGGCTCGGAGTCCACCTTGTCCACTGCGAACGTCGATCCCCCCGATATATGGGAGGAATGGCGCGAGGCAGAAGTTGCTAATGATGTTGCTGAATATGAGGCTTTCGAGAGCCTGGGTCTCGGCATCGTTGGTGAGATGGATGAAGACCAACCTTTTAGGCGACCCGACCTCGCGCAATTAGCGAAGTCTAAAGCGGTACCCCAGGCCGGTCGTCGACAACATGAGCTCTGAGGCGCACCTGAGATCGTATTTCTTCGTCATTCTGCATGCTACGCACGTGAATATTACTTTCGCCTATCAGTACGTACACAGTCCAACACATTACTTTTCCATTCCATGCAAAACACCTTTTACAGCTTTGGATTTCATTTCACTTTCTGGATATTCTAATCCATTGTACACCGCCCATCCTGTTCAACGGTCGTCCTAACGTTTTGCACTTGCATATACTTACAACAACAACAACAGCAACAATAACAATAACTCTCTCACTTCATAACACCAAGTACAACAAATTTTTGCCCCTTCCCCATCTTCCGCTCCTTGTTTTCGGATTGTACTAGCTTTTAACTCATCATAAGAATGCCATGGCACTCTGAGGCCCTTTGACCAAGCGAAGAACTGTAAGGTTCTTTCGGTCATCATTGACCTCTGTCGCCAGTTCATCTTTAGATAGCTTACTGAGGTCAGGAGGAAGGCTACCCAAAGACCTGCCTTGTTCACATGGCTAGCCTTGAGGACAGACAGCATACGAAAAATATCGATGACAAGGACTGCATTGGCAAGGAGGCTATAGGCTACGGAGCAGACGGCTGAATTCAGAGGATATCTCATAGTACACACTGTATCAGAGGGTGCAAGGCGAGAAGTGCGCGGTACCAGGCAACACAGGGATGCACTGCTGACATTAGGGCGGTGAGCCAGAAGTCAAGCAACTACTAAAAAAATAAACCGTACAATCCACGGCATAACAACTACTAATAGCCGGCTGCGCCAGGCGCTGACTCACCCTCCCTCTTCAGCCGTAGGAGAACCTCTTTGTATCTAGTCAAATCTGTCGTGCCTGGTCCCGCACGAGCGATGGTCTTGGACTGCGAATTCTGCAACTCTATGATATCACAAATGCGAGACCATGTCGTGCCGGTCGAGAGCGACGACTCGAGGTTACTGAGGAACTCTGCCTCGGCTTCCCTATCCAGACGAAATGAACACGACCATATCAGTATTCTATTATAGTCCAAGACAGACGATATGTAACTTGTTTTCTTTGATCGTTCGCTCCGTCTTCGAATTGTATTCTTTATAGAATTCATCGATGGCCGCCTCGGCTTTTTTAATCGTGTCGTGTTTTTTCTGGGCTGAACTTTCATCACGACGGCGAATTGCCTCCTCTTGTCTCTCCCTCCATTGTCTACAGTAGTTTCACCGATTAAAATGCTAGGAAACGGAATGGGTAGGCATAGGACCATGCATGCCTTATAACCTCCGGCTCGTCGTCTTCTACCTGAGCTTGGTAAATTGGGGTTTGGAACGAAGGTCGTGATTGCGGTTGCGCGATAAAGGGAGGTTCATAATTTGACACGGGCTGAGTGAAGTGGTCCTAAAGACGCAGCAAGACACAAGAATAAGCAGCAGGATCTCCCCAATCTCGCTGGCCCACACCAAGGCGAAGCGAAAGGTGTCCACACCGTGCTGATTACAGGGAACTCGCTCTCGAATCGGTGAACAACGTCGTCGCCACCAGTGACTTTGACGTTATGGTTCGAATGCCCATTGAGAGAAGGAAGCGACCCTTCGAACGCCCCAAATCCATCAGTAAGACCGCCCCCACTACTCTCCAATCCTCTCGAAGGCACAGGTACTGCTGGTACATCACTGTCAAGATCGAGTTCAGGGAAGGCAGACGCCGCGCGGTCAAAGTCAATTTCGGCACCCCCAAGACCTGCTCCAGAAGAAGAGAAGTTCGTGCCAAGTACGGCAGCCTCGCGAGCAAGGAAATCGTCGGACATGATCTCTGAAAGCGGGGCACCCCGGTTTTGCTTCCGGACGCTTTAAGTTCTGCACTAGTGTTGTCAAAACTTGACTTGGCTTATCTCCGAAACCAAGTCACTCGAAGCCAGTATAACTTTGATTCCTTTTGTCCTTTGTAATTTGATTTCCCTTCAGAGAGATATCTACTTCGAGCTTCGATAATGATGTATATTGAATTCTGAATGTGTAAGAGGGTATACCCATATGGAATCTTCCTGACTCTGTTGTGGGAGGATTGGGAATGGGTGGCCAAAGTGGCCGGGCTAGCTCAATCGGTAGAGCGTGAGACTCTTATTGCAGGCGTGCGAAATCTCAAGGTTGTGGGTTCGACCCCCACGTTCGGCTGGCAGTTTTGGCCTTCCATCTCCTATCACCACCTTAGTCCTTGCCTGACAGTGTCTATGCATCTAATCTCTCCGTACAGGTGGGAGGAAGCATGGGTGGCTCCTGTGTGTTTTTATCAAAACATTCGGGGTGCTTTCTCGTTTCTTGCATGCCGAAGATTGCCTGGCACAGGGGCAAACAAAGATATTTGGATAGGGGGTCAGGGTGACTTGTCGTTGAGGCCACCAAAACAGGCCTCTGTGCCGCCTTACAGGGCCTTACCTGTGCGAGCCCCTATTTCCCCTTCACATCTATACCTCTATTACATAATTTAGCTACGCCTCTGCTGAGGAGTGGTGCTCTTCACCTATCACGTTAACTTTGCTATGAGTACCAAGAAAACAGCAGCTAGACCTTTGGATAAACTATACAACCACAAGTCGGAATTCTGCAGCAGCTTTTCAAACACTTCTTGACTTGTCAGTCAACTGGGAATCCTGTCCAAGTAAGGCTAAGAAGCCTGATGGAAAATGATTTACAGATGATAGGTCACAAATTGAGATTCAACGGATTAGCAGGAAAATTCATATGAGAGGACCTGAACTAGGAGGAAGCAAAGGAAGGGCCACTCTGTGCAGCATTGTTAATGACGAGGTGAAATACGTCCTATTGCATAAATATCAGTATGTGGAGATAAAAGGGGACATGGAGAGAACACATGAGCGTACAGGTCTTGAGTAATGCCCCAGAGGATCAAAGTCGTATTTCGCACGGATGATGTCTCGGAGATCTACATCAGCAATCAGGATACCACTTTGATCATACAAGGGTCCGGCCAATATATCGCCAAGTGGTCCCACAATCACGGACCCTGAATGAGTAAGAGTGAGTCAATAATTCGCGACTCAAATTATGTACGCTCTTCACCGCCTCGACAGACAATGTGGTTAGCAGGCTTGTCTAGATGTAGGAGGGTCGATCGATTGTTAAACCCCCCCGACGCCGCTCAAATGCATGCTAGTAAATTCCGACCTTCATATGCAGGGTAATCTTGAGGATAATCACTCTTCCGAGCGAATTGGTTCACCGAGACAACAAAGCAGCGCCCCTCGGTGGCAATATGGCGCATCGAGGATACCCATCCGTCCCGAGCATCCGCCGTAGGGGCGCAATATATTTCTACGCCCATGGCATACATGGCATACCTTGAACAAAGGGGGGTTATCATATAGCAGTCATCAATGCTATTTATATGAGGAGGGACGTACCTCATCAGCGGCATGTAGTTCTCCCAGCATATGGCGGCTCCAATCTTCAATCAATCCAAAGTTGAATGAGACGAGCCCAAAAGAACCAGAAAAGAGAAAAAAAAATCCAGGGTAAGCGCGTCGTACCTTTCCAACATCGGTTTGAGCGATTTGAAGATCCGAACCGTCCCCTTGGCCCCAAATAAGACGCTCACTCCCAGTCGGCATCAGCTTGCGGTGCTTCGCAAGCAACGTACCGTCTCTCCCAATCGTGACGCAGGTACAAAAGAGAGTAGAATGCTTGGATACGTCTTTCTCAATCACTCCAAGTACTAGAATAACCTGTTTCTCTCGGGCGATTTGCTTGATCGCCTGCCACTCTGGACTATCGCCCTCGATGTCTACAGCGGATTCATGACATCGCAAAAACCATTCACGTCCATCGGGGGAACGGGACCCCACAACGGCTCCAAAGCCAAGCCCACGGGGATAGCAAGACACGAACGCCTCAGGAAATACCACTATGTCTGCAGAGTGTGGTGTCGAGGCAGCAATACCAGTAAGTTTATCGAGCTTTTCGATGGTAGCAGCGATATTAAAAGATCTGAATGCAGGGGACGCCATTTCAAGGAGGATTGGCGCAAGGATTAAAGAGAAATCCCTAAAAGCAAGCTCACACCGGCGAATCTTGGACTGCAGCGAGTCGGACCATGGTTTGGATCTGAGCAGGAGTGCCGGGATTAGCCGCCTCCTAGCCGCCGTGCCCTCGTGTAGGACATGACAACATCGCATACTTGGATCAGCACGACGTAGGACAAGAGAGACAGAGGAACCCCAATTTTGTAGACCAATCGTCGTTTATTAGTAAAAAAAAATATATGCCAAGGTGGCACCAAGCGCTAAAGATACAATGGCCCAAGTGGCCACTGCTTCAATTCGGTATCGATCCACACGATGAGACGATCTCCGTACATGTGAGTCGAAGCCCCAATTTAGCCATTTTCCATGGCATTCGAACGACCAAAAAACCCCGAATTCACCCATCATCGCTGTTTTCTCTTCTCTGAAGGAAGCCCCGGCTCGTCCAAGGGCGCGCCTTGCGATATTCGGGTGATATCTGGGGCTCCAACAATGCCTCGAGAGTGGTCCTGAGAGGCAGTCTGATCGTAATTCGCAGTCTCATCCCTCAAGTCGCGTGGCAACAATACCGCGCGATCTATTGCCACAGGAAGTCCTGGAGTCGTCAAGGGAGGTAATAAAAGCAATTAACAGGAGACGACATCCGGATAGCTCAAGTTAGCATTATCGCAAGCAGTACGCACCTCGGTGACGCCCACGAAGCATGACTGCACAGACGATTAATTTCGAGGCTGGCGAAAAGGCGGCTGATAGGGAGACATCCAGCTAGGAAAGAGAAAGACCGGTTGGCACAATGAACCGCATTCTTGGCCAAAGTGACGACACTGACGCCTGTAATCCCAAGGGATAGGCCCACGGTTCCATACGCAGACACTAGCTCGAACACTGAAAATATTCGAAGTCGATATTAGGGGCATGATTTTAGTCCAGGGTCAATAAACCCACGGATTGGGAAGATATCCATCCATGGTTTCGCGACATCATTTATCGGACCTCTCTACCGACGAAGAGGCAGTGAAGACCATATCTCAAAATCTGAAACCACTGGCTTTACCTCGATGATACAGACAAGCACTAATGCCAAACCAAGCCACCACATATCTATTCAAGGCCACCCAGAGAGAACAGTCAATGATTATTAGATGTAATTCAGCCAGTATTGATAGTCGCATCATGATAGAAAGAAAAAAAGGTACACTAACCAAAGGCAAGTTGTTTGCGAGCATGCCACGCCAGGTATCTCCCCCAAACCTTGGCCCGCGATCCATCATGATTAGGCTCTTCATCAGCATTGGAACTGCCTTCATCGTCCATGATGCCGAGAGAGCGTTCTTCATATACATTCGACGATCGGACGGAGAGTGCTATCGGATATACTGACACGTACCTATATCGTGAGTCAGTCAAGTGTTTGAAAATATTACCTTGAAAGAACTTGCATCATAATAACATATAATACTCTGAGAATTGGGGTCATCAGTTGCGGTCACGCTTAAACAAATTGGCTGGCGCACTGGACGGCAGGGGCGAGGTCGGCTAGGTTCACAACAATGAAACCAGCCGCTCGGACAGCGGCACTCTGCATCAAACCATCGAGGATCCGGTGACCGACTGGGATGGAATCAATCTCAGGATTACCAATGTCGAGCAACAGAAATGACAACCAATCGGTCGTAGTGAGAAGTAAAACGAATGTAAGGAGGAACCACGTCTGATGAGATGGAAAGAGGTATACAAAGCATCTTCGTGGGTGATCAAGGAGAAAATGGAGTGTTTCTTGGGCACGAGAATTTTTAGGAACAATCTTGGTGATGATCCAACTGCAGGGGAAGAGGGAATGGTTAGACATGGGGAACCCTGTCAAAGAACCCTTGAAGAACAAACATCGTGAATCGTAGGCTGTCATTGACAAGCATGTTAGCTACAGCCAGCAAGGATATGCAATAAAACAATAACTGACAACACGGGCTAGTGGAATTGCTTTCAGCATTGCGATAAGGATTCATTAGAATGGAAAACTCACGTATGCACTGTTCCCAGCGAAAACCACGAATATGAGAAATAGAAGCTGAGGAACTGCGGTCTGGAACGGTATCAGCGACTGGTCTACGAGCGACATTCTGCACCCAAGGTGGTATCAGGGATACCATCGATACTATGCAAAGACACACAACATATTCACCCAGTGTTGCTATAGGCAGAAACGACGACAAAAGCAGAATACCTTCCAGATAAGAAACATCAGAATTCAAAGTTCATGATGAGGAAGACTGATCATACCACCCCGGGGTGATGTAACGGATCTGGGCCCGAAGAACCGCTTGCCATTTGGTGGCAATGACAGGTGCAATGACACAGAGTGCAACCAATTGGACACCGAAGTGATACTCGCCAATGAAAAAACTAGTGAGTCTCACTGGGGAAATATTAAAGGAATCGAAACGCTCACTGCAGGGACGAGCCATAGTAGCGTCCGCAGTGCCCGGTACTCGACCCCCCCGAGTTCCTCCACCTCCTCTTTAGATAAGTGATGGAAATAGGAATTGCGACCGACAACAGCATCAAACGAAATATAGGGAACAGATCTCGTGGGAGCATTGATTCCAAGTCCCGTTCGGACAGTACCAGTACCAGCTCCAGCTTGCGAGCCCACGGTGACAGTCCGTGCAGGAATGGAGACCGCATTCGGGGTGTGTCTCGAAAATGTGGGTGAGATTGCCGAAATCAGTCTACCAAGGATCTGATGAGGCATTGGGAATCCGCCAAAACCCACATCACCCTCCACGCTAGACAAAGTCACCCCGTGACCGGTTGCGGTACGGGTGACGGCGCTGAAGCGCCCGGTGTGAGGTGTAGATGTACGAGGGCCGTCTCGTGAACCATCGGTGTTCTGGTCAGGTGTATACTTTTCCTGCAAAGATTCGTCCCCACGCACATCACCATATGGATCCGATGCTCTTCCAATGTGAACTGGGGGGAGATTATGCCTTTTTCGCGGAGAAGCATCAGGAGGAAGGGCGAACTCAATGGTTTGACTCCGAGGGAAAGCAGCTGCAATAGTGGGGTCGAAGGGATGATCAGGTCCCCAATTCAGTGTATCAACAGAATATTTCGTGTGGGTTTCCGAAGGCCTGCCCACTTCGGATTTACCCTCAGAGGTGACATATCTTGAAAGCTTATCTGTAGAACTTGATCAAAAACACCCACACCTCCAATCTCAGGAAGTAGCTTACTCAAAGATTCGGAGTGTAGAACTGGACTCGACGGCCCAGGTTCAGAGAAACGGCGGTGGAGTTGCGACGAGGACATATGACTTCACTATGGTAAGTCGCCCTCAGGGAAACACAGGGGGGAATCCAAGCTTACAAGTTAGTTGCGGAACGGGGCGTCAAAATTTCGGAACCGGCAGGAACGCCAGTGGCCGCACCCCGGGTCATATCCTCATTCTCCTGTGGCGGAGAAACAGAATCGAGGGCGTCTACAGGCACCTCGATTTCTGGAGCTTCCCGGTCACTAATCCATCCCATGGGATCGACCGGTCTGGGAGCACCATGCACACGACGAATCATCTCAGGCAGAAGCCTATCGTGGATTGGCACTTTGTTGGAGCCAGCAGGGCTGATTCTTGAGTCAGTGCGACTGTGGTGCCTGAACCGATCGCGAAAACGACGTCCCCAATGAGGGAGAGTGAGTTGATCACGGAGAGCCCCTTCTGAATCCCCTCGAACCATCCGAGCATTAATGATAGATTCGAATTTTGAACGGAAGAATTTTTCGCGAACAAGAACCATAATCCATGACACGGCGACCTATAGATTAGGTTCGCGAGGAATTCGGCGGATATCATTCGAGGGTGGAAATTATTAACATACAATGTTCCCGGCCGACATGAGAAGAAATAAGATGCATTGTTGCCATCCAGTGAGCTGGCTGAGGTTAACCGTGGCAAGGCCAGTGACAGTCATGGCACTGACACAGTTAAACAAACAGTCGATGTAGGATATGGGATATTTGCCGTTGCTTGCATACATGATCCCAGAAAAGAAGAGAGGCACAACTGTGAAGACGAGAAGATGGATGCGATAGAAATTGAGGTTCCGCTGTGTGTAGAGCCAGGCTCTAGATGTCAAACGCACTGGCTCAGCAGAACGAGGCGGAAATTGAGGAGGCGGAGGAGACATCGTCCTGGCTCTACGAAGGAAAGGGCCTGGTGACATGATGGTGTGTTGTGGTACCAAGACCGCCAACGGCTGCAAAATGTGACGCGAGACAGGACTACGTCCCGAACTCGGATGTTAAATTGTGCTAAAATCATTTGGGTATTCACGAAATCGAAATCATCAAGTCAGAAGGAGGCGTGAAGCCATTCTCCACAACAGTAGCGAGTTTTTTTTTACTTTTCGTCTTTCGGGGAATACGGAAATAAGGACATTTGCTTCCGCCCAGTCCCAAACCATCCTACTCGGACTCCTCGAATTTGAGGCCCCATGCGAGGAATGCCGCACACTCGGCTTGACTGTCTGGAGCGACTTTGACTCCCCAGGAGATCACATAATGTTCAAGGACAAGTTCGAGCTCCTCAATTTCATCCAGCATCTCCAGGGTTGCGATCCTTGACGAAGAAAAGGAGATAAGTAGGAATTTAAGAATCAAAGATATGCGAAAGGGCGTACCGATCAAGTTCAGAGGGTGAAATGTATTTTTGTCGGATTGTCTTAAGAGTGAGTGATGTCGCATGAGAGAATTGTTCGTGTGTGAACCGCGTACTCTGAGAAGACAGGGTGGGATAAGCATCCACTCCTGGGAGGTCCACATTTCTAGACTGAAAATTGACGATACAGTGAGAACGACCGTCGCTTCACACTGTTGATACAATTGTTTGTCACCATTAGATTCGACCGCATAACGGTTCCAAAACTGTCCGTCAGACCGAACATCTCGTACACCAGCCCCCCAACGATGTCAAATGACTCTGCGAACCACCGAACGATGGCATTCGAGGCCGAGGAAGGCATGTAAACAAACACGCATTCCGATATAAACAATGTGGGGATCGAGCGCTGGAGGGTTCCAGAGGCCAGCAAAGGACCTAGTGTGCTGGATGGAGGACCTCTGAGATCGACGGGGAGGAGAGTGTAATGCTTCGAGCGCAACTCCATTCCGCCTTGGTCTGAAAAACAGCTCCTAGGCATTAATGTTCTCTCGCACCCTGTGGGCGATTGCTCATACGTATCGTGCGATCCAATACGTGACGTCCTAGTACATCATTCCTGAAAATCGCAGCAGCCTTTCGAGAAGTGTTTTCGGGGAAGTCGAGTTCGACGTAATGAGCGATCGAAGGAAGCTTTCCTGCATTCTGAACCAATAACAAGGTGAGCCATGCCCTGTCTGGGAGTCCAACTAAATTACCGCCAGTCTAAAATATCGCGTATCACTCCCAGCACCCAGACTAACAATCTGAACCTGAGGACTCAGGTGTATCCATGCGTTCACGAGCGCATCGATCGCAGTAGACCGGACAAACGTGCCAATATTGATGAGTGGGGGTCTAGGGGGCACGAAACGAGCACGTTGAACTAGGTGCTGAATGAAAATATCATCCGGAAAATATCCCTTGTTGACTGCCGATAGGCGGGCCTGTGCTGCGTCGCTATCTGTTGAGCGAATTGCTGCATCCTTATCCATGGCTTTTGCCGAAGCAGTAGGTTCCATCAAAGGCAATTGTGACCCCCTCATTTGCAGATTCAAAATATAGGCTAAATGACCAGTGATGCGATGCCTGTACCACACTGAGTCCAAATTAGAGTGAGAGTAGTCTCTCTATTCCTATATATGTCCTCGCTCATTCCACTTCAGTACTTGATTATAAGCTCATCTCCTTATTACCCGGGATATCCATCTGTAGGAAGTACTTGGAGCACAAGGCCTGAAAACATCGTCTACTGAGCCATATAAGTAGACCTCCGTACAATATCTTTCTAGGCCCTGGAATACATTAACACTTGTCACCGATTTTGTGGCTCCCTATCATCAGCTGTTCCTTGGGCTTGTTTCTCCTTCACCATCCTCCCCATCTCATTGAAATCTTAATTTTTCTCGCAAGTGACCATACTGTAACGAACAATAGGATGGAGAAGAAGAGAAAGGAACCCAGAAACACAAATGAGAGAGCGATATTAATGGGGATTAGTGACATTAGAGATATGGCCGGGAATACCTCTAAGGCATGCTATGAGGATGGGCATGGTCCTCCTGGCGCTGTCGGAAACCACGATAAATTTTCATGGCAGCCACCGTCACCATGGAGCACAAGTTTATATAATATACCCTGCAAAGCAACGCTCCGGGATTGGCAAGGTGGTTGCGACCAAAGAACGAGGTCTAGAGCTGAATAGGCTACTCTCGGCGACGACGATCCATTAAGTCAAGGATGAGTGCGTACGTACATGTGCGCAAGTTTCCGATGATGAACTTCCCATTCGAGGTAACGCTAGTCTCGTAACCAGAGCGAAGTTGACCGGTTACGAGACTAAGGCAACCCCGAGATTGTTCCTCAATACGCAGAGAGAGGGTGTGTGGCACAAGGAAAAGACAAGGATGCCAGGGCCGTCAGCGCGATCGTCATCCCCTGGGGTCCTGCTAAATCTCTTCCAGTCAATAGCTCTCGCGACAGTCATCTCTCTCTCGAATGTAGCCTCGCAACTCGCCTTGCACCCATTATACGGGGGTACAGCGACTTCTTTACACTTTACGATTCTATCTCTGCTCGTCTGTCTCGCTGGTGCCTCACTTCCGCGCTTCGTGAACACGAGATCGGCTTTGACTCTCATGAGCCTCTTATTGGCAGTAGCTCCTGTTCTTTTACACCGTGTTGGGGCTCGCGCAAGCTCTTGGTTAGACCCGATCTGGGGTCCCATTGCCACTCAGCTCGTTGGCGCCATTCCTATCTTATTCTTAGGTGCCGGAATTCTCACAGATTTCCTCGTGAGCATCGTTGTGGCCTCCTTCATAAAACACTGAACAATCTTCTAAGCTCGCCTCTTGGTTCTCAGAATTTCCCCATCCTGCGTATCTTCAACCCTGCTATAATTCGTATATTCAATGGCATCTTGAGTTGGTTTGCGATCACAAGGGGAGATCAAGTATTGTGGGACCATCTTCCCACTGGAGGCCAAATAACCAGCTGCAGCTTGGTACGGTATTTCATGTAATATTGGCCTCTCCTCATCTCACATCTTCCGTTCGTTCCGTAAGTATATATTTCTTGTGTTTGTCACCTCGACGGCTGCAGCATTCCTAGCTCTGGTCTCTACCCCCGATCAAAGAAAATCGCAAAAGCGAAGATCAGGCCCATCTAGATATGGATCATCGAAAAGCCTACCATTCGCCGCGGGCGCACATTTCCTCCTGCCTCTTATTCTCTCCTTCGTAATACAAATCCAACCGCCGTGCACTTCCCCTGCATGCCCCTACTTCGCGGCCAACAACACTCTCCACGTCCTCGAGCGCGCGCACAGCGTGACGGGCACCATAGTCATCGCCGACTTCCTCGATGGTCCCTTCCGTTTTATGCGTTGCGATCAATCGCTTCTGGGAGGCAAGTGGTTAGTCCCACGGGCGGAAGGTCTGCCCGCAACAGAACTCGGCGAGTCCATCTACTCCGCCTTCATCTTTCAAGAGGCTGTACGGCTCGTCGAACGACAGAGCCCTCGGAAACGAGAACGAGTTCTTAATATGTGCGTCTCATCATCTCACTCCCAAACTTTGATCATGAACTACAAGAAAGAGGCCGTATGAATCATTTTCTTGGATTATTTTATTCGGGGATTAGAGGTGTCGGCGTCGGTATCGCCTTGGATGCGTTTATTGCGCACGGTCTCCACACGACAGCAATTGAAATTGATCCCGCTGTATATCGTCTCGCCCGGAAATACTTTGCACTTTCGAAACCTGATGAAGTGTACCTTGAGGATGCAAGAAGATGGGTGTCAACACGAGCCGCAGCTCGTCGGCAACGGCACGGTGCGAACGTCGCCATCGACGATGATACACGATTCGATTTCATAATTCACGATTGTT
Organism: Hydnum rufescens UP504; assembly: GCA_014904985.1. Taxonomy (NCBI): domain Eukaryota; kingdom Fungi; phylum Basidiomycota; class Agaricomycetes; order Cantharellales; family Hydnaceae; genus Hydnum; species Hydnum rufescens. The sequence continues at coordinate 71,063 of MU128931.1, read as the reverse complement.
TCTCCGGTGGTGGTGTGCCACCGCATCTTTTCACAATCGAGTTCTGGGAAGACCTGAAGGAGATCCTAGATCCAACAGGCGTCGTCGCCGTGGTATGTCCCGCTGTCACCACTAGACTTATCTCCCTCGATGCGTGTTCATCACCTAACGCTCATCCATTTTGACGCTGCAGAACTATGCTGGAACGGTGCATGATGATGCAGCACATGCTATACTAGCCACTCTTCTCGCGGTTTTCGCCCAGTGTCGAATATTTCATGATCATGGGATCGCTCAGGGAAAGCTCCCCCCAAAAGAGCTGATGAACATAGTGCGTCTTTTATATTCGACCTCCCAAGCATCGTTCCTTGTCACCCATCCTAAATCCCAAACTTGTGTGCTAAACATTCTGTAATGACAAACCAGGTATTCTTTTGCACACTGTCTTCAGCACCGTTCAAGTTCCGCACGGCCAAGAAGACAGATTACCTCAACACTGTCATTCGACGGCACTTCCTGAACCAGTTAGATCATCGAGAAATCCCCATCACCTCTGTCCTTGGTGCCCACTACGCGAAAAATACCACCGAGCTATCGCGTTGGATCATTACGGATGCGAATAATCCACTGGGAATATGGCAACGGAGGAGTGCGATTGAACATTGGAAAGGTCGGCGCCTTTCCCCCTCGATCCAACTTGCTCTCCGAAGTCCAGAATATTCAAAATTAACCGAATCTTCTTTCATTGCGTCTCCAGTGATGAGAACAGCACTTCCTCACGATATTTGGAATGTGTACTGAAAAGTGCGCACAGCCACTGAGGCGCACACAAAAACCCTGCTAACGGCATCATTAGGCCTTGAGGGTCAGACTAGATTTGGCAATGTACTAAAAGACCCCGCTGCAAAAATATTGTCTGGTAAAGGGAGAGAACGATGAATGAATAAATATGAGCAGGAAAATATGCGAATGTAAGGTTGAAGAAAAAGCAAAATGAGACGTGAATGAGGATGAGATGACAACGGAGGGGCTAAGTGACATGCGCTGAGTTAGATCTAAAGAGGGGCAGAATGGTGGGTATGACGATTAATCTGAGGTGAGTTTCTCATATTCTTTGAGAAGCTTCTGGGAAGGTGGAACTAAGGGGTCTCCTTCAACGGCGATCTTGGATGCCAGGGACTCGATGATGGTTCGGGGAAGTTTAGAGCCGTGGAGAAGCCGAGCAACGTACGAGTACGCCTTGGGTACATCGACCGAAATATCATCGACAGATTCAACAGTGAGGAGCAGACCCTGTTCGAAGGTGTCCTCGGAACAGAAGTGCCCGTCAGCCACGCTGCTGAACAGTTCCGCGACCAAAATAACATCGTTCTCCTTTTTGTCCAATGCCGACGAGACCAGTTTCGATACTAGACGCTGTTTATGCTCCGTCTGGAGGTTTTCGAAGTAGTGCCTGGCCTCATCGATATTACGACCGTTCCAGAACTCCTTGATGTCTTCCTCTATCCGTGCGTCCGCTTGCGCGTCCGTCATTGTGGGTTCGGATTCATTCGCGGCGCCTGCAACTTCATCACCGTCCACATCCTCAGCATCCTCTGCAACTTCATCAGCCTCAACACCTTCATCAACCTCAGCGACTTCAGCACCTTCCTGCGGTACACTGCGAGGCAGAAGCTGTATCTTCTTACGGCCGGAAGTGGTGGCTTCAGGCAAGCCACCAGGCCCAAGATCGATACTGGGTTTCCGACTCGGTGCACGACTCGATGAAGTCGTAGCGGGAGGCTCCACCTGAGCGTCAGAACCACCAAGCGCTGAAAACTTGTTAGCAGAAGAGGCGGTACGGGAAAGTGGAGGGGGAGTATCACGCTTTCCGTCTCCTTTCTTGGCGTACACACTCGACGGGCCGAACGTTTGCAGGGAAGGTGCTTTGTTGATCTTACCAAAGTTGGTGAGATCTCCGGCTTTCGCCGGAGGTTTAGGCGCTGTGCTACCACCAGCAACGTTCCAGCCATCAGCAGAAAATTCGTCTCTTCGGTGATCACCCCGGCGCGATCCACCGCGTGACATCGAACCGCCCATCTGTTGCCGTTGATAAGACTCCCTGTCTTTCACAGCCTGATCCTTTGCAGCCTATAGAGAGAGTGACGGGGATATTTAGAACAAGAATCCACGCAATATGCAGCCTTGCCACTTACGTCGGCATGTACTTGAGAAATGGTAGATGGCGCTGCGACGGCATTCCGTGGAACCCATTTACGGCCGCGCATCTCAATAACATCCTATACGGGGGACGCAGCATTAATGTCCAGTAGGCCATGAAAAGACCTCGAGAAAAACGTGCCTGTAACATGAAGCGCATTCGAGAGCTGATATTCTTATTCCCAGCAAGGTCGTTCATCCGCGTGAAATAAATGTCCATATGATATCGGGCCTTAGACGTGTCCAGAGCCTGGCCAACCGTAATGAGCAATCGACACAAACTCTCGATCTCCTCTTCTTCTGGGTCTTCGACGTTAGAAAGGAGCTTCTTGATGCACTCGTGCATGATACGCTCTGTCAACATCTGAAGCTTGAACAGTTCACCGATGAACTTGACAAGACCCAGACCACGTCGCTTGGCCTTCTCCGCTGCATAATACTCATCAGAGTACAATGCTGCCTCGCCCTCCTTTGTGCCTCCACTAGCCTCGTGAGCCTCTTTCTGGGCTTTGTCATCCGCGGCCTTATCAAGGGCGGCAGCAGCAGTTGCCTCCTTGGCAGACCACCCTCGCTCGAAATCTTCTTGACACCGATTGAGTAGGTATTTGCGGAACAGCTGCCCTCCAGCAATCGGTCGTCCGTCAGTGCCTTTCACACTATCGTCCTGGACTTCAGGGCTTATCTTTTCCATCATCTTCCGGCACAGACGCGCGTACATCTCCGACCATGCAGCTTCATCGGTGGCTTTCTCAAAGACTAGACGAATGACAAGGATGAGAGTGTGACCGTCATTTTCTTTCTCGGATTTGTTGGCCCACGCGATAACCTGGTCAGAGATACTCTCAAAACGTTCCATAGTAAGCTTGTTGAGCAGCGCCTTGACCTTCCGCTCGACAATCTCGGTTGAGTCTGCGGTAGCTGGAGTAGCATTTATGGTAGCGGGGACCCAACGATCGGCAGTCTGGGTAAGGGGGACAACGGGCTCCAGAGGTGTATTTCCAATTGAGGGGCTATTGAAATGCGAGCCGCCGGGAGGGCCAGCGTTGCCTGACTTCTCTGGACGGCCTTTACCACGGGAACTACGCGTGCGATGGGTGGAATGTGGGCCTACTTCCTTAGGACTTGGTGGAATGACGCCTCCTACACCACCCTGACTAGACGACCGGACCAGGGGAGGGGCTCCCCGTCCGACACCACTAGCGAACCCAGGACCACCCATTGTAACGCTCCTCATACCACTGCTAGAAGCAGTGAAGCGATCCGCGCTGCTTTTAGTTGGGGGTTGAAAGTTGCCCATCCCACCACCGAAAGAGCTTTTGGCACCGAACGGTGCATTAAGTCCCAAGCCACTCATGGAGGCAGGCCGATTACTGGGTGGAGGCATGGAACCCATAGCCCGAGGTCTTTGTGGTCGGCCACTGACGGTACTGTTGGGGTCCTTTTCGATACCTAGAGGATCCAGTGCCGGCAGCGAGTCAGGCTTATCTGTGCATATTTCCATGAATTGCAAAAGGAAATCGCGATCGTAGCTGGAGGCGACGGTGTCACAACCCACACTAGAATTCGGATTCATAGTTCGACATACCGGAATTTACCCTTCTCAGCATTAACGTTGAGCTCTGGATGAGGACTTCTAGTACCATCAGGATAGAATACGCTGTCCAGGTCTTCGATAATACGGGCAGAAGCTAGAGCAGACCGAGGAGCGGGCGAGCCGTTGGCAATAGTAGCATTACTGAGGTCGAGATGTCCAGGAACGGGTCGCTTTGATCCAATGCCGTTCGAGGAGAGAGGTTTGTTAGGGAGCGTACTAGTGGAAAGAGGTGATGAGAAAGCAGGAGCAGAAGTAGCAGCATCTACTCGAGCTTTGTCTTCCGCCTCGCGAGTTGCACGTTCTGCCTCTGCCCGTTCTGCTTCTGCTCTTGCTGAGATAGCGGCAACGTCAGCTTCCCGAGCCTTCTCAGCCGCTGCCTCGGCCGCCGCCGCCGCCGCCTCGGTGGCGGCAGTAGCAGCAGCAGCAGCAGCAGCAGCAGCCTCTTCTTCTGCCTTGAGCTTGGCGAGACGCATTGCCTCCTCTTTCTCTGCCTGCTCCCGCTCCTCCTTCTCCTTGGCTATACGAGCCTCTTCCTCAAGTCGAAGGCGTTCCTTCTCCTTGGCTTCGGCTTCTTGCTTCTCCTTGATTAGGCGGAGTCGCTGTTCCTCCTCGGCCTTGGCCCTGGCTTCTGCCTCCTCTTTGGCCTTCTGTTCCAGAGCAAGCCGTGCCTTCTCTTCCTCCTCCTCCTTAAGGGCGGCAGCTTTCTCTTCCGCCACCTTTTTCGCCTTGGCTTCTTCTTCTGCCTTCAGCTTCTCAGCTTCCGCCTGCAGGCGCTTTTCACGATCGACGGGAGACTCCAGTCGAACTGGGGTAGATTTCTTAGCTTCTTCACTGATGGATGGTGGGAGAGAAGACATAGTGGATGGGGTGCGCTGGTGTGATGATTGAGCACCTTTACTTGGAGATGCAGACGCGATTTCTACTGGCTGCCCATCTGGGCGTTTAATCTGAATGGCGGCACTACTCCGATTTGGATTTCGAGGCTGAAAAGGCGTAGCGGTTTTTGATAATTGTCCATTGACAGGAGGCGACATCGAAGCGGGAATCGTGCGATTTGGTATCGTCGGAGTTGCTGGCGTAGAAGTCGTAGGGGCATGAGTGGGCGTAGGGGGAGGCGGGAGCTGGGCATTACGAGGGGAAGGCGGGATAGGTGCTTGTTGGGGAAGAGGATGCGGATGAGGGTGAAGTTGTTGAGGGGGTATAGGGGATTGGTGCGAGGGCATAGAGACGCCGTAAGGTGGCCACTGAGGTTGCATGGCATAATCAGGCGAGTAATAACCGGAATATTGAGGGTAGATGCCAGCCTCGTGCGGACGATGCTGAGTACCTTGATATGGTGGAGAGTAATATGCCCAATGCTGCTGGGGCAGTTGATTAGGCATCATTCGAGGGCTATTCATCGGAGCACCGTTAGCATGAGCAGCATTAACCTGTGATGGATGGCTCCCATTGGATTGTGGAGGTCCAGGACGAGCTGAGTTCTGTCCGCCGCCAGGGCCAGTGTTACCACTTCCAAGAGGCTGGGCTCTCGAAAATTGAGGTGAGCGAGGCCCACTTGAAGGGGGCTGCCGTAGATTTCCTGGACCCTGGTGATAATAACTCGTATTCGGGGTTGGTAAGTTCGTCTGGCGCTGAGTTGGGGATAGAGCAGGAGAGTTCGAGGCGGAATTATCTCGACGGGGAAGTGTACTGGGAGCGGGTGACGGTGAGGAAGTGGAGGGTGAAGAAGTACCGACCGCCGCACTGGTGCCCTGAAATAACGCCGCAACGTTCACCTTGGCACGAGGCTTTGGGGCGGCATTTGATGTACCAGACGCCGAGACAGTAGCAGGTGGAGTCGGAGTCGGAGACTTGGCGATGCTCGCAGAAGGTTCTGCTTTGAGAGTGCCAAATGTCGGAACACTGGGTACTTCCAATATCGGTGGTGGATTGGCAAGGGATGCAGATATCGACGAATTGTCATCACTTATGGAACCAAAGTTGAGCGCCGCCGTCGCTGGAGGGAAGGAATGGGTAAGATCGCGTGTGCATCCCCGCACATGTGAAAGGAGACGTCGGTTACTCACGTTTGCCTGTGGGAATGTTTTTGGGCATTGTAACGCTATCCTTGGGGAGGGGTTGGCCGGGGCCAAGGGCGCTAGGCTTGCGAGAGTGGTTTGCTCGGGGACCTGTTCCATTACTGGGAGACTGAGACCGAGCGCTAACAGAGGGCGATGCAACAACGGGAACGGGAGTACTGGTGGAGTTAGTGACAGCAGGGGGGCCTTTGGCCCAGGCAGAGGCGGCAGAGACGGCACGAGGCTGCGACGATTGTGCTGGAATAGCTGCGTTTGGGGCCTTGATTGTCTGAGGAGTCTGGATAGAGGATTTGCTCATTTCTAGGCATGGTCATTTTTATGAGCGCTCCAGGTCCCCTACTGCATGTGCTAGAACCGCTCACGATGAGAACAAGAGGATGTTGCTGTTTTTTCGAGCACAAGAGGTGCCTTTACGAGATGACAAAAAATTCGGGTGATGGGGTCAAATGGACCTGCCAGCAGGCTTGCTAGGAGCCGTGCGAGGAAGTACGAGACTTGTGCCCCTTCGCTGAGGAGCGACGAGATGGGACAGAGGGATAGGAAGTTCAGCCCAGGTAATGGGCAGACGATAGTCCTCAAGGATATCTCCGGACTTGGCCGGATATAACCCCCCAGCAAATTTTGGGAAAATTCTCTTCAAGCTCAATTCTCTCAAGCAGCGTGACAGCCCCTATGGCCTCGTCCCCCGCTCTCGGTGTCTCCTGTCCCTCCTGGGTTTTTGCCTTTTTTTTGGAGACGCGCTTGCAACCTTAAGCGCTGTCCCACGTGTTGTTGACACTGTCGGGTTGTTTCTTTTTCGCACGGAAAAGAATAGGAACGATCGTTTCCACCCTCTTTAGTCTCGCAGCAAGGTGCAGAATCCATCCCACTATTGAACAAGGATGCTGAAATTGGTCACCGCAGCGCACGGCTATGTTGGCTGGTTACCAAGATATCGATCGCCATGTTGTCGCTCTGGATACATCGGCAGGTCATACTAGTACTACAGGGTAATGATGTGCACTATGGGCTTTTGGGTCTCCAAGAGTCTTCCAATTCCTAGAGCTGTCCGCAGGCACGAGATGGACCCGAGGACAGCCATCGGTAATTCTTTTTTTCAAATCCTCCCTATCTCACATATTGGCTCCCATTCTCGGAGATGTTACTGAGATGTGACTGTCACATTGCTTAAGTTCTGAGCGTGAGCGAAGAAACTAAGAAAATGGGAAAGTAAGAACATCTGTGTAGTCCCTGGTCTTGGCCTAATCTACTGGTAGATCCCAATCTCCTAGGTGTGGTCCTGCTTGCCCTAGATGAGACAGACCTATGCTTGATTACGTAATGCACATACACCACCAAGCACTGACACTCTTCAGAGCCCAATTCCACACTTTGGTGCAAAATGCTATAATAAAGGTTCTATGACAGAGAGATAGCCATATCCCAGAACCCTTTCTCCAACTCCACACATCTGGACCATATCTTGCTCAGCTCACGGAAACGAGAGGGAGAAGGAGGATCAGCCGCTATCCGGGCTTCTAATGTATCTGAATTGCATGAATGGAGGGTGTGAGAAGAGTGGATGACTTGAGGCAATGGCTCATACATATTCCTTCACAACAAGCAGCCTGATATTCCTGGCCAGAATAGTCTTCTACCCACCTGTTCATAATATCAGTTATTGGCCCGAGCTGGCACTCCAGTGACAGAGTACATACTTGCGATAAGGATTCCCTTCAAGAATGGTCCCACTTTCTGCATGCTGAGACTTATAGGCAAGCCACAGCCCCACCTCCCCATATCCAAGCAGACAAGCTGCTAGGGCCACAAGGAGAGATACATCATCGCCTTTTAATCCTGAATCAAGAATGAAGGACCCGTACGCAGCGGTGACGGTGGATTCGGGAGTAGTAGCAATTTCCGAGGATGACAGCCCCCATTCCACGCAAAAGGACTCGAGCATCTTACTCTCACGCGCGACCTGCAACATGATGGTGGCTGAGCTTTGGATGGACAAAATATCACTTGCTTTTGCTGCCAGCAGCCTGAAATATTTTAACTGCTGTTAGATTTGGGCATATACGCATCGCGATCAAGCACACCCATGCGCCCGGGCATAATACTTTAAATACAAATAATCTTGCCTAACACCAAAAAGATAGATTCAATCACTCAAGAGTCCCGAGAATAGCAATAACTCAACTTGATGAAATGTATGAAGCACTCCTTGGGCAGTGTTCCCCTGCCAATTTGCTGTACAAAAGGATGCTTTACATAGCCGTCCCACGTCTCCTGGTTCTCTCTAATCAAGGAAGCGACGAATGGGAACGGCGAGTGCGCCGTCACTCTGAAAAAGTTGGGACAATTATCATGAGTGCGGATGAACAGTGACCAATGAACACCAGGCATACTGGGGGACAACGCGGGTGATTAAGGAATGCAAATGGTTGAGAGGACCATGGCCACGACCAACGGGCAATGCGGTAGCAATACCCATATGGGTGTATGTTATTGCCAATCTCGTCGCTGCCAATACTGCACACCATACCGGTTAATCCACATGGTCCGCAAGAAACGAAAAGGCATGCCTGATTGCCCTTTAGCCAGTTCACAAGCAATAGCCGCGCTAAGCGTGCATCCAGTTCCATGAGTCCTTTTGGTGGTGATGCGATGACGAGCGAATAGAGTAAAGGGCTGCACCCTCTTGGTTGGATTTGGTTCAAAGAGCACATCTACGACCAAATCACTATGAATGTCGTTGCATGGGCCATTCGCAGCGCGAAGAATCTTGGGATAATCAGGATTGCACATATCAGCGTATTCGATTACGCAGTCGCTGACATCTAGCTGATCAAGCTGTTCAGAATGAATCACCAAGTGGCCTCCTTTAACAAGAATAGCCGTGTGGCCACCCGCTGCCAGACGTTCAGCGGCAAGCTTCATGGCTGGGATGGAACCGATTTCCGCATATCCACTGGCCGAGAGGAGATATTCGGCCTCTGGAATATTGGGTGTGACTATAGCTGCCAAGGGCATCAAGTCAAGCCGCATAGCATCGGTGGCGGAAGCATCCAACAGACGATATCCAGAGGTAGATACAATCACAGGATCCACTACGAGAGGGGATTTTCCATTTGCTTCGAAATGGCTGGTGATACGTTGAACAACCTTTGCAATTGTTCCGCCATCGTAGAGCATCCCTGTCTTGATGGCATGAACAGGAATGTCCTCCAGAACGGATGTGAGCTGAACAGCCATCCAGTCAAAACTCGATAGTTGGAACCCCAAAGCAGGGAAAAATAACCTGCTTATCGACAAAATCTGATCCGCACGAGTGGACAGCCTGGACTCCAAGAGTGTTCTGAGCCGTAAGAGCGGTCACAACGCTTGTGCCGTAGCAGCCAAGGGCAGTGAACGTCTTTAAATCGGCCTGTTGGAATGATCAATAAGGAGTGCTAGTGTGCAATATTTTCCCTGCCTGAATCCCGGCACCACCAGATGGATCAGATCCGGCAATCGTAAGGACCGAGTGAAGGTCGACCATGATGGACGCTAACAGCTCAAGGCGGAAATGCTGACGTAAGGATCAATATCAGCTATCCCGCAGTCCACCACAGTATCTTCGTTCTTCCGTTCGTTTCCACCTTGTCTCTCCCTCCTCCCCAATACGGGCCTGCCCCGCGACATGTCTCGCTCCTCGTTTAATCTTTTGATCCCTATCGAGTCCAGAACGGCATCCCAATCAAGTTCGCGCCCAACATCACCGGGGTTACCTATCGATATCTACGACTGCGAGTCACTCTCCTCAGACGAATCGACTCGTACCAACTGGAGAAGATCGTCGTATACGGGCCCCCCGTCTTCTAGCCATTATCACTCGAAGGTTTTTGCGCACGCAACTACGTCAAGTTCGAATATCGCTTCCGTCTACAACACTCCAGTCCAATCCCGTTCCAGCTCCCATTACCTTATCCGAGTCAATACTTCAACTCGGAAGATGATCAACCGTATGAATCTCTACTTGGTCGAGCTACGACTGGCCGTTATATATCATCTCCGCCTCCCCGTCGAAAATGGTGGACTGATGGCTCTGGAAGACGTGTGGTGCGGCGACGTCTGAGTCGCCCCAGAGTTTGGAGTCGCTTTCTGTCTTCCGTCGTACGGCATCCTCTCTTTCCCGCCCAGCCATCAACTCTCGTAAGTCCCTGTGCATGACTGCGCACCGGACCAGTTGACACTCAGGTTCTCGGTCTCTTACCAGCTATTGACGGTCACTGTAATACTTATTTTTGGTCTCTCCATTACCTTGCTTATAATGTACATTCTCAACCCTGACAAAGCGCCACTCCCGTGGCGATCGTACTGCGCCCTTTCTCCTCCATTTCCTGTTGCGACACTTAGCGAACTTCCTCCTGTGGGTATCTTCCTGGGGGTAATGAGCACAGACACTGCCGTGGAGCGGCGAATGCTCATTCGCAGCACTTGGGCAAAGCATGCTCGTAGCCGAGGGACAGACGGGAGCACCGACCGTACTATTGTGCGGTTCGTGATGGGTCTCCCTCAAGGGGATTGGGTCAGAAGAATACAGCTTGAAGCAGAAAGTAAGTACTTTTGATTGGCATCGTCTTCAGTGCGTTGATGGACGCTCCTTTACCCAGCGTACAAAGATATGATCCTACTCCCGGTTCCCGAAAATATGAACAACGGGAAAACGCACGCTTATATTGATTGGGCCCATGTCAATGCATTCGTTCCACTCCCTTCAGTGAGGTCGTCGAACCTGACTTCAAATGAAACTAGCGAAGATCCCATCATATACCCCTCCCCATATTATTCTTCCTTAAATTCTTCCGGGTATATCTTCCCTTCTTTTAAATCTGATCGACAATCTCCGCCACCTCCTCTCGCCCCACACGATCCCCCCCTGGCGGACAAGGATGCGAAGTGGGTACGCCCACAGTTTGTCATCAAGGCCGACGATGATGCGTTTGTCATGCTCTCAGAGCTCGAGGCCAGACTGCGGTTGGAGTGGCACGACGCTCTGCTTGATGCTACCCGAGCTACAGATTTGACCAGATCTATAAGCTCTCAGACTTCCCGGAGCCCTGGTATCACTACGGTCAGTCCGTTGCGGCTTCCTCAGCGAATGACGAGAATGGTAGCCGGCAAGGCTCCTTCGACCTCGACTGTTACGGAATTCGAAAATGCGGATGCACCCCCAGCGGGCCTCTTGGATATCGATCCAATGATCTATTGGGGATGTTAGTCCGATTATTTCTCTACCAATTGTGTGTTCTCGGCAATCTCATTTTGGGTGTTAAGATCTCGTCAAGGCACGGTTCATGGCTGGAGAGCTTTATGCTCTATCCTCATCTCTTGTGGACTACATTGCCACTAATCCCAGCGTACAAACGATGGTGCGCGGCGCTGAAGATAAGCAGGTTCGTTTTGTTTTCGTACGTTGGTGACCTAGCCTCTGATTCAAGCACGGCTCAGACTGCCAAATGGCTTCGAATGCATCCCCGAGCAAGTGAGGTAAGGTGGCGAAGTGAACGATGCTGGATTTATGATCATCCCAGAGCTGGGACCGTCTATTCCCATGGCTTCCTTTTCCCATCGGAGGTAGCTCGCATACGTCACGAGACAACACATGGCCTGACTCCTGCGGAAATACATCTTCTACCTACATCCACGTCAACATCCGATCCATCATTGACGCACTCTACGGTATCGCGATTTGGTGTCCGCTACATTCCTCCATCGACAAATCTGACGACAGACCAAGAAGTCGAGGCCCTCATTGAAGGATCCGCCCTTTCTCGTCTGCGCGATGAGTCAGTAGGCGGAAGAATTGGCAAGGCTACCGATCTTGAAGTCCAAGGTGCGTGGGCGCGAAGGCAGTCTCGATTTCAGAGATCCGGAGGAGGCTCGGTTGGCGGGACGATCGTGGTGCATTTCATCAAACGGAACGAGTGGTTCCTTGAGACGGCGTTGGCATTCTTGGATAAGGATCCCGGAGGGTCTGCTGCAACCCCCGAATATCCTGAGATGCCCGCGCTCGTCCCTTCTGATGGTGATGATACTCCAGAGCACCTTCGAATCGAGACCGACTTGCACAACAAAGCACCCATCGATCTGTCCAATCTCGATCCTCAGCCGAATGGTCCCACGAGAATCGAGACCGATCTCAGCAATAAGACCCCTATCGACCTGTCAAACCTGGACGACGTTCTCGCCCCCCCACCCAGTGGGTCGGATATTTCCCGGATCTCAACTGATTTCAGGAACAAGTCACCAATAGATCTATCCAACCTTGATCCTTTGCCCGATACGAGTGAGGTGGTCCTCCCATTAAAGAGCTCTTCGTCGTCCATCCTCTCGACCAATGAGATAATAATTGTGGTAACCGAGGAATTTCCGGCATCGGACACTGTAGACGATCTAAAATCTGCCGATGCTAATAGCGAGGTTGATCTGGACAATTCGCCACTGCAACCTGAATCTATTGATTCATAGTTCGTTTTCTTCGGCATCCCTTTGGTTATATTGGGGACTTTTTTCAAAATTTGCCCATGTAATATCATTCATTTTTTCGATCCTGCATGTTTTTTTTTTTTTGCTTCTTTTGCTTTATCGATGTGCAGCTCCTTCGCGCGGCTCCCAATCCTGAGTTAAGATATAGCAGGTTCAACCAAGCGGAAATGGCAAGCCGTTGTGCGGTTGTGCCTAAATCGTCCCGAGGTTCTACTCGAATTTCCAGACAGACGACGTCGAAAACAGAGACTCTGATTTGTCTGTGTATATGAATTACATTGTGTCGCGTAGGAAGTGGAGAACCACAAGTTTCGCCAGTACTTCCAACTCAGTGGGCAGGATATGGTGAGTGTAATCCCAACTGTTCACCCCACCAGGTGGTGTGAATGAACGACGATGGGTGGGCGCGGCAGACGTGATCGGAATGCGTCTGGGAAGAGATGATATGGAAAAACGGACTTTCCGCTCCGCAGGTTGTTGTATGTCTCTAGCCCAGGCAAAACCTCCTGGTGAAATCAAAGTAGACAATGGGATGCAGAACGTGGACTTGGACGCCGGGTGAAAAAAAAAAGGCTGCGGCAGCGTACGCCTCACAACATCAAGGTACTTTACCAGTTTCGACAGTCTACTGCCCTTGGCAGAGGTGCGACCTTTCCTGGACTGCAGGGCTGTACTAATATAACAGCAAGCATGGTTGAGGACCAAACCCGGTTGTTTTGATTGTTATTCTTAAGTCACGTCCCACTATTTTGATCCAAAATCCTTCGTTGCACGAGCAGTTGCTCTGGCATCAAATAGACAAGCCACTCTTCTTGATCCTTTAGTCTTCACTGATTGTAGACTGGTCAGGCGCGAAGCTGCCGAAGGGCCTCCCTGTCGCAAGTGGGGAGAGATCGAGGAGCACAAAAAGCAGTTGGGCGATAGCGGAAGCAAACTAACCAGCATCTCTACACTTGAGGTTATGCCCAACACACCACTCGACATCGACAGAATAAATGGAGATATTACCTACCAAGAATTCCTTGTGGGCTTTTATTTCCCAAGGATGCAATTTCATTTGACCGTTGATGACAATGGTATCGTGAATTGTTTAAATAAGGATTCGTATCTGCTGCCAAATCGACCGTGCCTGATATCGCCCTCGCTGACATCGTCCTGGCCATGCTTTCGACACTGGACCGTGCAGTCTCCCTCTGGATCCGACCCGCTCCCAAATTGGCAGTATCTGTCGGAGACGTATGGGGCCCAGGAGGTATCCGTAGCGGACTGCAATACTCGTGATTTCAGTGATCAGAAGCGGACATCCATGTCTGTGGCGCAGGGGATCGAGACTGTCGTGGACGCGAAGTCTTCCCAGAATCTTCCGTACATCAAGGATTGGCATTTGGTCTTGCAGAGCAGGACTGGCCTCAGCAACGAGCATGACAAAATCCCTTATGAAACCCCAAAAATCTTTCGGGACGATTGTGGGTAGCGTGTTACTTCTTTCGTGAACTCGTTTGTAGGGGGGGCGGTGCCCTGATCAACTGCTCAGGGCTGAACAATTCGTGTTCTCAAGCCGATGATTTTCGTTTTTGTTACGTGGGTGTGTCGGGCTCATTTACTCCTCTCCACCGCGACGTGTGTACGTCCATGAATAATCCCTCTCTAGTTTCAATGCGGCCCCCAGTGCTGAACTCACCGTTTTGTCTGCCTGCCTGCCTGTTTTCGTTTTCAAGATGCCTCGTATTCGTGGTCCACGAATGTGGTCGGTGTCAAGATTTGGCGATTGTTTCCCCCCGAGACCGCGCCCCTGCTGCGAAAGTTTCCCTCGAATCGGCGTTCTGAAGGTATATACGATGTGCGGACCGTGGATCCCTCAATTTTCACAGGGTGGGAGGAGGCGCAGCGGACAATGGTCGTTATCAGGCAAAATGTCCGTTTATAGTACTCCCAAAAAAAATTTTTTCTAACCGCCCCCCTCCCCGATGATGTCGATTTTTTTTCCTCCACTTCTTTCCAGCCAGGGGAAACTATATTCATACCATCGAACTGGTACCATCAAGTGGAAAACATCACTGATTGCATCTCGGTGCGTGATGGGCGGCGGATGGCGCTTGTTGCTCCTAGCTAGAATGAAAACTACGCGCTGGCAACTGACAACTGATGATTATATTTTCACTTTCGTTTTTGGTCTCTCTCTCCCCTATTTTAGCTGAACCATAATTGGTGCAACTCTGTAAATTTGCCTTGCCTTTATGCGGCAATGAAGGATGAGGTCGAGGAGGTTTCGGCAGCTATCTCGGACGTCAAGGATATGATGATGCGCCACGCCAGTGGTGGTGGTGGTGGTGGTGATGATGACAAGGGTTGGCAAGTAGATTGGCTCCGCGAGGTGGACAAACTCGTCAAGATAGACGCCGGCTGGGGGTGGGAACATTTTTTCCAGATGATCGAGTTTAATATTACGGCAAAGACCGTTGTCGCCCCTGTGAGCCTTGACTTGCCGTGTGATGTGCATATATCCGACACTGATCTTTTTTCTTTTTCTTTTTCTTTTTCTTTTTTCCATGTGTCTCAAGGGGTATCTGAGGCCTGCAGACCGATTCGTACGCGAGCGCGTATGCGGCGTCGTCGAAGACTTTGTAACTCGGGACGAATATGCATTACTTCCCGAGGTGAAGCTCGTAGTGGACCGAATTCTCACAGCACTGTTTGCCATATAGCAATGATAGCATGCGAAAAAGCTAATGACCGCGACCTGGGAGTGAATTAAATGACGGCAACACCTAGTTCTGTATGTATGTAAAACCAAAAGGAGCACAACTAAATGGTAGTGGGAAGGACAACCTTCTCGAATGTGGCAGACAGGTGCGACGGGGGGTCCATGAAACAGAGAAGAGAAAGATTATTCAATAGATAATGCGGCGGCAGCGGCTACAAGGCAAACAGTGCGAGCAAGCACGGAGGCGATACGGGGGACCTCGCGGAATAGACCTGAGTGATGGGTGAGAGAGGGTACGCCTGGAATGACCCGAGGACGGAAGCTTGTGGTCGTCGAGGGGACACCATGAGAAGTGAGACAACATCGTGTAGAGAGACAGGGGGTGAACTACAGCAAACCGATATTTCTTAAGTTTGCCTTGACAAGAATGTCGTGCATGGCGGCTAGGACAACTGGTAGATGTCATCGAGTCCACAATCAGCTATCAAGAGAGCGAAAGATCCAGGAAGGACTGACATTTGATTTGTTTAGTATCAGTTGCGCAGGTAAAATGTGTATATAACGGTTTGTGCGCAGCCCGATTTAAGGAAACGAATATCCGTCGAAAGTAGGAACAAGCGGATTCATAATCGTTTTGCCCCTCAAAGTCAGGGAGAAAGTGCTTCAACGGTGATCTGTCCAGTTTGTCGGCTAATAGATCCATTTTATTGAGAAATAGGATCTAGCAAAAGTTCAACTTGGGAACAAAGAAGACAGAGGGGTTCAACTCACCATGGATGACTTGGCAAACCATCGAGAATTACATATGGACTCGAATAGAGAAAGAGATTCTTGCATGCGATTCTGCAACACACACACACATCGTCAATACCAGGTGATGACCGGGGACGGAAGATCGACGCACCATAGAGTCATCTTCTCGCAATACTTGGTCATATTCACTCATGGCAACCATGAATATGACTGCGGTAAGGTTCTCAAAGCAATGGATCCACTTTCTCCGTTCGGACCGTTGACCTCCGACGTCGAAGACTTTGTAAGTGAGTGTTTGGACAGGGAAAATAACTTCCGTGATGCCGGTAGTCTTGACTCGAGATCGTAAAATGTCTGGGTCCGTTGGGACGTACCCCGGCTGGGCCATTCGTTGTAGCGCGTCGAAATAGCTACGTAATCATCCCTGGGGGTCAGTGGATTTGCGGCGGTAGGGTGAAGGATACTGACTAGGTCGCAGAGTCGTTGAGCTGGAATTCATTGTTGCGAATGATGGCCTCCTCGACTCCTGGGTCCCGCCGCAAGGTGTCCAGGGCGAGAAAGGTGTCCGTCGGCAAGGAATCTGCGTGAATGTTGGCTGGTGAACGGAGAATGTGTTCCCGGTAATCGTAGTTTTCTGGTGCTAGTTCGATTTGCAAGTCGAGCATGGCCTCGAGTATTGTGCGCATGGATTGAATGGTATTCGAGAATATGATTTCCTTGTAAAATGTTCGATCCCCGTCGGTGAAGCCTCCGTTATGTAGAATTTTCATCTGCTTTAGTATCGTGGACTAGGTGCGTTGGGCGAAATCAGGATGAGTCGTTGCAACCATGTTTGGTCATACACGGGTGCGCAGCCCACCTTGCCAGATTCTCCGGCCCCTAATAAGAGCATCTTCACTTCGGTCTTTGCGATCTCACGATCCCGCCTAAGCTGGGAGTCGATCTCGTTGTTTCCTGTGGGAAATGGTTCGGGCGCTCAGAACAGGGATTGTGAAGGGCCCTTGACCCACTCACGAGCTCTGGCTTCATCTTGTTCGGGAGGTGCTGGAGTTGACTGGGTACATCCCATGGCTAAGTGCAGGTAACGAGAAGAATGACTGTTGCTCAAGAGGGTCGCATACCAAGTCGGATGGAAATAGCCCTAGAGAGCAGAAATTAGGTGCTTCTCGAGTTCGCGAGATGCCGTGGAGTGCTCGATAGCCTTTATTATAGCCGGATTTCTGGCATCAAAATGCACTGCCAAACAGACTCGCTTTTCCCCAGGATATTATCCTCCACAGGATTCCCCCTACATAGCCACGGAGCCGACCCGCATGGCGCAGGTCCGTGGCGTTGCCAGTACCGAGGGAGCTCCTGCCCTTCTACCCTTGGATACCTTAAATCCGCCCTAAAGTCATCCGGGGGATTCGGCTACGATGTTGAGACCAGTGCAACACGATACACTTCTGAATTCGGTCTAGCGACGCGTTGGACGCTTCGGCGCCAACCTATGAACGGCTGACATTAGGGCCCGATGTCAGATGGCCCGGAGCTTGTGACAATGGCTGAGCTCCGCTGAGCGGCTGATAATATCTATACTAGTCAATCAGTTGCGAGGTACCGCCACCCGATGTGGCGCACGACTCTTAGGCACCTTCGTGATGTTCAAGCCACCCATGAATCCAAGGCCTTGATGAACCAATGTACGTATCTTCAGCACACACTGGACCGCAAACTGTAGGCACAGCCATTAAAACACGGATCAAGTCGTTCTCAGATCAAATTGAGCTGTGTATTACGAGCACTATACTGGATGCAATATGGCGATAGCCTCCTGAAGGGGATGTCTTTCATGGTCAAACATGTCCAACAGAATTGCATTCCTATAATAATAATGGTCACTGAAGTCAAGATTGAGTTGCCGGATGACAACAGTGAATGGGAATGGTGAACCTAGACAACTACTGTACAAATGGAAGAAAAACCCCTAGTGAACATAATGCACACTGTCCTTGTAAAAAGACCGCCTTAAGCACCTTATCACTATCCATATCCAACCCAACCCAGAATATAAGAGAATTACAGCTCAATAGGTGGATTCCCTGGATTTATCACGCTGCCTCTTCAACAGAGCCATAGTCAAGATGCAAAGGACTGGCCGAGCCCCGGCACACACTGTGGTTCAATGTAGTGTCCGACGAACTCTAAGCATCTATAACTCTATGAGATTAATCGAGGTGTATATTAAACTAATCGCGGCTCGTATCACTGTGGTTGGGCGATCATTTATCATCTACCCAGAGGAAAATTGGATCCAATAGGGCTTACCGGCCGAATAGCTTGACTTTAAGCCAGTCACTAACAACGAGCGTGCGATTCCGGAGGGAGAAGAGAGTGGACACATACGCACTCCTGACATTTAGGAGAAAGATCAAGGTCTGCCGCGCACACACCACGAACCCCTAAGAATCGAACGTACCGCCAGAATAAGAAAGTAGCAACGCCCCCGCTGGCGAAGTTTCCGTTTAAGAATGGCAGGTCAGCGATGGCCTTCTCGGAGCCAATGTATCTTAACAGAACAAGGTCAGCCAACCAACTTGATCCTCGAGATACGGGACTCACGCGAGAGATCCCTGATGGGAGTAGTGAAAAGGGCGAAGCTTGGAAGCCTTGTTGATTTGTTTCACTGTCGATTCGATTGCCTCCGGCGCGGTGTCAAGTGACTCTCGAAGGTGCTTCAGCTTGGCCTCAAGGTTTTCCTTCCTTGCTATTTGGACAAATTGCCGAGCAAGGTAATTGCCCTGTTGTGATGCAACTTGTGCGGTGGGCGCATAGGATGTGGCAGCACACTATTCAAACCCTGTAAGACGTTGCATCTGATCGCGTCGTATGGCGGACGCACATCACCACTTCAAACCCCCAAGAATATCTCAGCATTTGGGGTATCTCAAGGGAACTGGAAGTCCACTTACATTGCATATATCCCTTCGGCTCCTTTTAGTTGCAGGAAATCATCTACCAGGAGTCCCCGGGGATTTGATTGGGCCGCCCCAATCTTTCCCATTAGATTGCGTGTGATGTCTCTGCCCACATTGCCCTGGGAAGTAAGGTTAGTAATCTGATCACTACTAAAGTGCCGGAAAACGTACGGCCGCCCAGACTAGGACACCAAATGGCATCTCAACGAACTCTCCCTTCTCGTTCTGAACAATGACAGAGTTCTCCTTGATTTCTTTTACCTTGGTTCGCGTAAGAATATTTATTTTATTTTCTTTGAACGTTGACTCGGTGTATTGGATCAATTGCTGGGAGCTTGGTCAGGCGATGTTCCTGAATCAGTGATCCTTACATGCAACTGACCTTGGAAAACATTGGCAGCACGTTTGGAAGTGCCTCAATCAAGGTCACTCTGACTTTATCCGCGAGTTCTAAAAGAACGAAAGTAATTAATACAGATATTCACCCATATTCTGCAGCTTTATCGCACTACACTTACCTGGGTACCAATTTTTGAGGTCGTCATGAACGAAATCGTGCAGTTCTCCGCTCTGTGGCGAAGACAGGGTCAACACATAGAACCCTGACGAGAATATGTACTCACCAGTTCGATACCAGTTGGGCCGCCACCTACGACCACTAGGAGAACGAAATGGTTCAAACAGTGCACATTATGGCGAAATCGTCGCCAACAAACCCATGTGAAGAAGACGATCGACATCCGCCCCCGCGTTGGGATTATCTGAATTCATGGCTGCTGACTCTATGCCTTTGGAAGCTTCCGAGTAAGATGAGTTCGGGAAAAACTCGTATGGACTTACAATCCATGACCGTAGTGCGAAGCTAAAGATGCACGGCAGTAAGTAGTGCCCGAAATCGTACGGAATACCGCAAACCTTTTCGGCATCTTTCAACTCTTTCATGAAACATGAATGTTCCTTCACACCGGGAATGTTGAACGTCTGAGTCTCTGCCCCGACGGCGTACACCAGATAGTCGTACTTGATAGAGCCGGTGTCTTGCTGTCCCTTGATTGGGGACGTGTCTACAGACAGTTAAGTACGGATATCTAAGTGAGACACGAGAAATTCTTGCCTTTGAATGTCACAGTCTTGTTTATAGGCTACGTAATAAACGATAAGCGCACTGAACATTCACTATGAACAGACGAACATACATCCACTTCCTGAGCCTCAGCTTCATATACATGGACAACTCGCTTTTTGTGACGGGTAATATAACGCGTAGGTTGGATGATCGAGCGTGCATCTAGGGTGCCGATAGCCACAGAGGGTAAAAGAGGGGTGAACAAGAAATAATTTCGAGGGCTAATGACGACCTGGAGTGGCACAGAGATGTATTCGTAAGGTCCGAAGCCACCAAATGTAAGAAAACGATGCGTACGACATTATAGTCCTCGTTATCCAGAGACTTGAGAAGACTTGTGGCGCCCCATCCACTCCCGAGAACCACAATTGTCTTTTTATCAGGGTCGAAAGGCTGTTGTGGTCCGGGAGTACGGTCCTTGTAAGTAATGTAATAGAATGATCCACCAGCAGTCAGTATGGTGATCAAAGTCACACGTCCGAGGGTTTGGAGGAATCGACGCCAGCGGGACTGTTGCAGTAGAACTGGAGCCTCCACATCAGCTGAAGATAACATGCGGATCCTAGACGGGGCTCGGACGGGAGGAGTTAAAAGAAAACTTCGTGGGTGTGTGGGGAGACGTAAACGCAGACGGCCTGAAGCCAAGAGGCTGGCTAGAAGGGCATGCAGTCAATACCTAACGCTGCACAGGTTGCAATGGTATATACCTCGAGCGATAGAGGCCATCTCTTCTCTCGAACGGAAGGAATGTAAAAATAAAGCCTTGGTTCGCGAAGATGTTTCGAGAGTGCCTTGCCTGTATTTTTTGCTGGCAAGATAAGCCTAGCGGACTTTAGGCAACATCCGGATGCCAAAAACTGGAAACTCGGCACCGCCACTCAACGCCAACACAAGTTGCTAAGGTCAACCGGATGAACATGATGTACACGCAAAGGCTCTTGCATGCAACTGTATCTAGTGTGAGCCTCATTTCGCTCGAGGGCCCGTAATGTTTGTGTAACGTGGCAATTACTGATACAGTTTCACAACTTTCAGTTACCCAAAGAAAACAAGCTCAGGATAAAATCCGTCCTTTGATTCTTCGATCTCTAGCTTGAGATGGCATTCTGAGCCAATCGGTTGCTTCGAAATTATGTATATTCGTCCAAAGAGTGTGGAATCTACAGAACAGAGCAATACTGACGTACCCCTCGCCTCCATCGTTCCATACTTGGCTTTTTTTCCTCCTCTCTCCGGCGGTGGCGTTCTATAGCAGCCTGTGTTTCCCCAGAAAAACAACATTGTGTCATCCTCGTCCCATTCATAGGCAGCACCAGTCCGAGTCCTAGACGCACTTGCAGACCCAGATCTCCCAGTCCCTGCTTCAAACTTTGAAATCACAACGCGTTTGTCATGGAGCGTCCCTTCCGGTGCGGATTGAGAAATACCAGTGCGCGGTCTCTCGCGATCTTTTTCCAGAATCATCGTCCCGCATCCCCACCGCGTGACGACGGCTGCACCATAGTTGGAGTGCAACAAGATATCTGACGATCTCGGTACCTTGGCATTTTTCAGGAATGCCGTGTCTAGGTTGTTAGAGCGGATACAGCTGTTGCTGTGTAGCTCGGGGAACGACGAACGCTCCTCAGCTCTAGGCGAGAATCTCATTCCCACCGAACTATTGCTCCTAGATCTCGATGATCCTGCAATGCCAATCCACAACCGGTGGTTATGGACAGCGCACAGATCGGGGGAGAGCCTGAGCCGGAGAAGTTGCAGAGGACCCGGACGGCCCCACTAGAATATACACCCTCATTTAGTTACGATCCCGGTGGTGAAGCCACTCACTACGCTTCGGAGGTGTTTTTGAAGTAGCCCGAAAGGGCGATGGAGGGATGGCGTCGGGGACGAGTCTCGCCACCTGTCAGACCAGCGATTTTGATCGACAACATTATTACAGTTGCTGCCGAATTAAAGGGCTTTCGATCTCTCTTCCTTCATTGTTCCTCTTACCAGCACGTTGTCCCCATCCTCCTTAACCACTCGGCTCGTGGAGAACCTATCACAACCTGTGGAAGCAGCAGCACCGAGAACACACCGTACTCAGGGTGCGGTTTCGGCTGCAGGAGTTGAGGACTTTGGAACAGATAGAGTCACACCAGGGTCGTATATTTTTAGGCAGCAGTGCTAGAGTGTCGTTCCGGTAGACTAGGATGCGCAGTCGAAGCTAACGACATCTCCTTCGCCGTATAGTGGTTGACCAGGCACCCGAAGCCCAAGGAAGCACTGTTTATGGCAGACATCAGAGAGGACTTGGATTCGGTTGAGAGCTGGGACCACCACTGCGTCGTCCTGTCGCGCCCAGGACTAAGCATAAGCGCCACAATTGAGAGATCGGAACGGGCCTGTCACCCGTCACCGGTGACAGACCGTGACATCCATATTGGAGAATCACTTCATTATGCCTGCCTGCCATCCTCAGCGTAAATCTCAGAGGCTCATTACCCTACTTCCGTTGTTCATGCCGTAAAACCTTGCCTTTCTATCGCGCGACTCTCGCCGTCGATCTGGATCTGCTTGAGGATCTATTCGCACACAGTAAAAGGAAAGCCACGGATCCCGCCAGACAGGACGTGGGTGATTGTGATTCCTCCCTCCGAGAAGACAGTGCTTCCGGCTGTGAATGTCATCATGCTATGTTGCCCCAGATGGAGTGTCCCCCTTTCTGGATCCATTACTGTAACCGTAGGCTTGGCTCATAGGCAGGACGGAATGATGTCTACGAGAGAGCGTTTTCGCTACAACCCCCCTCGGACATCGCTGAAATAACATGGCAAGACGATTTGGATCCCGTACCCCTGACAGTTCGATTGCTGATGGCCACAAATGCCAATCTGAACGCCTGACCTCCATGTCCGAATTCCGTGCAGGACCAACAGTGCGAGGTTTATAGCCGATGTCCAACAGGCAATACCGGTTTTCTAGAATAGCAATTTCAATGGGCTGGCCCGCCCCTATATAGAATTTTGGATCGCTTTCTATACACATTCGAAGGGACTCCCTACCTAAACGGCCTCATGGGAAATTGGAGGATACTGCAGTGCTGTAGTGCACTGGCAATGCAACTCTCCTGCATTGCCAAGACCGACTCTACGGGCCTATACGGAGAAAGCGGTTGGCATTCTGTTGAGATCTCAGTACTGCAAGACTTCTCTTTCCTCAGTGACCTTCGATAAGCACTTACGGAGATGTCGCGAAAATCCGCTCCTTCTTGGACATTGCCCATGGGTGATTGTCCTGTCGTCCGAATGCATTGCACGGCCCGTGGATCGGGAAAGCGTTGAATTGAATATCGTAATATCGTACTACAGTTGGGTGCTGTATGAGTGTCTTTTAAACACTGCACCTATCCAAAACGAAAACATTGCTCGGAATAGTGGAGTGTAGGCTAAGAATGGGATGGGGGGATGTTACAATGAGGAGATGATGATTTCGTAGCGAACGTTGAACCCTGTGAGGTCGTCATGAGGAAAAATCAATCGCAACAATGTTCATCGTACAACTTCGAGATATCATGATAGGGGAATGTCGAAGTTGGTGGATGGGTAGTGATGAGGAACTGAGACTGCTACACTAGAGAGGCTTGGAAGTGCTCGGATTGCGCTCAAGACGAGATCCCCGTCCATGGTCCGCAGCCACCTCGGGAAGAGTGGACTGTTGGGCTTTCTGCCACTCCTCCACCTTGGAAGCAGTAGATACGCGTTCAGAACCAGCTAGGCTATTGAGCTTGTCCAGATTGAGGGAGGCGCGCCTCGAACGCCGATGCTCGGGATCCCCTACGTCAGGGCCCTTGGTTGTTCTCTTCCCCTTCTCTCGCTCTTTGAGCTTGGCGTCGACCTCTGCCGCCTTTTCCGCATGGCGCTTCCCCATGACCTCCTTTTCCACAGCTTTGGATCGGTCCCACCTCGCACGTGCTTCAGCAAGCGTCGCCTCCTCCTCGGTCGCCTTCCTTAAAGGTCCTTGGAGCGCCCGCATTCGAGATTTGTGGCGTTCGGTGAGTTCCTCGTACGACAGGACACGAGGCGCCGAAGGAGCGGAGGGTGCCGTATCTCTACGCGGAGCAAGAACAGTGATGGGGACATGTGCGTTAGGAAGATTACTGGACGTGCTCGCGTGAGTGGGAGCAGGACGGCTGAGGAGATCCTCGACATTGATACCAGCACCTAGGTCGTGGGTGGGCCGAGATGTACGGGGAATTTCTGCAATCTCCTTGGGATCCCCGGGTCGGCTCGAGGGCGTCAAGCTGAAGAGACTCTCCCGACGCTTCCTATTCTCGAGAGCAGTAGCGATCGCTTCTGATTGTGGGACGCGATTGCTTAGACTGCGCTGTAGAGCCTCGGGAACAGGGGACGTTGGAATAGGGGGAGAAATTCCGGCAGGGGGAACAAACAGTTTGCGCTCTCTGACGTACGTGTCCCAGTCGTAGTTATCCTTGCTGTCCAAAGGCGTGCTACTGGGTCGGGCATCAGGCGGCGGACTCAAAGAAGATACACGACGAGGGGTGGGCATGGCTATCATAGATTTAACCCGATCACGACCACTGGCACGAGCAGCGGTGGCGAGCGCACTATCCCTAGGGATAGCGGCGTCCATATTTCCCAAGCTTAATCGACTCCCTGTTGACACGGGTGATATCTCGTTCAGAGCGTCAATTGAACGACGGATCTCGCGGATTTCGGTCAAGAGCTCGCGCTTGCGTCTTAGTTCCGGGTGATCGTCGATGAGCACTGATCTGGAGACCATCTTTTCAGGCAGTTCGTCTTTAACATTTCCACCGAGATCCATCGCAGGCAAGAAGCCAGCATCCTGTGGCACTCGATCGGGACCGCCAGCGGGGGCTCCAGAGAAGTTCTCCCTACCGCCTAGGGTGAATGCTGACGAAAGGGGTCGACTATATTGCGAAGGAGTGGGGGGAGCGGACCCATCTTGGATGAGTGGAGTGTTGCTGGAAATACGCTTATGCCCATGCTTGTCTTCCCATTCCTCCCGATCACGCTGGATGTTTGGGAATCGCTCGGCAGCACGGGCTTCTAGTTCTTCATCACGTCGCTTGTGTTCTTCAGCGATCTGCTCCAATCGGACCTTGAGCATCAAGGGGACACGGAATTGCACGGCAGCTCCCATCAAAGCGACGGCGGCGATAAGACCTAGCTCGATCTCCATCGTCTGCGAAAGCGGGAATGGGATATTCGCGAATTTGGAGAAATGAAAACCGAGGTTGTATATATAGAACTGCAGGGTACGTTCCATTTAGAGTCAACCAACACATCCACAATGGATTGATATGAGCCTACCTCCTTGAGACCTGCAGTGGTAAAACAATCGACGCCTAAAATAAATGCAGAGGAGCCAACGGCGGCAGTCGCCGCTAGGAGGACGTAGTAATGAAGCTTGGGAATCGTGCACAAGACGAATCCGACAGCACCGCATGCTATGAGATTCGTGTCAGCTGGCCAGCATCTTCTCAACTTGAAATTAATATACATACCGATGTACAAAACCCACCTAAGACCCACGGCTTTGATGAGACCCCCATCGTGAAAACACTGTATATATAGGCCAACCGCGAAGCCTCCCCATGCGCCTATTAGATATTTCGATGTCTGCCAGAAGAATATAGCTACGCCGCCTCCCACGACACCTGTGACACAGCATGCCAGGACATACAACCCACGAAGGGTTGGGGAAGGAGGATTTCCACCAGCATTGACGTGATTGATAACCCCAAATTTATATATCAAGGCGAAGGTGACGAGGGCGAAACCGTAGAAGCCTAGCAAGAAGAACGAACTCCAGCGGTTTTTATGCCCCCAAAACGCCAAGGGTAGGCCTGAAATAATCAGCAAGGCGCCTAAGACTCCAAATGCAGGGTCCACTCGAGTATTCAGGTGAATAGGAGTCGGAGACGGTGATGCACTTGGAGTTGTAGTCGATGAAGGCCGAGTGGAAGTCGTGGATAAAGCAATAGTAATAGTCTCTGAACTCTGGATAGTGGTGAGAACCAACGTCGACGTGCTTGGTATAACCCTAGAGCCGGCGGAAACGGGAAGAGCGATTGCGGTTGTTATGTCAATGAGAGATACAGAGAGTCCAGATGAGAGAGTCGTCGAAGGCGTCGAGGAAGTAGATAATTGAGACGTGGGCGCGTTACTACGAGAGGACTGTGCGGTAGCGGATTGGAGACGACTAATACATGCGAAGGAAAGGGCGAGGAGGCGAGATAAGATCATCTTCGTCACAATCTGTCGTCCTGCGAGGCCGGCGGTCGTCAGCTCGAGAGAGAAAGACGCGGTGTGGAAGGACGTACGCCAACCTAGTAGGAACGAGCCCTCCGTGAGCACCGTCCGAAACCCAATAATAAAGAAAAGAAAATGAAGAGAATAGCTGGGAATGGCCAAAGCCCCTTTTCTGGGTAATTCTAGGATTACGTTTAATCGGAGAGATTGACGAGTGATATACAGGGCCTTGTGACTAGTCAAAGCCTCAAAGAAGCACGAAGACAAGAGTTATCGAATATTAGGATTCTTATACTCGATAATCCTGTCCTACAACTTGGTACAACTTGGCTAAAGTAAGGAGAGGATGGGTGCAGGGTCAAATCCGACCTGAGCTCGCAGTCTCTCCAATGGCCATCATTATGTAATTGACGCCAAATATGTAAACTCATCAAAACAACCAATATTAATGTATCCAAGGGCGATGGAAAAATCCTTGCGCATGTTGGAGGGAAGGAATCCACCCACTATCTCCATGTACGACCCACCGGCCAGGAGCGCATCGCTTAAGAAACAGGTTGACGTGGTATCACGTACGAGTCTTAGTATTCAACTTTCAATTAGACCCAATTGGCACCCAATGGGACCATTCAACCGTCGTCCTCGCTACTGCAAAACCGCCTTCCCTGCGTAATCCGGGCCGTCTGGGGCTTCGGATCATAGTGCACTTCTGCTTTTCTGACAGCGTACTCTATTACGACGGGCCCTGTAACAACTTCTGGTTGCTCGGCGCACTCAGTCGGAGTTCTCATCGGTGAGAATTATTTCTTCGCTACATATACACCATATCACCGCGCATCGGCTATAAGGTGGGTGGTTACGACCCATCATTTTCTATCCAGGACCGTAAAGGAAAACACCGTAATGATAACTTGAATAATTACTCAGACGCGATCATGTGGTGGACTGTCGTTTGCTCGAGTCAGCCTGATGCCGGTTATTAGCCCAGTGTGATTCTCATATTTATTCTTGCCGAGTGGTCTTTGCGTTGAGACTAACGGGTGGACAGAGACTGAGAATGCACATAAAACCATTACCCAGTATCCAGTACTCCCAGAAGTCATCGGAAATTCTTATCGGCGCTACATTTCAACACGTCGAGTGCCAGCAATCCAGATGCGGTTAAGAATTAGCGCAGTCTCATAAAGAACGCCCGAGATGGCCGCCCCAAGCACCGATGGAAGGAATTCGGATACTGCCGTCCCTTCCGCGATCCGTCCCTTCACAACCGGTCGAACATGATGCGCCTGAAAACTATGATCGGGGTCGACCTCCTTTTTGAAGTGCTACTTCTGTTTAATATTTTATGTTTCTCTTACGTCACAATCTTCAGTCGGCTTGAAATGTGGGGTGCAGCATCATCAAAATCAGTTTCGAAGACTCCGAAGACTTCGAAGTCCGGCTTCCGGCTCTCCAGGACTTCGGAGCCTTCGAAGCAGAAAAGCGGGTTGACCCCCCTGATGCCTAGTAGGTCCATGCTCTATTTCATTATCCCTAGGCTTTTGACCTACTGTGGACTTTCAATCCTTAAATCGGCCTGGTTCTCAGTGTATGACCTATGATCTGTGATCCTAGAACTTGCAATTTGGCCCTTTGAATTTGGGATAGAAGTGAAAAAACAAGTGTTTGTCAAGGCAGGTAGGGTGAAGCATTTTCTGACTTTTTCTAGATGACTTTGTGGGGTTTTTCCAGTTGTGTATGATAATATGTTGTGGCTGAAATCTGACGGCGACCGTTGTCGTCCGGATGCGAATTCTTGTGGCTTTACTCGTTGCCAAATCTGCTGAATTCTAGTCTGTGCTATTGATGTTATCGAGTTCTCTACCGCAGCTTGGAACTTTATTCCCGTTAGAACCCGGCTCATCGTTGTGCGAAACCTGGATAACGTCGACATTGATGGTTTTTGGGTGACCTGACGACCTACGTCACGTTACGGTAGTTTGTGACTTGTGGCTCCGGCTGTAATCTAGACCATGTACAGTGTACTTATTGTGCATGCTGCACCTCCGCAATCAATTCCCGAGAGCCTGTGCCTTCTCCGATTGTCCATTCTGTGGTGATTGAATTCCCTCGTCACATTTTACTTCCGAGAGAGGGTTTATTGGAAACCAGAGCTGCACATGGTCACTTATGAGGCCCGGAAACACTACGAATCACTTTCTTGTTGGCTCACGTTGCGATTTTTCTCGTGCCCTAAGTTCCATAGCTTCGCTACTTGCTCGGTTTCGAGCCTTTAATATGGTCTGTGTGTGCTACTGTGCATCGCGGCTTTGTCGAATTCGGGACTGACAGCCGACACCTTCAAATTGGTTATATTCTTCTTTCGGCGGCTGAACAGGAAAATTTTACACTTGTCGGGGATGGAAGGTGTGTAGATGTAGGATAAGTGCCTGACAGTCGATAATCTAGAACACTTATGTAAACATATATAAGAGCCCCAGCACCTGAATCCGCCCTTTTTATGCACCTGTTTATGGAAATTTGGAATTAGATTGGTGCCCTTAATGTTCCTGGGGCGGCAAGAAATTTGTTTGTATCTGTCTACATCTCCACGTAGTCTAGACACTGGTCCAACGTGTCAAGGTGCAAGTTTTAACGAGCGACTTGAATTCACGGATTCAGTATACAGTACTGTATATCAGGCTTATCGAATTTTGCGTGTTTCTGTAGAAAGTCTTGCAAAGCATTTCCTCGAAGTCTTCAAAACGTCACTACTTACAGCAAGCCTCTATCTGTTTCTAGGTCTGACACTTTTCAACCTGAACAGGTGTAGTGTTTGGTCAGGGCTTAGTCTATTTTGACGGGAAAATTAGGACAGCAAAAAGTGATCCAAAAAATGGTACCCAAAACACCTCGGATCATTCGGCCTCCAGTAATGAAAATTAAGAGTGACTTCTTGTTAGCCTAGGAGAAGCTCATATGTTCACATGGAGAACGAGAGTGCTGTAGTCATTTTAGAGGGGCACTGGAGTCTTCGGGACAGATTCCTGAAGACACTAGAGCGGAGGCTTATCAGTCCTTCATCTTTCTTGGGATTGATATTTCGATTTCCCCCATTTCTCTATCTCTATCTCCTTTCTTTCGCCCGACAGGACTCTTACGATGACGTATTATTCGTAGACTGGTCACGTGTCTAAACGGGGCTCCACTGCCATTACCTCGCGTCCGGTTGCAGTTGGCACGTGCAACATGTTGAGCTATAAGTCTTCCTTTGTGCGTGCATCTGATTCCCTCCGAACCCACACCGTAAACCCATGCGGAGGTCTCTAGATCTGTAATTTTCCAAGTTCCACGAAAATTTCCCCCAAAGTTGACCAAAACGTCATCAAAATTGGTTACTGCGGGATATTTAATTCTGGCGTATAAAGCGTACGATTCTGCGAGTACGTTCTTCGCCCTGAACCACCATGCCAGATCAGTATACTACCCCTCCAAAACCTAGTCTCCTCAACCCAAACAGTCCCCTTGAAAGGTTATCTGTCGATCTGAGCCTAGATGCCCTTGGCTCGAGGCTGGATATCGACGGTCTTCTCGCATTCCAGCGTGCCGCCAATTACTTGGCAGCTGCCCAGATCTTCCTGCAGTCCAACGTTCTCTTGGAGAAGGGCTTCTCACAGGACGACATCAAGCCCAGGCTTCTCGGTCACTGGGGCACTTGTGCTGGCCTTAACCTGACATATGCTCATGCTAGTGCTCTTATCACTCGTCATGCTGAAGATGGCGATGATGCTCAGTTCATCTATGTCACTGGCCCCGGCCATGGAGCCCCAGCTGTTCTCGCCGCACTCTACATTGAGGTATGATCTCCTACGTAATTGTACATGTCACCACAAACTCATTTCTCGTCTGCAGGGCAGCATCACACGCTTCTATTCCCAGTACACTCTCGACAGAATTGGTCTAGAGAAATTCGTCAAGTCATTCTCATGGCCTGGTATGTGTTCGTTTTTAAATGGATTCGGAAGGGTTGTGAAAACCTGGATTCCCATTTTAAGGTGGTTTCCCTTCCCACGTGAACGTGAGCTTTCGATTGCGTAGTATCGAGGCCGTGGATGATGATCTTGTACAGGCCGAGACGCCCGGTGCTATCCACGAGGGTGGAGAGTTGGGTTATGCCCTTGCAGTTGCTTATGGAAGTGTGATGGACAAGCCCAACCTGGTTGCTATCGCGTAAATACACCTTATTCAAACCCACGTAACGTTCTCATCCTTGTGTATAGAGTCATTGGGGATGGAGAATCCGAATCTGGTCCTACCGCCGGATCATGGCATGCGTAAGCGCCCAAGCACTTTAGAGTTCAATAATTTTCTGATCACTCAGTATACTCCTAGGCACAAGGTATTCCATAAGATCCTCCTTGCTTTCGTGTGATACTCAAACGTGATATCGGAAGTTTATCGATCCCAAGGAAAGCGGCGCGGTTCTTCCCATCTTGCATCTTAAGTATGTCCTCTTTCTTCCTTCCGACGGACACTCTATTCACCACGGGTGATTTAGTGGCTACAAAGTAATTGGGCCATGTGTTCTCTTGCCCTAACCTAAGCCAATGTTAATGCCTCATTCAATTTCTTCAGATCTCTGAGCGCACTATTCCTGGAACTATGGATGACCTCGAGCTTCTCTGTCTCTTTACTGGTTACGGCTATCAGGTCCGCTTTGTCGAGTACGGCGAGCTTCCGAATACCGAGGATCAGGCTAAACGAAAGGAACTGGAACTTAACAAGAGCATGGGTGTCTCCATGGAGTGGGCCTACGGAGAGATCAGGTGCCCCCGATCCCAATTGACACGTTGCTGATCCACACATTGACGACTTGGATAGAAAAATCCAGAAAGCCGCTCGCACTGGAAATCCTATCGTTAAGCCTCGTTGGCCTATTATTATTCTGCGTACGCCGAAAGGAATGACAGGCCCTCGTTTCCTTGGCGACAAACAAGTCGTCGGTTCCTTCCGATCTCATCAAGTCCCACTACCACTCGCCAAAACCGACACTTCGCAATTCGAGGACCTCCAACGATGGCTAGCGTCTTATAACTTCCAGGACCTTCTCGTTAGGGCCCCTACGTCTGCGCACAACGAGGGTGCAGACCCCGAGGCGTTTTTCTCGAAAGAGGTTGTTCGAATCCTTCCAAAACGTGTGGAGAGGCGAATGGGCATGATCAAAGAAACCTATGCAGGATATGAACCGCTTGATGTTCCAGATTTCAAAGATTATGTGAACGAAAGTGGGAAGGATGCCTCGCCCATGAAAACTCTTGGAGGTACGTGATGTCTTTTATGCGTTCCTAGTATTGTTGACGTATACATTCTGTGGCGCTTCCCGTTTCATATCACGCATCTTAGAATATCTGGTCGACGTCGTCAAGAGGAATCCTACTACATTCCGCATTTTTAGTCCCGATGGCAAGTTCTGTTCTCGATCTGTGCAGCTAAAACCTTCACAAACTTGATTCCCTAATTTTCAGAGTTGGGTTCGAACAAGCTGGATGCCGTGTTCAGCGTTACGTAAGTAGTTTTGCCCCAAGGGTTCACCCCAACTTACATATAAATCCTGCTCGATGGTGCTTGCAGCAATCGTCAATTTCAGTGGGATCCTGAAAGTAGGTGTTCGGGGGTCCCCGCTCAAGGAATTGCTGGTATTGACAGGTTTTTTTTTTCCTGTGCAGCTGCGAATATTGGAGGAAGGGTCGTCGAGGTGTTGTCCGAGCATAGTGCGCTTTACTCCTTGGCTTCTTTCTATCAGATGCACCGGCAACTCCATTCTCAATATCTTTCCCCGTGATCCAGTTTTACAGGGTTTCGTGCAGGGATATACTTTAACGGGCCGCACTGCACTCTTCCCTTCTTATGAGGCATTCCTGGGCAAGCTGGTAGAAGTTTTTGGTGAATCCCCTGGTGTACTGACCGTATTCGTTAGGGATCGTCACCACTATGGTCAGTAGTGCGCTCTGTCATACCGCCTAGACTGATCCCTCTTCCCAGGTACAACAATACGCGAAGTTCAATAAAGTGGCTGTGGAAACCAAATGGAGGTCTGATGTCCCCAGCTTGAATTATATCGAGACGTCCACATTGTGAGCGCAATTTACCAATCCTTTGGCCGAGATCGAATCCTGATTTTACTAATTTTACTTCGGCAGGTGGAGGCAGGAGCAGTGAGTCCTCGCCTCTCTTCCAAAAGTTACGAGAGAAATATTGATCGTGTTCTCTTCTATTCTACAGCAACGGATATTCACATCAGGTCCGTACTTCTCGTACGAAAACGGCCATACTCCAAATCTTAGTTTTATGTGACTCAGAATCCAGGCTTTGTTAGCTCCTTGCTCACTCTGCCTCACCATATGGTTCGTGTATACCTTCCTCCGGATGCCGCTACAACAGTGTGCGTTATGGCGCACTGTCTTAGATCTAAGAATTATGTCAATCTCGTATGTTCGAGTAGATCTTCATTGCTAGTGCTTGTATTGATTTCTGGTCATAATCAGGTCATTGGAAGCAAGGCGGAGACGTCTGCTTATTTGTCAATCGAAGAGACCGAGCGTCACTGCGTCGCAGGTAAGTAAACTAGGATCTTTGATCATATTATTATTATTTACCCTCTGTTTCCGCCGCAGGTGCCACTATCTGGAAACGATATTCCACAGACGAAGGACGCAATCCTGATGTGGCTCTTGTCGGTATTGGTGTAGAGACTACAGCAGAAGTTATTGTGCGTGATATACCCTATATATTCCCAAATGATGCCTTGCCTAATAAATTTATTAGGCTGCGGCCGCCCTGTTGCGCAAGGAAGGCGTTCGCGTCCGCGTTATCAATGTCATCGGTATGGGACTACGGGTTTGCTCCTGTCTGCTCCGCTTGATGTTTGTTTTTTTAATAGACCTTATGATCCTTGGAGAGTACGGCACGCACCCGCACGCGCTGAGCAACGAAAGCTTCAACGGTCTTTTCGGAACCGACACGCCTGTTGTTATCAACTATCACGGGTACCCCGCCAACGTCAAGTCACTCTTGTTCGCCCGTGATCATCCCATTTCTCGCAAGAGGGTTAGTCCCCCTCCGCTGCCGATATTACATAGCTGACCATCGCCTGGTTCAGTTTGAAGTTCTAGGCTACGTGCGTTATTAGAATGAGTCCCGCAGCTTCCGTATTATAACTATCATCTCTGTGACAGATTGAGCAAGGTACCACAACTACCCCATGGTCCATGCTCCGCATGAACCAAGGTTCGTCCATGTGAATATTCATCTCTGCACGACCTCAATAGCACTATCACATTCAGCGGGCCGGTTCGACGTCGCTGAGCGTGCAATCGCACTGATTTCTACAGCTCAGCCTAACGGTCTTATCGCTGCAAAGGTATATTTATGATTCCCTTCCTTCTGGAGTGGACTGATGGATGCCGGTACCTTTTCAGGGAAACGAACTGAGAGCATGGTACATGCACCAAAATCATGGTGAGTAAAATGATTCTCCCGTCTGTCGCTTTCTATGTGCCGACTACAGATATGCGTGCAGTACATGAAAAATATGCCCTCGAGCATGGTGTCGATTCGCCTGACCTCAAGTCTGGCGCTGTTTTGCATGAAGCTTGACCTGATATTGGTCTTTTTCTATTCTGTCTTGCGCATTCGATCGAACCCTATGTATCGTCTCAAGGTCAATGAGCCTGTAGTACCAAAATGGTGTACCGTTGTAATATGAATCGGAATATGTGATTAACCTTGCGGCTTCGCTGTCGTACTCGAACGAAAACTATGCAGGGTCGTTTCAAGCTCCGGCGTTGAGTCGATCGCGGATGGTTCCGGTGTGGCTGGACAGTAAAATTATTCCAAGTACATCGTACGCGCTCACTAAGCACAATACTATTATAACAGCTCGAAAAGTTCCATTGGATCAAAGAGCCTATATCCCTCGTAATCGCAAGACAAAGCATCGGGATGGATCTCATCATTCAACCTCCTGTGCACCGCGTACTGTGTGCCGATTGCGGTTAGTACGGGATCGTTGCCTTCGTGCACTTGTTGGGCATTGACTGTTTGTGCACCTCGTTCCATAGGCGATGTGATTGAGCCGAATTCTGCCAACCTATGCATACCGTGCTTGCGGAACTCGTGAGTCAGGTTCTGGTCCTTCGCTAAGTTGCAAGATTCTTACTAATGAGTTTATGCCCTCATAGAGTGGACATCACGGAAGGGATCCCAAAACAATGTTAATATTCTTGTTTGACACTTACGATGGTTTGGATGTGAGCTGAGTTATCGATTTTCCTCCAGCGACCGTGAATTTCTGTCGGAATTGCGATCGATTTCTGTCTCCACCGGCGGCTTGGACTCAAGCGCAGCCCGAATCTCGAGAACTCCTTGCAATCTGCCTGAAGAAACTCAAGGGCTTGAATAAAGTCCGATTAATAGACGCGGGTTTTATATGGACGGAGCCACACTCGAAGCGGTTACGAGTGAAGCTCACGATTCAAAAAGAAGCGAGTGTTTCGTCTTTGCTGATGAATTGTGTATCTCCCCCCCTAACGCCCCGTTTTCTCTAAGGTCTTCACTTCGACGATCCTGCAGCAGATTTTCGAGATAGAATATGTCATTCTTCACGGCCAGTGTCCCGATTGTACAAAGTTGGCCGCGAAGAACACTTGGAAGGCGCTGGTCCAAGTGCGCCAGAAAGTCAACCACAAGCGGACTTTCCTGTACCTTGAACAGCTGATACTAAAGCACGGTGCCGACAAGGACACTGTCTCGATCAAAGAAGTCAAGGACGGCCTCGACTTTTTCTACGCACAACGAAGTCATGCAATTAAAATGGTGGATTTTCTAAGCGCGGTGGTACCAATAAAGTTCGTCGGGATGACTTTACCGGCTATGCAACCATATCTCACTTGAATTCTTCGCAGGTCGAAGACTTCGGAACAACTCTTATCTACGGACACGCATTCAAACACTGCAAATTACAAATTCACATACTCGGTCGAAATCGTACCCATTTGTCGAGATGATCTAGTCTGCATTCCCTCTAAGCAAGCCCGATCTTTCAGCAATATCAGGTAAGTCCATGGAAGACGTGCGTTTCTTGCGTAACTGGAATTAATCCGGCTCCACCTTACAGTCCCTTGACGATATGTTTGCGTGTGGGTAACTCGGTCCACCTTATGGACCCTAGTACGCTTCAAATTGCCGAATGCACATCCCCTATTTACTGGCGCACGCCCTTCGACTCCCTCGCTACCGTGTCCGACTTGATCGAATTTGTCGTGTTGGATATCGAGCCATCAGGTCAAACCCGCGGCAAATATGTGCTCGCAGATGCCCAAGTAGCCCCTGCAAAAGCTTTCCAATCAGGGGGAGCCCCGGCGGGCGGTGACATGGACATAGATGGGTCCACGGGTGGTTCAGACGCCATCTACCACACTCGGACGCACCTCGGCGGCGTTCTGCAACCAGGCGACACGGTACTGGGCTACTACCTCTCGAGAAATAATTTCAACAGCGATGCGTTCGAACAACTTGATCCGGGTCGTGTACCCGACGTCATCTTGGTGAAGAAGACGTATCCCAGCCGTCGAAAGAAGCCCCGCGCACGGAATTGGAAGCTCAAATCGATAGCGAAGGAGGCTGAGGAAATCGAGGATGGTGTGAAAGGCGCCGGCCGAGGAGCCCTCGGACGACGTGGGGGTCTTGATCGTGCCCGCGTGGAAGCCGACTACGAGATATTCCTTCGAGATCTAGAGGAGGATCCCGAGTTGCGGAACACCGTTAATTTATATCGTGCCGACACGAATATGGTAGCACCGACAATTAAACGAGGTGGAAGGGGCAAGGCCATGGACGTGGATTCCACTGCTCTTGCAACAACCTTACCTGCGCCTGAAGAGGATGGGGAAGATGAAGATGTGGAGCCTGATTTCCCCGAAATCAAGGTGGACGAGTTACTGGAAGTTTTTGACGATCTTGCTATTGCAGACGATACCCCCCCTGACGTTGTATAGCTCAATAACCGAATCAATAATATCATGGCTTCCTCTGTGATCGCATATAGTGATCAATCTATGTTGGTCTCGTACACTTGTGCTTTCAATTTCCACCCTTCTTCTGGTGCCCAATTCCGGTGCTCAAATATCATATAATCCTTCACTGTGTTTACCTGTGTAGGATTCCCCTGCAGCAGTTTCCCCTTCCGATCGTATATGGCCAGAGTCTAGAGGGGGATTTGAGATTACCACTAATGACAGCAAAACCGAAACTCACTGACCTGATGTGTCTCGAAGCGGATCAGAACCTGTTGCATCCCAGCTCTTGGGGGCGGGTGCCCAAGACCAGCATTAGGGATAGAACGGATGGAAAGACACTGCGTAGGACGGCGGTCGGTGATGAACTTCCATTCCATACGAAGACCCTTGTATTTCTTCATTCGATCGAGGGTTTGCGATACGAGGGGTTCCGAGGCGAGCTTGCGAATCACGGCATGGTCACCCCTAGAGTGTCCTGAGCACTCCTGTAGAAACGAGAGAGAAGGGCGCACAGATATCTCACCTTGCTCTTGCTTCATTAAATTCGATGTACCGGGACTTCGCGACCTCCCGTAATTTTGCTACCCAAGCGCCCCTTCGTGTAGAGCGGGTTCCAAGTGCCTTCGGTGAGAATCTACTGGGTCTTCTTAGAATTCCTGGCATCCCAGCGTACTGGACAGCCCGGTGCAAGCTAAGGGCACAATAAACTATTTGAGGGTAGGCCAAGGCACCACGGTAAACATTCCTTGCTCACTTGATCGCATTTCCACACCATTGCATAAGCTCTTGAACAAGCCAGCGCCAGGGGCCCTTGATCCCATGGATTCTACACGTCTGCATTATTGAGTGTGGGATGTGCATATCTGTATAAAAAGTCTATGGTAAACAAAATGGATCGACTGAAGAAATTGAGGGAGCCGTACCAAACACCGCTGGGATCTGCTGGCTCTGAATATCATAATCAGATGGCTTTCCACTTTTCTTATGCATTTCCAGTATCTTTTCATGCTTCTGCTCGTCCGTCAATTTGTTCAAGGGAAGTGGAATATGTCTCGGTCGAAGCTTTTGTGTACCCCCTTTGGTAGCATATGGTCGAGATGGTCGAATGAGCTGGAGTGGTCCACCATAACGATGAAAGGGCCCACGAAGCCACAAGCCCATGGATGTAGAAATTCGGAGACACCCGGTGTTGAATAATTTCCACGGTTCCACCTTCCAAGTATCGAGAAATTTCTCCTACTTATGCCTGTATGTTTCCACTATTCTCCGGGGCAGGCATCCATCTAAGGCTACTTTCGTTGTACAGCGTCAATCTCGCTCGCGTCCTGCTGCTCGTCCGGCACCAGCTCCGGCACCCCAGCAATCTCGGGGAGCCCACACGGTCGCAGCCCCAGCTCAACCGCACAGCAACGTTCCTGCCCAACGTGCTCCTGGTGCTCCTGTTCCCGCCAGTAGTTCTGGAGGCCCTGGCATGCTTGCCCAGATGGCTGCTACTGCGGGCTCTGTGGCCGTTGGCTCCACTATTGGCCATGGGTTGTCGAGTATGCTCTTCGGTGGCTCGAGCCACGCTCCAGCACCCGTCGAACAGGCTGCGGCCCCGGTTGCTCCCCAGAGCTTCCAGCAAGGGGTTAGCTGCGATGTACAGGCTCGTGGTATGTGACGTGTTTTTTCCCCTCGTATTGAAGGTTACGGACGGGGTCATTCGTGTCCAGATTTCACCAAGTGCTTGGAAGCAGCCGATCCCGCTTCGTGCAACTGGTACTTAGAGCAACTTAAAGCTGTAAGGAAAATTTACCCAATCTTGGGGACCCGGTGTGCTTACGTGTTCGTTCTTTAGTGCCAGGCTGCTGCTCGGCCGTATTAGACATTATATCCAGAGGCTGATGTACTCATGCTACACTCGCTAACGCACAATTAAGAATCAACTTCGTATCTCCCTGTGGCCTCTTGGCCAAATAGGAGTATCAAGATTAATGAGGGATTTAGAGTTAGTGAAATAAACAAAGATGTCCTCGTTAAAGGTAGTAAGGTATCCCATATACCACCGGCGCTGCTCCAGTGAGATATGGTAGTTTGCACGAATCTCTTGACAGCGCTACTGCCGCCACAATAGACATTCCTTCGGGTGGGGGTGTGCCGTTTGAATCTGGAGCGCTCTTTTTTGGTCTCGCATCCGATGATGGTTTCCAGTTTCGAACGTGCTGCTCGTCTAGCCGCAGGTTCCGGAAGACCGACTCAGAAAACTTGTCAATATCTTTGTCGGTCACGTCCCAGAGATTTGCAATGAGCGACGGACTAAAGGGATACAGAGACGGGGCTATTGTCAACTCTTAAAATCGGGAAAATCGATCCCATTCTACTTACCATCCTGCGATCATATAGTGATACGGAGTCCCAACAGGATCAAAATCGCCCATATTCCGTAGTGCACCGGAGGAACATCCCCAAAGCATGGTCGATGCGCACCGCGGAAGATTTCGGATTTTATACGAACGTAAATATTGTTCTGCTCCTCCATGACCAAAATAGCTAGGAAAGTCGAATAGTTCAGTTGGAATCCCCACAGATGAACAAAGCAATTAGCCGAACTCACATCACTAGATCGTTGTTCATCAGGGCCCGAATCATTTCATCCTCAGTCGGAACGCGACCGACGATACCATTCCATCCAACCTTACGCATCCCTTTCAGCCAGTCCTCGAATCGATCTTGGGTAGGTTTTAGATCTCCACTAGGATTTAGAATGAAGAATGTCTTCCGAGGATCCACCCTAGCTCGGTTAATGACCTCTCTCGATCCCATGGAACCAGATGCAGGAAGGCCGCCCAGATATCGAACCAGGTGCAACCGATCAACGAGAAATGAAATTGATGGGATGCGACTGACAGACCGACCACGAAGTACTGGTATTGATTCCCAAGGGAAAGCTTGCACGTTCTTGTCCAGGACGAGGAACATGTGGTGATCAAACTGGGAAGTCACATTGATCTTTTTGGTCGCGCTGACATGTTCCTCCAAAACAACTCGTAGATCAACCACCAGCTGACGAGAAGAGTTGATATGAGGGACAAAAAAAAAGACCGCGGTATAGGGTAAGTACCTGATCCATGTCTATTTCAGACACAGCTACTTGAGCACCGTGTAGTTGGAATAGATCAAGCACGAAGTATGCAAGATCCTCCAGCTCTTCATCGCGACATTTTGGCGATAAAGTCGAGAAACACTCTAAGACCACGTCGTCAAGATGTAATCGATTTTGAACTTCTTGTCGTGCATGCACCCATTTCGTCGAAGGACGGTTTCCAACTTCGTACGAAATGCCGAGAGAAGATTCGGAGGTAACACTGGAGGCTCGCTGAAGGCAGTCTGTTATGGGAAATAGTGAATTGTAGGGTAAGTATGCATATCCTTTGGGATCTGCCGACCTTAAAGACGCCAAGCCAACAAAATTCAACATTCTCCACCAACGTTCGAAGGCGTTTATCGAGGGATATACGCTCTGCCCACCAAGCTTTTCTCTCTGCGTTCCCGGACACCTCAATAGCATTTCGAGAGGTCGCATTGCTGGCATCAATAATTGATTCCAGCTCTTCGATGGCAACGTCGTATGTGAAATCATTCTCCGTATTGTCCTCTCGTCGTTCTTGGCGATTCATAGGAAGATAGAAAATAAGCGGCTTTTGGTGTGGCCTCTGCCGAGAGATAATCATAGTACTCCGGTCTTCCGTCACAGTGACACTAATCACCGTCCAGTTGAAAGGAAAATCTGTTTGTGATGCTGCAAGAGAAACCGGATCGCTACCTTCGGAACGATACCTTTCTTGCAGTTCTTGCCAATAGTCAGTCATGGACATGTGATCTTCCTCCCCGGACTCATCGTCAGAATCATTGCCTGTGAATAAGAGTGCTCCCCGATGCGGCTTGCTTTGAGAAGAGCGTAAGGGGGAACCCGTGGCAGACATGATACGCCATTCAAGGTCATCCCCGACTTTATGAATAGTTTTGCGATCGATACAGTCCAAGAGCTCGCGGCGAAGCGTGGGTGCTGCCGCTAAATCTGGAAGGGATCAAAGTATCACTAAAGAGGATCTTCTAAGAGCGATACAAAGTGACATACCTAAAACAGCAGCTGTGACAGTTGATACATTCTTTGTCTTTGCTCCCAACGCCGTTTGATACGCACGGATCAGTGCCAGAGAAATTGCAGCATCCCGGACTTGGGGGACTTCTCCAAGATCGACATTGAGCTCAAGACATGACCAGAAGAAGTTCTCTGCAGTGCTCAAAGCGGAAAGGAGGTCCCGAGTAGCTGTAGGGGGAGTTACTATCTCACCGCCAGACATTCCCATGGGAACCGCGACGGCTGATAAAACAGTTGGTGAGGCGCGCATAGATAACAGACAACTAACGTACTGGAATCCGGGAGAGAACTGAGCACAATGTCGGCGCGAAAGCGAGCGTACACTTCCTCTAAACTCAATTTCCCCATTAAACCATGCTCTTCTGTCTAAGATACGTCGGAGGACGCCAAGTGTCAGAGAGCACCAATCATGGTTCGCGACAAAACCCACCTTAGTCTGGGATGAGGGAGGCAGGGCCAGGAACTGGTCTAGTAGTCGTCCATATTCAGAGTCATTTCCCGCGGTATCGCGCAAGAGCCAAACTGAATAGAAATCTGTGAGCGTCCAATTGAATGGAGAATTCTATAACTGCTCACTTCGCTGCCGCAAAATGGAAGCAGCAAGGGAAGGGACCAAGCCTTCTGGTTGCTCAACCTGAATGCCTGTAGCCCTCGCGCTACCTCTGAGCGCCTTGCTCTCCACTTCAGCAAAAAATTGCTCAAGGCTTCCTAGGATGGAGCTCGCAGTGCCAAACAATTGCCGGGCCAAGTCGACCTGGTCTAAGCGAAGACTGAAGTTTCCACGAATTCGATACATGTCGGCACTGTCTGGACCCGAAATCTGCTTGGAATTCAAATCAGCATGTAGTACATGCCAAATACTGTATGACTGAACCCACTTGCAACAATATAGGGGCAGCTGTGGAGAGTAATTGATCAGCATCCTTGAGGCAGCCAGAATGGGTCTTAAGTTCCGCAAGGCGGAGAAGCGCCCGGCAAAGAAGGCCCTTCGCGCGGACAGAATCAGCCAGTGTTCGTGCTTGTTCGAGGAAAAATTGGGACTCCTTGGCAGATCCTCGCATGAAATAAACTCGTGCAAGGGCAAATAGAGTCGTCAAGATACCCTGAAGTACGTGTTACAAAAGAACTGTCACCAGAGATATGTGATTAACGCACTCCAGTAATCCTCCATTGCAGTCCGTCAAAGACTGGCTTATGATGTACCACAGCGCCATCATCAGGTGATTCAGAAACTTCAAAAGGATTGGGAGATAAAGTGCCGGGCGCTCTTTGATGGGGTGGCGGAGGCGGGTTGAATCGAGACAGACGTTCTGCAGCTCGATTCCAAAGTCGCAAAGCCTGTAGAAGGCCATCGAGAGAAGAGACAAATTTTCCCTTGTGGAGTGGATGATAAGTACTGATATTAGACTTTTGAAAAGAATGAAATGGAATCCCACCCGACTAGCCTGAATGGCAGAAAACGTATGTGAGGCAAGTGCACCCCACTCCAGAGTGCCAACTTGATGTAAGGTCTTCTGTACAGCAGACGACACAGGTTCCGCAGCTAGGACTCCTGCGAGTGCCTGGGCTTTCGCATATGCAACAAGGGCCTCCTCTGTATTTCCACTCGCAACGGTGGCCTCGGCAAATCGGAGATACAGTCGTAGGCGAGTCCGATTTGATACCGACTGATCCGAATCTTCTAATGCGGCAAGAGCTTCAGCATACATGCCCCCGGCACGATCCATGCGACCCAAAATTGCATATTCTTGGGCAAGGTCAATTGATGCCAGGACAAAACCTGAAAAGCACATTCAAATTCAGCCGATGTATCAGACGTCCAAATGAAATTGTATCACCGTCATTTGAATGAGTCTGAGCATGAGCTTCGTTAAGCGCACGACGTGCATGTAATACCTCAAGCTTGAGAATGGTCAAACCCAGTGCATCCAACACATGGATCAGCATATCTATGGTTCAAATTCCTTTATATTTGTAAAATATCTCTCCCACGAGGCAAGCAAGATCCTCACCAATTTGTCGATCTAAAGATTGTAATTCATCGATTTGCGAAGCTGTCGGCTTTTGCGGTGTGACCGTGGCAAATGAATCTGGGGGAGACCGCTTTGCAGTACCTGGAATGAGACACTCGTCAGGCCATGAGATGGGGGTGAAAACACACAACTACGTTTAGGTGTTTTCGGCGGTGCTCCAGAACGGGCAGACATCTTTGCCTTTCCGGCCGTATTTTGAGCCTCAACAAGAATCCGCCGCGGTGATCCCTTGACAGGGATCGATAATTTCAATAGTACGTGGTGTCGAAGCACATTTAAGGCGGTGTGGACCGGTTCAGAGACGTCATTGATCAAGTTTTCCAGGGGAGCGTGACGGTGAGCAACAAGGGCAGACCACAAATATGTCGATGCAATATGCTGGTACATACATCGTAAAAGGCTCCCATCTTGTGTTGTATTAATTGAATCGGCGCGGCCCGGAGTCGGTAAAGTCTTTGCAGGAGAATGGATATCAAACAAGAGTAGCTCTTGTATTTCAATTATCATCTGCGAAACGACGTTTAAATCGTCGTCATGGAAAGCCCTTTCGAGCTTTCGCAAAAGGATCCTAGGCCGATGTGTTATGGAGAATATGTTCGCGAGTTGATGGTTGTCTCACCGTGCTCTCCGAATAGGGAACTCCTCTGCTCCGTATATCCGCAACGCGTCTTCCAGTAGAACAGACAGAGCAGTCTT
Organism: Hydnum rufescens UP504; assembly: GCA_014904985.1. Classification (NCBI taxonomy): domain Eukaryota; kingdom Fungi; phylum Basidiomycota; class Agaricomycetes; order Cantharellales; family Hydnaceae; genus Hydnum; species Hydnum rufescens. Next base: position 27,960 of record MU128931.1, on the reverse strand, counting down.
CGTTTCCTGAGACTTAGATCCGCGTGAAGAAAGCAGAAGATACTGATATTCGACCAGGGCGCCGATACCAGGTAGCTCAGCAGGGATGATTTCCTGGGCTGTTCCTGAGAGTTCCTTCTCGAATAACCGAAGAATGCTGACCTCTGTCGGAATGAGGAGCTCGAATGTGGAAAGGACTGTAAGGCGCTCCCCAATTGATCCCATATTTCTGAGCACTGGTTCAAACGCCAACAAATGCGACAACGGTGTGGCACTGGCTAATTCCCCGATGCGAATGAGGCGGTGGCGGGAAGCAAAAAGACCACGACAATATGCTTGATATGAAGCCTTCATGTATCATGCGTCTTAGTGCATGAAGCGGATTTATAATAAGCAGGATAGTACTACCTTCCAGTCACCAGTACGTCCTTGACAGAATCCAAGAAGTTCCCACCGCTTGGGTAATTGAGCAGTGATGCTCTCAATAGTGGAACTACGGGAGCTGGGCGACGGCAATTTTGGGTTCACAGGTTCAATTTCAAGAACAAGAGTCTCGAATTTTGGAAGAGAAACGAGCGTGGCAGCAATTTCGCACGTCCGAATGAGGTATGGTACAGCTGCAGCAAATTGATCTTTCTGGAACAACGAGGTAGCGAGGATCCAGTGTGCAGCTGATATGCATCTGAGAGCATCTCCGTATCTTAAGGACTCTTCTTGGGAGAATGGCGGTGTCATGGCGGTGAGAATCGACAAGGCACGCTCGAGATAATCACTTGCGCCTCTAGAAGGGAGCCCAAATGAACCCGACGCACTCACTCGTGCCAGAACAATAAGCGAATCCACAGCTTTGCAAACATGGAGAATGGTTTTCGGGGCTATGGAAGTCAAATGTGAAACCACTGCGGCGAGAAGTTTCACACCTGCCACAGTGAAAGTTGGGGGTTCCTCGGAGGGAAAACGGTGGGCTCCTGGTGTACTAGGTTCCACTGTTTGGCGTTGTACTTCTTCAATCTTGTCAGGGTGGACATCCGCAAATCTGGCACCAAGTAACCGAATGCAGCCTCGGCGCAATCGTTCCAATTCCAGATGCACTTTTTCTTTAAGATTGACGGGTACGTCTTCTCTGGAGACAAATCGTGTGCAGTCTTCAACCGCCAGAACAGCAGTTCGCAAAACAGTAATGTCCGCTAGGAGATATCGGTCAGCTCTGCAACACAGATCGATGGAGGAATTGCATACCGGTGGGATCCACAAGAAGATGCTCAACGACAGAAGCGGGTTGGGAAATACCAGCGCAAAGTTGGGCGGTGCGTAGGTCGAAGTCGACTGACATTGAGGGTGAACTCTCAATCGGAGAGGCTTCACTCGCGTGTTCGAGAATGGCCTTGATCCGAGCAATCCCCGCAACGTCGTTGGACTATAAAATGGGAGCTGAAATTTTACCGGAGGACGAACAGAAAGGACGGGAAAAGATCTCACCCCCTTCGCAAGTTTGATACGGAATTCACAGATTGTGATGAAGCCTTTGCCACGCATAAATCTATGACCGTCTTCACCCCCACCCATAGTCATGAAAAGATCATCCAGTAGTGCCGTAACAAGATCTTTTACTTCTGCCCCAACCGCTCTTATAAGAGAGGTGGAATACTTCCCAACTTGCTCCCAGAAGACATCTCCCTTCAGTGATGAATAGTAAGCAAGACACCGGAGACTCCACGATCGGAGGCGAAAGAGTGGTACTGGGGATACCGGAGATTTACACTTCGCAACAGCTTGGAATGTTGAGATCATAAGCGCAGAGCATTGCTCCTGGCCAAGATGCTGTTGAAGCAGTGGAGCCCATTTCAGAATATTGGATCCATCCACAATTGCCTATGGATATTGTCAACTGCCAACACTCTACAGGAAATATGGCGCTGATCACCTCTACGGTGGCGTCGTTGGCGTTATGCAGCAGGACTTGAACCGCATGAAGTTGAAATGTCCCCACAATCCCCAGGGTTCTCGGCCCCATGTCTGCAGGGGATGTTCGAGGTAATTCCAGCAGCAACGCGGTCGTTTTTTCAGCGACTGAACCATGCTGATGTGAATTGGTGCGCTTCCTCTGTCGAGTTCGAGGGCCAGTAGGGGGTGCGTATAAAGCAACGACAAAAGGAATAGAGTCGATAAGCATGGCAGATGCTTCAGAAAACTATAGACGTTAAGTATGCACAATGAGCTCTGAAGCTTCAGATCCACACACCATTTCCAGTGCAATCAATCGACCAACAATTTGGCAAGCCGTTTTCTCTACTTCTATTGAAGGCTCAATATCATGTTCCCGAAGCGTTTTTAAAGAGGCACGAGCAGATGCAGTTGTCGAAATCAACGCGTTGAGTCTGAAGTCCTTGGTTGGTGCAGTAGTTGTCCACCCAAGTTGAGCGGCATCAGAGAGCACTTGGGAGGTCAGTCGAACCTCTTTCAGAGCAAGAGTCGCGATTTCATGCCCATCTCGAGGTTTCCCTACGTCCTTTTTTCGTGGAGGCATGAAATAGCGAAAACACGAAACAACAAACAATCGTACCAAACACCGGATTTTGCCGCAAGTTCTCTTAGTCAAAATCAAGCCGTGATGGTACTATGTCTCTCCGATCTTGCTCCGGGGCATCCTCTAAACGCGCAATCGTCCATAGATCATTCCGGTGCGGTGTTTCTCCTGTGGGAAAGTTGTAGGGGACAAGTGGGATGCATATCTTCGACTTTTAGAAACTGGAGTCAGTGAGGGGTAATCTGGTTGTTATTGACTTCCCCACATTCGTATTCCTAACCCTCGCAATCAGTGACGCCCTTACTGAGCTCGGACTCAAACGATATTGTTGCCGCCGCATGGTGTTGACTCACGTAGACCTCATAGAAAAGCTGCTCCAGTATAATCGTCAGTATTATCTGTTCCACCATGACTACTATAAATTCATATATGCTCTCTTACAGCAATGGAACGCTCCAAAGACAAAAACTTTGGAGGCTGAGACCTGATATCAATAGTCTCTCTGTGCCATTAACACTATCTAAGCTACATATAATGACAACTTCGCGGCCCGTTTCCTCGTAGCGCTCCGTGAATTAACCCATAGAAGTCAGTATCTGTTCCAATTCTCTCGCAACCAAGTTGTTCGGACTTGAGCGCTTCAGCTCCCTTCAAATACCATCAGGCGGTGGCAGCGTTGTAAAAAGCAGGGGACTGACTGTAGCTTGGCTTTGTCACCTCGCTCTTTGCACTCCAACCCTGCCATTCTCCACTCTCCACATTTCACATACAGGTCTGCTCGCGCTTTGGCGTCGCATTTGGGTACGAAGGATGATGCCTGCTTCGCAAAACCCTTGCTCACCAAGTGCTCCACGAAAGGCTCGTAGCCTATGGGGCTGCGCTTGGACTTGGAAAACGCATCGAGACCATCGAAATCTTTCACTTCAGTGAGAGCGTGCAACTTCGTATACCAAAATCTGGAGGGGTCACTTCAACACTATTGACTTAACCATGTTCCTCAGGATTAGGAACATACCGCTTGTCCGGGATTTTAAAATCGCTTCGAAGCCGCTCTGCCTTTTTAGAGAGCCCTGCAACAAGGCATGCACGAATGGTCTGGGAAACACTTAAGCCAACAAATGTGATTCCTCCATCGACATCCTTTTCCAGTTGCTGTTGAAAGGTGATCAAGCGAAGGCTCTCCTCCATCATCTATGCCAAAGTTTGAGTCCAACAACTACATCGAGAAGATGACATATACCTTGGCTTCGAAGCCTCGCTCTTTATCTTCCGAGAAAAACTTTGCTGCTGTCTTGATGGACTCAATTTTGGCTGTGACATCCTGCGCATATTAAGCACGCGTGAGCATAACACTTCACACACGTGACAAGGACAAAATGCACCGTCATATTTCCCGCTTCCTCAAGGGCTAGACATGCACTCTCGGTCCTTCTATCGTCTTGAAACCAGAAATCCTTCAAGAGATCGCGGTTCTGCTCCCTCGCATACACCTGCAGGAGATTAGCAGCCGGCTTAAGCTCTGGGCCTCCGTCCTCGATCAAGCGGAAGAAGTCTCCCAAGTTGAGGCGACGTTTCAGATGAAGTAGCACATGGTACACTAGGTGAGATTTATTATCATACGTCTCAGTGTGCTAAGACATGAGGAATCACATACCGAGATCCGGATCGCTACTAAGGATAGCCTTTGTAAGAGCCAACCGATCTTCTTTCATATTTAACAACAGGGGCACTTGGTCTCCTGCTTTCGGTTCATGATCAAGCAGCTAGAGATTGGATGCGTAAGGGCGACCGAAGATGACTTGAGAAACGCAAATTACCTTGGTGGCCAACCTCGACCGCCCAGCAAGCCAGGCTTTCTTGGCAATCTCTGAGTAACTGACGCCCTGGGCAGCGTCAGGCCCGAGCGTGTCAAACTTTGCGACGATAAGTCTGCAGATCTCCTCATCATCATCCACAATCCCACTTTCTTCGCTCTCTCGTCGCGATTGAGATATTTTAGCCGAGGCCCAATGTCTCAATACGACATCTGGTTTCAAATGGAGGAAGGTGGATATGCGAAGTGCAAGCAGATGTTGGTTACGTGCCGTGAGACGCGCAATGAGATGATGCGGAGAGGCTTGGACATATCTGAACATTATTAGCTCCCAATAACCAGTATGTCAACAAAGACACTCACTGGTTATACGTGAGAGGCAGACCAATCTCATAGTATCGAACTGCATTGAGGACCTTGAGGGTCTGGCCCATTTCAACCAAGTCTGTTGGGTTGTACGAATCTAAGAACGCGCGTCCGTAAAGTGCGGCCTGTGCAGGAATACAGTTGACATGTAACCGACCGCTGTCTCGAACAGATAAAAGACTAACGTTAAGTAACCTCTTTTGCCAATATGGTTCAAGTTCGTGACCAGCAGCCTGTACACAGGCGTCCACTGCTCCAGCAAGTTCAGGCCGAATGTTCCGAATATTCTCGTCAGCTCTTGGGGACTTTTTCTCATACAGTTCGAAAGCATCAAATAATATCGCCGCAGAAGAAGTCGAGCCGGGCCTAAACACCCATTCAGATACGCCTAAATATGTTGTCAGCTGGGGGCGAGGAGTGCCAAAGAAAAACACAGCCGCATACGTGGTAACTTCTGAAGGAAATCACAGCACTGACTGCTGATTATCCGCACCCCATCGACTTCTGAGATAAGGTACGTGGGAGATGAGTAGTAATACCTATACAGCACATTAAGCATCCACATGGTTAGGAGAAAAACAGAATACTGGCCTTAGAACACTCCCAAACGGACCCACCATGAGCACCACCGAGTCCCAATTCATGACCACAGTGTCATTTCCGCACCATACCAACTGTCGAGGCAGATCTGGGAGACCCTCCACACTCGTGTCGTACTCTGTATAACTTTCTTGGAAATTCGAGGAGACAACCCAAAGAACACCAGTAGAAGTCAAGAGGGCGAGGGCCTTGCCATTGGGGGAAACGGAAAGTTTCGAGAAGGGTCCCCTTGATATGTGCTTTGGAAACGATGATTGTTAAGAATATCGCCGGCACGCGCACGAGATGTGAGCAAACCTGATCCACACGTTCCAGATTGTCAACGCTGAGAACAGTTGCTTCATGAGACACAAGCAGCTCTACATGGCGGCTGATCGTTTGGTCCGGAGGGATGACGTCCCAACAAGATGGGGGATGCGAGAGACCTGATACGAAGATTTAGTGCCACCCGCTCGGATGTCATATAGGACAACACACCTGCAGAAGCCAAGGCGAGAGGCCGTCCGCCTTCCCACCCCTTGACTTCCAAAAAATTCAAAGCTCCGGTCAAGGCTACAAAACCAGTCTCATGGATTGTAGCATCGATAATTCCGGCGTCCTGTACCTCCGAACCAAGTGAATGCTGTGTGTATTCCCCTTGAAGGTCATATATTCGGTAAACGCCCTCTTCGTTCAGGACTATTAATTGTTCGTCGAGAGACCATCCTATCTTGACCACTTTCCCCAGCTCCCACTATTCAGAAGCATTAGTGAGAAGAGTTTTAAACGATGTATCATTGTGCCACGGACAGGAATGGTTCTAATCAATGCACCGGATGAAGAAAATAATTGTATCTGAGGTCTCGAGGTCATCTGACGGCCATATTCGAGGATGGCGGATTCGTTTCGTCGAATGGCTGGAAGACAAACTTGAACATCCTGATGGGTCTATGACGATGGGCACTCGCCATACCTAGTGGTCCCCCTCGCCGAGCCCCCTCGACAATGAAGTTATTCAAGTCTGGTATATTCCATTGCATCGTATAAACTTCTTGTTTCCTGGGTCCGTCGCAATGGCTCGAATGTAAGGGATACGCTATAAATGGTCCGAACTAACCGAAAGAAGGAATTTCCGTCTGGGGTGGCATCCCAAAACGTGGTGGGATGAGGCACCCCTGACATAATCACAACTTGAGGAGCGGTGAGCGCGATGACGAGCACGGCAGATTGCGTATTATGTAATCATAGGGTCTTCCACGGCTAGGTAAGGGAGATTGAGGGCGTACTTCTGAAAAAATAATGGGCTTCATAGTCAAAGATACAAATCCACGAAAAGACATGAGGATGTAGGCCAGGAAGACATGGCTGCTGCCGTCGCAAGCTCCTGTAGTATCTGAATTGGAATGAGATTTCGCATAATACACCGCAATGACCCTTCATGCCTCCGCGCTCAACATCGTCCGTCATAGATCTCGCTGGTAACTGTCAATCCAATCTGTCGAGACCGTCGAATCCTCCGGCGAAGGCTACACGGCGTAGAGCTGCATCAAGGACCCGTCCAGTCTCACTGGAGGAATCGCAGGTCACCTATCTCGACCATCGACTGGGACATCACAGTTTAGCGACTACTATCTTCCCTTATTGTCGCTGCACTCACATAGGTTGGTTCCAGCTCAAACAACCCATCCCCCTCCTGAAAATGCATCCCGAATGGGTGCCCGCAGTCCGGAGGGTCCTGAACGTAAAGGGAAGGGCAAGAAGGCGAATGCACTAGCGTCCCACCTTTCTAGTGAAAATAACACCCTGTCCAGCCCAACCCGAACGATTGTGGACTATACGATTCCCTCCCGGCCACGATTAAAACAAGTTGCATCAGTTCCTGATAGACATACAACTCGATCTGAGCACCGTCGTCCAGCTTCCTCGACTTCCTCTCGATTAAGAAATCCACACAGCGAACACTCGCGGTCTTCCGAGACTATTGCGACGTCGTTTGGTTCGTCCCCGTGTCTTCGATTTTAGTCCATAGTTCATGATATCTCGTCATAGGTAATCCATCTCGTCCACTAGTAAGCGTACCCATCGTTCCGGACACCCGCGATGTGCCGGGATCCCCTCCCCCCTCGTTCTCCGAAGCTCTGCAGACACCAGCTGCCCCCGTAATAACTTCGTCGCCCCATGACACGAATGGGGACGGAAATCAACTTGATTCTTCGAACTCAAATGCGCGATCATCTACTCAAGGCCTGGAAATCTCTAATTCCCAAACCCATCAACTTACTGATCATGATAATGAAACTTCGAAATTCCACATTGCCTGGGAGCAAGACAGGGAAGCGGGTTTATCACTTCAAGAAAGAGTCCGCAGAGATTTTGAGCGTAGGAGGGTCACAGGACTCTCTATGACTCCTGATCACCCGCCTTGCGATATGGTCATTTGCGACACGATCCAGGCCCCGGCACTTAGTCTAGAATTGGACAGACATCCTTCTACGCAAAAACTGGGTGTCTTGGTCCCTATCGACGGCTCCTTCCCTAGTGCTACCACGCCAACCACATTTGCGAGCTTTTCTGAAGTTGCCACCGAACCCCACGCATCTCGACCCCTTCCAATACCTCCAACACTGTCGCTTGCTGTACCACTCCCCCCTTCAGCCTATGTGCCTTTATTGGCCACAAAAGCCCCATCACCTGCACCCTCGCCGTCACCCACGCCCATCGTTCACCTTCACTCTCACTCACCAACCACTCGGCTCAAGGACCTTAACTATTGTGATAGGCACGTTGTGCCGCCTTCATTCACAGTACCTTCCATCGGAACTTCTGCTCTCATCTTGGGTGACGAAGTCCTTTCGCATGGCTGTCATCGTCTGTCCTCTGACCCGACAACGGGCCCCAGTGCCCCCTCTGTGACCCCACCTGAGCCCGAGACCTTCGGTAAACTTATGGAAGAATACAGAAAGCGTTCCTCAGATGGGGATTCGGGGAGGTCTCTTGAAATAGAAAGGAAGCCAGATGATATGCTTCAATCCACCACCATCGATTCAATATCTTTGCCGCCTCAGCCAGATCACCAGATCACGAAGGATGACATTTTAAACAGTACGACTCCGCATAGCGATCAATCACAACAGCGCCATCCTTCCCCCACTCCCCCAGGCAATGATTTGCCGCTACCGGCAGGGGTATCGCTCACGACCATGATCACACGCAGGTCTAATCACCCTTCTTCCGGAACTCCGCCCCATGTACGGCCCACAATGCCCCACCAAGTCACGTTATCCCCTTTCTCCAAGCTCGCTGAGCGAACGTCCCCGCCATCGTCCTTCCCTCCTCCAACATGGCGCCCTCGCTCTCCTGCCATCGGTTCACCCCAAGCCCGCAGCATGAGTTCAAGCGAGCTGGAAGATATATCCTCTACAGTGCATTACCGCGTCAGTGCTTTCGAGGCCATGGCGGCACATACGGTTCCACCGTCGCCGTCTCCACCGAAGCGCACCATCCCACGGAGGCCACCGCGGGGCAGACATATCGCGTTTCCCATTACAAGCCCGCGTAGTGTCAAGGACGAGATGTTGTCAGATCATCCCCCTTCCCAATCCCCTATGGAGTCCGATTCACTGCTGCGACTCGGCAATGATCTCCCTTCAGCGTCCCGCCCGGAATCCAAGGATCTTGGATTGAATGGCACTCGAATAGAACATGACTCTGGGCAGTCTGCCTTGGAGTCGCCCATTCTTGCAATTCATGCCATTGAGGCGTCAGAGGAAACGAATGGGTGTATGTCTGTGTCGATACCGGTTAATCTGGATTCAATGACTTCGTCGCTTCCTCTTGATCGTCGTCGAGCTTCGATCATGGCACGTCTTCCTGCGACATCTATGTCCTTCGTGGGATGGGGCGACCTAGATGGGACCTCTTCTTCGCAAAGACCGATATCTCCATCAAGGGCTGCCTCACAGCTCGACCAAGATGGGTTGCCCTCCCCATCCACCCCTTCAAATATCAAGCGCCCTGCTGCGCCTCTTTCGTCCCTTTCGTCTTCCTCTACGAACTTGGCGAACCCTTCATCCTCTTCTGTGTCCTCGGCACCAGCAACTAGGTATGGTCCCGAGGCTCATCTAGAGCTCACGGATCTGGATCTCCTTGTCACTGGTCTAGATATCTCACCTGCTGCCGCTAATGCTGGGTCGTCATACGAAGACCTTTGGACGATCTCGTCAATTATTGGATTAGCTCAAGCCGGGCCAACATCGGAGATGAAGGCATCGGCGATCGAGAATTTACCAGTCGCTCGCATCGAGGTGGAACGACGGCGGAAGACGAAGGACGGGCGCACCAAGCTCAAGCTTTCCCTCATGGGCGTCGTCGTTGATCGATGTGTGGTGTGCTTGTTCCAGTTCAAGAAACTGGAGCTTGGAGTATTATTGCCATGTCGCCATTCGTGAGTCCCTTGCTTCCAGTTCTTGCCCGTGTTTCTCTAAGACACATGTGATTCTGGTACCCGTCCGTTTAGATTCCATCCCAAATGTGTCCATCCATGGTTACGCCAGAATATGACGTGCCCTTCCTGCAGGACTTCTATCATTCAAACATGAAGTATCCATTTATGTACACGCCCGACCCCATGTATCAATTCCGCTTCATATACGTCGCTTGCTTGCTTCATGCACCCATCTGACCGGCTTGTGCTTGCACACATGCAATGAGGTGCACAGTATATGTTCTCTTCAAAGCCACGGCTTAGAGAACAAACTGGATTATTATGCGAAGCGGGGTTGAGGTGGTGTGAAAGCCCATGGGTCTGTTCTGTCGTACGTTTGCTCAGGGAAAACCCGCGAGTCGCCATTGAAGGACGGAAGATTTCGTCAACGACAACAAGATAAAGAGATATGAAATACGGCCAAAATGATTGAGAAAATGGGGTAATGCGAGGATAAATAACAGATATTGTGTACATGAAGTGAAACCTAGTATCTTTGTAGCATGGCGTACGGCATGTGAGAACGAGGCGATAAACAGGGAACAAGGAAAAGTCCTTAAGCATACCGCTCATTCTCTAGCCCACCACGAATCGGAATCGTCCCAGTACTGGGCTCATAATTATCCAACGTTGCGCCCTTGTCTTCTATTCTACTTGGCGCATGTGTCAGGATGTGGTGGAGGACGTCTTTGCAGTATGTAATTTTGGTCACGAGTTTGTTGTGGACTCTGCGTTTGTCCTCGGATAGGTTGCGCGACGGATGGACATACTGGTCCATAATGGAAGATAGCGTGAAGGAACTCATCGCACTATGCTTGTCGATATATGTGATGTATAGACCACCGGAGGAAAAGATGATCTTGGTATGATCAAAGAAATTGAACTAATTTCCGTCAAGTCAGCAAGTTGTGTTAGCATAGTGCGTTGCAGTGCATAGAAACTGGTCTTACCTGCAGAACATCGTGGCTAAGCTTGAACAATATAACATGTTTCATGCGGAGGTACTTGTGAACAAATACCAAGTCCGAAGTCCGTCCAACATCTTCCCAGGTATACTCGTGTTCTCCGAACAGCCTGTCCAGCATGTACCGCTCAAAGTGTTTGAGGAGATACACTTTGGACTTAAGATCTGGAGGGTGGTCCTTGACGGTATAGTTCTTGCGAACGTAGGCAGCACCCTGACGCCGACTCGACAAGAACTCGAAGTGTCTGGGTGGGTTTATTATTCTAAGCCCAGGTGAATAGAAGGAAACAGACGCACAACTTATCCGCCGATAGAACCATGGTTGTGCTATCGTTAAAATGCACACCCACGGAACCGTCAGTCAAAGCATAGCCCATGCCATATTTGTTACAGTAATCCACCCAGGATTGAATGAAGACTTTGGGAGCAGATAAATTATCGTCCAAAGCTAGTTAAACAAGGAATAAGATTTAGGCTACATCGCGGGATATTGAGCAAAGCTAACCTGGTTCCCGAAAAACGATCCCGACATCCTTTGCGTTGAAAGCAGCATCCAGAGTTTGTGCGACACTTTCGAACCCATGAAGTCTGGGAGCAGCATTCAGGGAGCCTAGAAGGAACCGAATTATAGGGAATTTTGGAGATTAAGTGTGGGAAATTGGGACTCAACTCGTACTTGACTTCCCCGTCCGTCGGGCCTCTCGGATAGGCTTGATATTCTCGGTCTCCTCCGCTGAAAGACCTTTCCCGATAGGGACAGGCCCACGATCGCGCTCCTTACCCGTCCTTCGGCCATCTTCAGCGCCAGATGCCATTTGCGTCACAATACGCGCCTTTTGTGAGGCCAGATCATACAATCTCCGGGCCTCATCTTGTTCTTCCACGAGGGTAGGGAGTGTCTGTAGAGGCGGTCGAGATGGAGACTTTGTTCTCGAGGGTTTTCTCGCCATATACACTTTCTCGTCTTTCGGCTCATCGGTTTGTTTCTCTTTCAAAGATGTTGTACCGGCTGAGGGTGGGGCCGCGGCGGAGAGTTTGCGCAGAAGTGCGTTCGCAGGAGGCGGCCGATTCTCACTTTGACGGAGTGGTGACTTGGATACCAAAAGTGGTTCTCTTGCGGATTTGAGGAGCGCAGAGATGGGACTGGCTGGCTGGACGGCCTTATGGAATTCTCGCTCTTGCTTTTGTTGTTGTGCGCTAGCTGCATTTGGATGACGCGAACTGACGCTAACCTCAGGAGCCACGTCTACGCGAAGGTCGGTCTCTACGTCGAGAAGGACTGCATGTCGTACTCGAGCAAAGTTTGCTTTGCTTTGTTGACGAGTAATATGTGCAAATGATGGAGGGTATTCGTGGGCTGTAACAGGGATGAACGGGGGGAATGTGCCTTTGGCAAAGAAAGGGTGGTCAACGATTTCATGCAAAGTAGGTCGCTCCTTGGGATCATGAGTGAGAATCTGAGAGATGAGATCCTGAGCGTCTCCGGATATCGGTTTATTTTGAGGAAATTCGTAATTGTTGTGTTTAATGCGGTCATAAATGGACTTGACATCACTAGTTTGGAAGGGCGGTCGACCCACTAGTAGGGTATAACTACAGAGACAGTATCAGCCACGGCTCAATCCATGAGCTAGGGACCAAGAACGCACATGATAACACCGATCGACCAAGTATCAACTTCGAAGCTATGTCCATTCGCGGTATCAAATAGAACTTCAGGGGCGATATAGTTGGGTGTCCCACAGATCGTCCTTGCAGTCATCGTCGTCATTAGACTTGAATTATGGTTTGCAAATGGTGAGAATGGCTTACTTTTTGCGATCCCCGGGGGTCTCTATCAGCGCAGCGAGTCCAAAATCACCCACTTGAACGTTCATATCACGGTCTAGAAATATGTTTCCAAGTTTCAGGTCTCTATGTATGACCTGGTGGGTGTGCATGTAGTGACACGCTCCGATCAGTTGTAGAACGAAAAAACGCGTTTCTGGTTCTGTATATCGTTTTCGTCGTCGTAATAGATCGTTCAGGTTCTAGTTGGCGCGCGTGTGAGTATGCCAGTCGCGCAACGAATAATCCGCCGCATACCCCATTCTCGCACAGCGCCATCGTCATATACACATTCTCCTCATCTTCGAAACAATCCTCGAACATGACGATGTTGGGATGCTGGAGAGCCCGGTGTAGCTTGATCTCGGCATACAGCTAGTGAATCATTTGGGTCAGCCCCGATTGACGCAGAATCCATCGGATGATCCATGCCTTCGTCTTGCTTTTTTTCGACTGTAGATTGACTTTCGCCACGACCTTGATTGCATGGTGCTGATGCTTCTGATCTGTGACTTCATACACTCGTGCGAAGCCCCCCTATTGCAAGATATGCTTGGAGGATAAGAATGGGGAGTCTATCGAACAACAGGGCACTCGCCTCGCCGAGGAATCCACATCGAGTGAAAACCATTTTCCTCTGATTGTCCTTGATGACTTCTGGCGGACTAGGCAGCTGTACTTTCCGTGGCTTTGTTGGTGGTGACTTTGGGAGGGGAGGGGGAGTCTCATTTGCCGGAGGTGCCATATTTCGATGTCGATCTACTTCGTTGTCGAGGCGACGAAGGTGGTTTTGTTGGGCGGTCTGCTGCTGTACTGCATGCGTTGCCATCGAGCGAAAAGAGGAGAGGGTGGGATGCCGAGGTCGCGATGAGTGGGTACAAAGACACTTGAACTTTGTTTGGCCACGTAAACAAATGTCACCTCACGTTCGCTCACGTTTCTTCTCGTCGTTTCGCTTTCTCTCCGGATCTTGGGCAGTACAAGCAAATGTTAACCACCCTTTCCGTCTCTCCCGACCCATAATGCCTTGGATATGATTTAGGTCCGACGACATCACGATCTCAAGATTCTCAACACGGCATCTGGTACAAAGACGCGTCCTTGACGGGCGTGAGTCCCATTTCACCCCAGCATTACCGAATGACGGGGACACGTATGCACGGGTGATATAACTACAGAGCATAGTTCCAATACGCTAAGGCCTTCAAGAATCCATACGATTGTGAAGACGCCCAAATTCGCCTTATGAATTGGTGACATGCGTGATGAAGAGGACCATTCAACTATAAGATCCGTGAACTACTCGACAGCGAAAAAGACACGCCCATAGTAACCCATCTCCAGAAAAATTAGGGATGTTGCCATGCATTGTTGTGCATGTCACACTTTGGGGGGCCACTGCTTCTGGAAAACGAACGAAAAGACCAACTGGGTGTACCCCAATTCCATGCGGCAGGTACCCAAGAACGAACCTCAGAGAAACCGTATTTGCTGGACCAGCACTTGGCGCTTCAGCGGCACAGGAGACATGGCAATTATCAATTCAGCCTCGAACAACAAACCAACGATCAAGAGACAAAGAGATCTTTCCCTTTTGGGACTTTGTTGGTGAGATGCTCTTGGGATGAAAGTGAAGGAAATTCTTGTCAACTACCTGCTGGAGAGATGGTGAGGTAGTCTAGGTCCGACTCTAGGACGCCTGAAAATACCTTTAATATATAGGTCTTTTTCAGGCTCAGAAAAGATCCAAAACATTTTGCGTATGCTGTACTTCCGGTGATTACACATGCAGTTGTGCGCGCAGTTTCGTCCGAGTCACCCATTTCCCCCTGGACAATAGCAAATACCATAGATCAAGACTTTCCGTACAGCTCCAATTCCCAGGCTCCCCTTATACCTTCGCTCTCCTTGAATTCGCTGAACCATATCCGGCGAAGTCGACAAGTCGCATAGACCTGCACATACGACACAGATGCGAAACGCATTGGGTACGGGGACATCCGACTCGGCTTCTCTCCTTCTCCCGGAGGACGCAATAAAGACGTGGATGCGAAATGGGGTACGAGGGATGGGATGTGGATGGAGACGGTTACCCATGATGTTAACGATCCAGAACTTTGATTTGAGCCCTGCGACGGGTCCGGAAGGGGAGGGAAGGACAATGGAATATGAAGCAAGGGTGGGTTGGAAGGATAAAGTATAGGTCGTTTCTGCAGTTGATATCCATACAACCCAGTATACTCATGAGCAAGTGAAATCTGGTTCAAGAGAGTAGAATTACCGCGCCTGGAACGTGGAACACCGAACAACACCCGACTGTCCGCCAGGATCAGTCACACCAAACTCAATGGACCATGGCCGCCCAAGATTCCGAACCTGGAGGTGGAGCCATGGCAATTTGATTCCCAATCGTTGGTGTGAGGGCGGAGAGCGGATATAGGTAGTGGTTAGGGTTGGGGATTGGATGTTGAGAACCGGATGGATTGTCTTTCCTTGAGAGCCCTCTGCATCTTCAGGCGATACAAAGTCTCTGCCATCCAACGATTGGTCTTCTTGGACAGGAATGTTGGAGTCGTCATGAAGCAAAGCGATGTGAGAATCAGCAGGCAGGTCCGGGTCAGTATGTATAGCAAATAAAGCCAGCGGATCAGAGCCAACAGAGGAGAATAGCGACAACAGAGATGGTTGGACACTCTGTGCAAACATAGCTAGACTGCATCGCACGTGATTATGGCCGAAAGCTCTCGTATATGTCTGTCTATTCAAGATATATCTACTACAAGAACATAGTCGTATATTGAAGCGGAAATCTCACTTTCGTCCTTGGTGGCATCAAGAATTTGCTTTCGATCGCAATGGCTTTGGTCGGCTTCGGCATCCACCAAAAGAACAACGCCAATCATGGCGACACTTCCTGACTCCCAGACACGCCGGCCGTGCCAGAAGGCCTGCCAAGTGCCGCATCGATCGCTGGGTTCTTCAGCATCCCAGCATAACGCGGCTCCACAAACGTCGACCTAAGAACAGCGGAGGATTACGATCAAAGAACACAGTGGAAGTCATGGCGAAGAATAGCTTGCGTGGCATCGACCAACACCTTCCCACCTAGATCTTCTACACGACCGGAGACCACCACCTTTCTACCTTTCTGTTCTATGAGTTGCGTGGTAATCTTTAAAAACTACCCATGCCAAAGGGGAATGCATCATTTAACAGTGTGTGGCAGGAGGGAGAAGAGTTATGTTGGAGACGGACCTGGTCGGCCTTTGTCGGTGCTCGGTAATTTAAGGACAGATTCGCAGTGACACCGATCCTTCCGGGAAGATTGACTAGAGCCTGACCGAAGTACGCCGTCGACATTTAGAGATCAAGCAGCGTATACAGGCAATGTAATGGATTACCGTCCGAGCCATGGATTCGTCTAGGAGTGTTGCCAAAAGTCCACCATGAACGATGCCATCATGACCCTACAAAACGCGAGCGTGTAATTCTCGGATCAGAAAAAATGATGTGGGTCCTAAAGTCAAATATATCCCATACACATAGGCTGCGACCGACGTGAACAATCACGATCGTCTCCGAATCGTCTCGTTTTGCAAACAGGAGCGGGGGAACGGCCAGTCTCCCCGGCGCCCTGAGCGACCCCGAGGTAAAGGAGTGTATCTTTATCGATCAAGAATCCATTGGAGACCAAATAACGGGGCCGCGAAAAAAAATAATGCTCTTACGCGCTTCTCTTCTGGATAATCCGCAAAGGGACGCGTCTCGTAGAACTGTTCGGTCTGTTGGCGCAGTTGTTTGACAATGGGAAGAGACTGGAGGCTCGACTCCACTTCAGCAGTCCTAGCGATGCCTTCTGGAGAGTCTGCAACTGGAGATGGTGGCCCAGGACGTGGGGATATAAATGTGGCTAGTTCTGGCGGATAAATCGAACCGAGGGCATAGAATGTGGATGCAACGGATACAGTAGTCGCTATGCACCAATAGATAATGTTACCCAACCGCATAATGCAAGGATACGAGACCAAAACGGACCAACACTGAGAAAAGTTACAGCACGTCGGGGATGCACTGGCACACCAGTGGGGGAGGATAGAGTGCGCGTGGACGAGATCCGGTGGGTATGGCCAACAGATGGGCGCACCCGGAACAGCCCCATCCACGAAAGTTGTCCTCGCATAGGCCCCATGAGATTTAGACCGATGAGCTATTGTTGCGACAGGCCGGATCCAAACTGACTTCGCACGGTCAACGCCGCGGACTTGCTTCCGTAATCACCTTTCTTGGATCTAATTGGCTGCGTGCGTGATTGACTCTCACGTGCTAAAATTGGACCGTGGTCGTTTCGGAATTTTTAAAGAAAACCTCATGGTGCTATCATCCCGTACCATCTCCTTCTATCATTGAAGCATTCTTTTCATCTGCGGCAAAAAAAAATGCGCGAATACTGTAGGGCTCTTGAATTCTTAAGTACTACCGGGAACAACCGTCGGAGTTTACCGTGTAGCACAGCCACAAGGACTCGACTATGGTAAGCACCAAACTGACCTCGGTGTCGCATCCGACGCCGCTTATAGCTTCTACAACATGCAGGGGAAGCTTAACATCGCCCACCATAAATCGTACCATCCATACAGGTGCATTTCTTCTCGGCGAGTGATCCTCAGTTCCTGAGTCTTTTGGCCAACAGGGCGGATAACATCGAGCGTGTGCGCCGAGATGAAGAGGAAGCACGAAGGAAAGAAGAGCTTGAGGAAGGGCGTGTGTTGTTGGCGGTGCGCTTATTAGACATTCTCCCCCCCTTGCGAGCTAATGACTCTACTTTTGAGGTTCACAGGACTCAGAAGCACGGCTGAGCTTCCTTCGAGATCGCGCTAGCGGGACCTCATCATCCTCATCCCGCAAGCGAGCTGCCCGCGCCAAGGACGATCTAGATATGAAGAAGATAAAGGATGGGACACCGGGCCTAGCTCCTTCCTCGAATGACGAAGTAACGACGTTTACGACTAGCTCGGGCCATATCAATTTGTTCTCGTCCTTGGAGTCGAGTATGTCTAGCCAGCAGTTACAACTCATAGATAAGAGAGCGAAAGAGGCTGCAGCTGCCAAGGAAGCGGATCAAGGCGCACCTCTTGCTCCTTCCGTCCACGACCTTAAACCCTGGTATGCCGATCGAGAGCTCAAAGGTGGTAAAGAGCGCGACCGGGACATGGACGATGTTGCGAGGAACCAGCAAATGTAAGCAACCTTTCTCACCTATCCATCTCGGCACCGCTTATCTCCTTTGCGGCGGTGTGTAAGGCTAAAAGAGATGGCTGCAAAAAGTTCATCTGATCCTCTTAAGGCTATGAACACCCTCCTGGCTCGACGTGCTCAAGTCCTCTTCTCCCCTTCCACTGCTCCGATTCCGTCCCCGGCCTCCCAAGGAAGGACCACAGCCCCAAGTTCCGCAGAAGAAGCAGCCCGCCTCGCACGTCTGAACCGCGAGAAATCAGAGCGTGCCCGTGCGCAAGCTCTAATCGCGCGCCGACAGCGCGAGCTCCAGGCTTCAGAACGAGATAGCACCGTCGGCGCAGACACGCCTCGAGAATATGGGAACGTGTTCAATGTGCGGGAGGTACGAGAGGCGGCAGAGCGGCGCAGAAATTGGGGCTTAAGGAGGTGGGACGATGATGATCGGGACCGCCGCCCAGACCGACGACGGAACTGGTGAAAGTAACTTGACTCTACCAGGTGTGATCATCCATACCACGCTTGTATTACTGTATATGGTTCATTGTTGTACACTTAATTCTTAATACCCCAGAACGAGCTAATGGATCCAGCGACTATGCAAAGCTGCTGGATCACCCATTGAAAACTGTACCCGCATTAGGGAGGCCATTGTGTTAGCCAGGAAGAGTTAGTCTTGCACTTACTACTATCATCTTTGCGTTTATAGGCTCTTGTTTCGTGAGGAGACTTCGAATGTTTATGCTGATATAGGTGTCTTTTCCCATCAATAGCCTCGGACCTGATTGCGCAAAGGCCAAAAATAGCAGGACTGTATAGACAGGTAAGAGAATTTTGCATGGTGCATAGGTTCATAGACATGGGGCATGGGCAAGCATATAAGGAATCAACTGCACGGTCGGGACGCACTCGCCCACTGAGGACTGTGGGGATGGTAGGATGGAGAGAAATGTATGACACCAGCCGGTGAACCAATAAGAATATAGGGTTTACACGTTACAGAATGGACAAATACCAATGAAGGTTAAAAGAACGAATAATAACGCACACGATTGCACGAGAGCGGAGGCCGGGACTCACACCACAGCGACGGGGTTGTGTGCTCGATTCCATCTTTCGATGAGCAACGATCTGACTGTCGCTGTATCCGCTCGTTTTGGCTGGTGGGGCTCGTGCATGCTTAAAGGAGTCGGTAGCACCGGCAGGTCCTCCACTGTAATAGTATGATCCACACCCTTCTTGTGTAGAAGGACGTCCAGCCCCGTCCACACGGCGATTGTATCTATTTCGCACTCCTCGCCTGTAGCAGCCTTGTAATGGTACGATGCGGCGAAAGACTGACGACGTGTTGGAGGCGCGCCTGTGGGAGGGGCAGAATCTTGTGACCATTGAGTCTTGACTGAGTCGGTACGGGACGGGAGGTGGGGCTGCGTAGGTGATTGAGAAGAGTGGGAGACAGGGAGAGAGGTTGGGGCTGTTGGAAGCGGATAGATACGGGGAGATGAAGTGGGAATTGAGGAAACAGAATTAAGATCGTGTAATATTGGGAGAGGTCGAACGGGGTATCGGGTTTGTGCAGCGGTGCTGGGGGGAGGATGGATAGTAGATGACTGAGGTACGGTTGTAGAGGCCGTTGGCAACTTTCGACTTGGCGGTTGTAATGGTAGTTGCGGAGGGTGTTCGAGAGGAGGGACGATGGAGGGGCGTACAGACGCGTACGTTATCTGCTTGCCATGACCTGGGATCAAGAACAGCGGGATCTGAGACCCAGATCTGCCATGCGCATTCTGCACAGTTGGGTGTATCGAGGCTGGTTTGGTCTTGACTTGCCGCGCCTTCATCTGCTTGGTAGCCAGCTGGGAAGGGAGATTTTGGGTGATGATGGGTGGGAGAATGGGTCTGGGGGGACGCGGAGGTTCAGAGGGAATGTCAGAGCGGCTTTCTGGATTGGACATGGAGCGTGGTCGGCGAATATGCGGTCGCCGCTGAAGAGTGGCTTTAGGATGGGGAGAGAGGACAACGTCCATTGGATGGAATCCGTTGTACATGAAGGATAATGACCCTGAGGGAGCACTCGCAATCCGCAGTCCCCCGCGGAATGTATCAGCACAAAGTATCCGTTGTTCCACGAGACTGGCTTGATATCCAAGGTCGTAGGATTCGCGGGGCGTGCCAGTGTCCTCGCGTACTGGAGTGGATGGGCGGAGAGGCGATCGTTTCGGTAGTTGTGGAGGGGCCGATACTGGGATGGGTCTCCCCAACGCTCGGTGCGACATGGCTTTTAGTTGCACAAGGAGCGGAGACGGGGATAATCACGACCGGGGTGACTTATAACCCTAGAAAGAGAACTTTGGTACTTGATAGGAAACGCTGTGGTGGGCTGTGTCATGTTGTACATAATGCCCTTCTCCTCATCAGACAGGTGCGTTACCGCGCTGAGAGGGCCCTCGGGCGCAGGGGCCAAGTTTAGAACGCCCGTCAAAGCCCTCCCCAACGTTCACCATATGCGGAGCTATGGGACGATCTCATTAAGCGCCTGGAGGCTGGAGAACTGTATTTGTTTCCGGAAGAACACAGCCTCGCGGTGGCCGTGCACCTCCCTTGGGACCGGGAGTGAAAACATATCACCGCGAAGCATGAAGCCAAGTGCCATCTCTCGTTCATCCCTGGCCGGGAGCCAATAACGTCTTTCTCACCAGGCTAGCAGGCTGCGTGATCCACATTAGCCGTTGTCAGGCGGGTGTTCCATTATACACCTCCCCAACTATCTATCTATAAAACATCCATGAGTGCCGTGCACAAATATCTTCAGCCAGGGCCGAGACTAGATGCGCCTCCGCCGTAGCCACCACGTGGCCTATGCTGCCTATCTGCATCTTGAAGCCGGGGCACTGTGTGTACATGCTCCTCAGTGTTACAGTTTATATGGCTTTTGTCCTGTCATTTCACTGATGGTGCCCTGAATACTAGTTTCTGACCTCGTCGCTGCCGCATGAAAATCCAATCGACGGCATATGACCTCTCCGCCCTCCTCACATCTCCACTTACGCACAGCCCAGGGTACGTCAATACCGGATATTTTGGCAGATTGGGCTATGTTCACCAGTCTCGCAACATGTGTGATCCAATCAGCACAGGGCTACTTTTCTTCCTTATTTGGAATTACCCCCAGTCCTGCCGTTCATTACTTCCATGAGTTCTGGCTAAACATACATTGTTGTCTCTGTTGGTTCCCATTCCGTTTGATACCATACTTGCGAGCCACCACCTCATATGGGGGCGGTATGGGGGCTGAATGAGCGTGTCCATATTTTGTAAGAGACAGTCATAACCGGGAAACTCCGATGTATTTTCAACTGCGAATCTGTCTACATATTCCCTCACTAGGGTTGCAACAGGCTACAGAATCTACCCCCAGTTGTCTGGTGCTATACTCGCAATTCATACCTGATCATGCTAGCTACAACTGCCCTGGACTCATTGCTACTGGAGTAGAGACCTGGCGATATCACCGTATTCATCTGGGTGGTAGACTCCCGATCCCTTATCTTCCATAAGTTGGGACAGGACTCATTTGAAGACGTTTGCTTTGGCGCACAGGATCAAGCCGGGGACGGACTCGTTCGTATTGAGCGTAGTGTGTTCCAGACTAGATGTTGGCCCAGCCATTGTTTGACGCTCAAGTACTCATTGCGAAAGCGACTGGAACCAGCGATACTACGTGATTTGGCTAAGGGTCACACGTTTTCAGAACGCCAGCATGTCCTCGTGTTGCGCGGCTCCTTCAGAATCGACGGCTCTAATAGCATTCACAGCGTTCTGGCTGCTGAAGTGTGGGTGCCTGTTAGAGTCATCGAGCCTGGGCACGCGCAGTGCGTATCATGGTCTTTTTTCGGTCCGGCTTTCTTGTACGAGAGGGGGATTGCTCACGCAGGTGTGCCACCAACACCGAATGTACATCCAAGCAACTACTAAACCCAGCTCAGATCCCCGTGAAGAACATGCGTTCCGAGGTTCTGGAACCCAAAAGCTGGCATCCTCTTTCGGTGACAGGTAGACCTTTTGAATAGCCCCTCACTTCCCAATATATTGTTGAAGCCATGAATCTCGGATGGTCTCCTTTTGTAAAAAGCGCAACCCTCGAGGACCTTTGTACAGTCATCACGGATTTTGGCTCCGGTAGGCACTTAACTACACGAGTCATGCTCTCTCGGACCTCGCGTTTCGTTATGCGTTAGCTTTTGGGTTCTCGGACCCTGTGCCATCATTTTGCACACTCATTGCACTGCGTCCTCTGGAAATGATAATCACGATAGGCAAGGTGAACAAATTTGAGACTCACTGGCGACATTTGGACCCTAGGATGCACCGTTCGTCCATTTCATTCTTGCGTTGGGGACTTTGACCTAGGTAGTATCGTCACGCCATTACCACGGTTGTCCACGTTCTTCCTCAGGAAAGAACCAGCTTTCCAGGAGGGCACCAGACCATTGTCACCGATCTGCACCCCTCCTTTTCTCGTCAACAGCCCCGGTGGCTGGGTGAGTGTCATTCACAACGGAAACCTACGAGATTGGTAAATGAAGGCCTCGGGACCCCCTTTACTCGAAATGACCCTTGAGGACCACCCAGGACTGTCATCACTGGTGATATCGATGGTTCAACGTGATGGGTTCCTAGGCCGAGGGTCTGGGAGTTACTCGGTCGTCCGTGGTTTGATGATGTGCCAACTCGAAGAAATACGCATTGTTTCCTTGTCGAGACGAACAGGTTACATCCTCAAAATTCCCCTGTACGCGTTATGAACTTGTCATAATAATTTCTGCCTCACTTCTTCCAAGAGTTTGACCGCAAGCCTGCGGTGGTATGCCCCTGTGACCATATAAATGTCAGTCATATTCGAACGAGGTCACCTTGTCTGTTTTGAGGAGTGTGCAACTATGGGATCTTAGCATACTTAATGGCAATATTATTTTATTTACCCTTTCCGGGGGTGTCAATGAGAGCATATTTCAGGATTCCAAGAGAACCAATAGTCATTCATTACCATTACTGATGGTCACAATGGCTGGGAATGGGACTTGTTTTTTTTCGGGGTTCCAGTCACTCAAGCATGAGAACTATTGCCTTTATATCTGTAACTTCCTGGGTTTCTGACCGGGAAGGGCCCTGGACGTAAATACCTCTAATTAAAGGGAAGTCACCCTCACCATCCCCTCTAATGTGATCAATATTTGCAGATCGAGTCCACGGGCGGGACTAAAAAAGAGGCACGGAAGGACTTGCTCTGCCCAGATGACCAGATGAAAGCACCCAATGAATATGAAGTCACTGAGGGAACTCAAACGCATTGGCACTATGGAGGCAGGTCTCGCTCAGGCTCTTGAGATTATGTCCCAGTACCCCGCCGGTCCGTTTAGCATGGCTATCAGTGCCACAGCGAGGTCTCGGACTAAACAAACAAATCTGTCTCTCTTGATGCGCAGGGAGGGTCGCGATATTTAAGCCGTCGGCTGGTCTCTGGGAGCCCCGATATCCCGATAGATACCCTCGGGTTCCTCGACATGGGGATGGCGTCGCGCTTTCTCATTGGAATCCAGTTGGCTATGGAAATGTTCAAGGCTAAGCTCGTTACGTTTGGTAATCAATCGTACCTACCCTAGCACCATATAGATTCGCGACCGAATACACAGGAATCGTGCAAGTAATTAAGAAGGATGCTCGACTCATTTTCTTCGACTGCAAGCACTCTTGAGATACCGAAACACCTCTCCACACTCAGGGCCATCCGCAGTAACGTCAGCAGCAAGTTTCTTGACGGCAGCGAGACGAGCTTGGGCCTTCTCTGCATAACCAGCGCTATCGACGGCATACGACATGGTATTGAACTCGAGCCGGATGGCGCACCCCCTCACGATTTTTGCCCTGAGGTGTACTAGCCTGAGAGCCCACAATGCGTCACGGGGTGGAGGAAGGATAAAATCGTACCTCTCGACGTCGGATAACTTCCGACTTTCCACCTCTGTCCAAAGCCGCCCCCCCTTTTCCTCCAGCAGAGCGCGCCGTAAGGCTTGAAGAAATTTACGAAGCATTCCTTCGCGTTCGGCAGAAGGAATTTTCTCTGAGAATGACGCGTCGAGCTCAAGCCTGCCATACAGTTCCTCCTCCACCTCCTCAGATAGTCTGATGGAATCAGATCCTAGGCATGAGGAGGCTTCAGACAGGGGCCACATACGATAGGCGAGAATAAATTGATTACCTGCATCCACATCAAAGCTTGGTAAAGTTTCAGCAGGATCTACGAGACTGTATCGATCGACTCCCAAATGATTCGCGATACTTCTCTACTCACCGTTCACATCAGATAATCCAATGTCCGGATGGCATCTGGGCCCATTTGGTGAATTAGCATTCTCCGGAGCCACACCCCGGATCTCGAGCGTGGCCACCGACGATGCAGGTAACGATATTGGCGGCGCGGAGGCTTTCAGTGGGGGCTTGAAGCGTGCGGTAGAACTAATCCTTCGACCAGGGGCGCCAAAGCCCATGCTCCCGTTCCCGAGGATCTTCGGTCGCTTTGCGGTAGGCGCAATATATTCATCAACGGCGCGCTTGAAAGATCCGCTTGGAAGTTCGTCTGCTGCCGGGCGGGAGATACAGACAACACCAATAGAAGGACTTTCGCAGTCTTCCTCGCCTGAACGAAAGGGGAGTGCAATTGGCCCTCGAAGCGATACCGGTCTGTCATATCCGTCGCGCGACTGTGCTTTACCCTTGGACTTTGCTGATGGACTTGAAATTCTGGGCCTTCGTGGTTCAAGTGTTGAGGAACGATGCGTATTCCGAGGCACAAGGATGGGTCGGTGGTTGTCATGGTGTGACTCATTGATCTTGATGGAAGTTGACACCAAATCCTCGTCATCAGACAATGCACAAGCTTCCTTGTGAAGCCGAGGTAGCTGAGTGCTGATCCATTGATCGCTGGGTAGCTCCTTCTTTCGCTGCTTCGTCTTTTCAGGATACTTGCAGACCTAATACGTACATCGTGATGAGGACATCAGACACGCTGGGACTATGGCAGGTGCGTACATCGCACATCTTGTTACAGTATGCCTTGACGAGGGCTTCGTTCTCATAGTCAATTGATTCTCCGAAGTATCGGCATATAAGCTAGGCTCTAGTGTAAGCTGCTGGATCACATGAACACAGATATACCTTACCACATGGCGGCACACATCCGTATTCTCGGCAAAGTCTATAAGCTACAGCTCTAGGGAGTGAGTGAATTCGTGACGGTCGCATGATCTTAAAGACAAACCGCCTCCACACTACTAGGGCCAGGCCCAGATGATTCAATTTCTGTCTGTCGATCGAGGCGTGCATCTCGCGTTCTCTTTGCTAAATGTCTGGCTTTAACGGCATCCTCCCGAGCTTGATAGTGAGGTTCATTTCAGTGAATGTCAGTTGAAAGATCCTAACGGGAGCGTACAGTAGTACAAGATGCACTTCGCAGGCTCAATGGACAGGCTCCTGAGTATGTTTCCCTCGTGGTGGACAATGCCCGACGCACCTCTCCATCACGTCCTGCTCGACCTGAGATGCACACCGTAAGCAGTTTGTCAGAGGAAAGATGGATAGGATTGACCTGTCTCCTGATAGTAACCTGCCGTGAAGAAAGAAGTGTTACGAAACGACCTGAACGGACAAGAGTAAAACAAACTTGCCCTCAAAGGATTTGGGTAGATCGTAATGGATGACATAACTTTGGAGACCCAAAAAATCACACTCAATTATAAGAGTGTGATAGCAACAATACGACGTACCGAACGTCACCCTTATCGATACCAAGCCCAAACGCCACCGTACAACACACGACATCACACAAGCCATCTCCTTCACTCCACTCTTGAAACGTTTTGTCCAGCCTCGCGCGGGGAATACCACGATGGTATGGACGTGCTGCGAGCCCTTTACCACGCATGAACTGAGCAAGTGCATCACATGTAGCACGTGTTCGTGCGTAAATGATCCCAGTAGACGGTCTTCCACGACGTTCGATGAGAGAGCGAAGGTAGGAATAAATAAGTTCAAATTGTTTGACTTGGTCAATGCAAGGAAGATGGCGAATCTAGAATGGCCGGGGCACGTCAAATATTGGAGTGGTTGGGGAGAATGTTGTGACCCCATACCTCATAAAAAATATTCTCGCGGTTAAAAGGATGGACAACAGAGAACAAGTTTTGGCCGCCAATTTTCAGGTTGGCAATGATATCCGCCCGTACACTACGGGGATAATCACATTAGCTGGAAATGTGTTGAGTCGAAGACGGGGGTTCGCACGTGGGGGTGGCAGTCGCAGTAAGGGCTGTGATGGGTATATCACTGAACTTTTGGCGGAAGTACCCAAGGTTCCGATATTCTTCGCGAAAATCGTGGCCCCATTCCTGATGCAGCTGAGTCAGAATCTACAGAGGCCCAGGATACGAGACACTCACTGAAATACAGTGCGCCTGGGGGTAAAACTCAGCTCCAGGCCTTCATAACAGCAACCGAATGTACCTCATCAACAACCAATCTGTTGAGGTGCTTCGCGTCATAAACTTTCTCCAATAGGGCCATAAAGTCTTTCGACATCAGTTTCTCGGGGGTGACTGTTGGGGTCTTAGCTTAGAAATGAGGCAAGGAAGCCGGAAGCTAGGGGAATCTTACTATATATTAATCGATATTTAGGGTCACCAGTGGACAGATCCTTCACTATCTGTAAGATAATGTTTAGACCAAGCAAAGCAAGCGTTGTTGTAAACCTCTTGCCTCTATCTTCTCCTCGGGCTTAGTCTCAGACGTCAGAGATGCGCAGGTGATCCCGAGATTCCGCAGCTTCGCAACTTGATCCTTCATAAGGGCTAGTAACGGACACACTACGACTGTAAGACCCCCGTGCTGCGTAGATGGATGAATGAGATGGAAAGGCATGTTGAAAATGATGTACGTACTTTTGTATCATATTGTGCACAGGCAGGTAATTGAAAGCAGAGGCTCTAAGAGTGCGTACTTCATTTATGAATTTCACAACAGTGGGACGAACTCACAAACCTTCCCCATCCCTGTCGGAGCTCCAACAAAGACGTCACATCCACGCACCGCAGCTTCGACAATCTCCTTCTGCTTCCCTCGGAAACGAGTTTTGTGAAATGCTGAAGGCGGAGTGAGTATGTGTAAGGTTCTCGAATTTCCAAGAGGGCGCACTGGTTCTCAAAACTCTGGGTTGATCAATAATGGCATGAGATATGGATGATTACGAGTCTGATGGGGTGAAACGCACTGAAGACAATCTATCAGGCCTCTGCAATAATAGACCTGTTAGTTCGTACTATCCCTACAACACTATGAGACCCACGATGGCGGACGCCTGAATACGTGGGCGGGGCTTCCAGCGATGTCGAGGGTTGGGTATCTCTGTTCCCTGGTGTGAGGTGTCAGAGAAAGCGAAGACGCGGGCGCAACAGAGTCCAACGCAGGCCTCGCCACCTCGCCAAGATCCATGGCGACTCCATCGGGTAACATGTAGAACAAAAACCGCGACGACGTCGCGGCAAATACCGAGAGGCACAGACCGCGAATCCAGAGTCGTGACCAGTCCTCGAACCGACCCGTCGTGAGTCTACTGCGAATTCCAATCGCCGGGCTCGAGACCGTGATTCTGGGGACAAGCGGAAAACACGAGGAGTGTCGGATACAACCTGACGATCTGGAGGGTAAGGCCTAGTCATGATTTCAGAGGCTTCATGGGAGAAAGGGGTCGAGAATGAAATCCGTTCTAGCGCAGGGTGTGGTCCAGGTCTGATACCGAAGACAACTACAACATACAAAAAATACTTAAAGGACATGCGAGGGCATATTGTGACAACAAGGAAATGAAATACATTGTTAACACAGAAGAGAACATGCATGAAGTTGGGAAACTCGAAGTAAATGAGAAGGTAGGAAACCTAAATGCTCTGGTGGCATGGACAGTGAACACATTAACCGAACTGCAAAGACACAGGTCGGTCCCAAGAGTGCAATGGAGTCATCAAATAAGCAGGATCAACTGGATACCACGGTGGGGGACCACGCGGGAATCCTGGGTGCTGTGGTTTTTCTGTTTCACTTTTATTTTCTGGATGTGTGTAAAATTTGAGGTGAGCAAA